>JACAVU010000007.1:8903129-9293208 GCA_014183005.1 Castanea mollissima
AATGCTTCTATTATCAAGTTTAGTCCTCCTTTCTTCTGGAACATGAACGTGTGCTATGCAACCAAAAACTTGAAAATAATCTACTGAGGGTTTCACTCCACTCCAAGCCTCCTCTAGTGTAACATCCTTGACTGCCAATGTGGGACACCTGTTTAGGACATAAATAGTCCAGTTCACTGCCTCCGGCCAAAAGTCTGGGAATGTTCTTGTCAGATAACATGGAACAAACCATGTTCATCGCGGTTCTATTTTTCCTTTCAGCTACATCGTTCTGTTGCAGAGTATAAGCGGTGGTCAATTGCCTCTTGATCCCACTTTGCTTGCAAAAATCATTGAACTCATTTGAATTGAATTCTCCTCCTCTATCGATGTGAAAACACTTAACAAATAACCCTGTTTCTTTTCAACCATAGTCTTAAAGCGTTTAAAAAAGTTTAAAGCCTCTGACTTTTCTACCAAGAAGTACACCCATGCTTTTCTACTATAATCATCAATGAATATCAAAATGTACCTCTTGTTGCTATTAGATGTAGGAGTGATCGGGCCACAAATATCTGCATGAATAAGTTCCAACTTCTGAGTTGCTCTCTAAGTCCTCTTTTTTGGAATAAGGTCACGATGTTGCTTCCCGTTGATGCAATCAGTGCATGTCTCACTTGAGGCAGAAAGTTGAGGAAGTCCACATACCATGTTCTTGTACAGTAAGGTTCTCAACCCTTGTAACTCAAATGCCCATACCTTTGATGCCAAAGATGAGACAAGTTTTGAGTTCTTGTGTGCAGCACTAATCAGATTGTATTTGAGAGGGAGCTTGAGACTGAGGCAACAAGATAACATCCGATTGGCACTCATGTTGGTTTGAATTATCAAACCCTTCTCTGGATGAAATATCTTGCACATCCCTTCCTTGATCAAGATAGCCAAGCCTCTTTCTTGCAATTATCCTATGCTCAAGAGATTATTTCTCAACTCTGGAATATAGTATACCTCAGCAACAACATGATTGACTCCATTCAGCAACAACTTTACACTTCCTTTTCCCATCACATCCATCTTAGTATTGTTCCCCAATTTTACCGAATGTCGAAATTTTTCATCTAATTCATTGAACATAGTTTGATCGCCACTCATATGATTAGAACACCCTAAATCAAGGAACCATGCATCTTCTCTTCTGGCCTTATACAACTCCACATGAGACATCAAAAGCATTTCTTCTTCCTCATCAAGCTCTGCATAATTTGCTTCTTTGTTCCAAGAAGGACATTCATACCGAAAATGTCCAAGTTGATGGCATCGGTAACGCTCCATAGTTGCGTTGTTGAAGTCTGCTCGACCTCTTCCTCTGTAGGTACCACGACCACGACCTCTTCCTCCTTCAAATGTCACTTTCACAACTTGTTCCTCACTATTTCGTCTCTAAAATTTTTCTTTAGATGCTACTTTCAAAGCCTGTTTCTCACCATTTCGTTTCTGAAACTTCTGTTCATGCACTATTAATGAGCTTTGTAACTCATCAACAGTAAGAGCATCAATGTCCTTTGACTCCTCAATAGAACATATAACATAGTTGAACTTCTTTGTTAAAGAGCGTAGAATTTTCTCCACCACTTTAACATCCTGCATATCTTCTCCATAAGTTCGCATCTTGTTGGCCACTGTTATGACCCTAGAGAAGTACTCTGTCACTTTTTCACTGAACCTCATCTCAAGAGTTTCAAATTCTTTGCGGAGAGCTTGAAGACGAGACCTCTTGACCCTTGCATTTCCTTCGAATTTTTTCTTCATGGAATCCCATATATCTTTGGCAGTATCCTTCTTGAGAATGGTGTTGAGAACAGTTCGATCGATCACCTAGAAGAGATAGTTCTTCACTTTCAGATCCTTCAGCTTCATCTCATCATTCTTCTTTCGTTGTGCATTTGTCTGCACCGATTCACTTGCTAGCTCAATATAGCCAGGCTCCACCAGCTCCCAAAATTCCTTAGATCGTAGGAAATTTTCCATCAGCATGCTCCAATGATCATAGTGACCATCAAAGTGAGGAATGGCTGGCTGTATGAAGCTCCCTTCTGTAGTCATCTTCTGTGCTGCTGCAAGAACTTCAAAGACTACCACTTTGATTTATCAAGCCCAGTGGGGGCTCTGATACCAGATTGGTAGAAACTTTGATCTAACTTTGGCTTGAATGACTTAGTTTTATTAACAATAACTTTGGCTTAAATAGCCATTTAATACATGATCTTAACAGAAACGAAAAAACAGCCCACTTAGCGGAAATAAAGCTAAGTGGTAACAGAAACTTGGAATCAATTCAAATACACATAAATATCCCTAAAAACTAGGACTTTATTCTAACAGAAAAACAGCTTTAAACTCCTTCAGATGCAGCACGTGGGGCATGTTTGAAGTTTCATAGGGTGGCTGAGTAGCGTGGTGAAGCCAAGAGTGGCAGAATATGTTTGCGATGGATAATAATTATGCAATGTGCGTCTTTCAAATTTTGCGGGGAAAATAGTTATAGGTGGGCTAAATTTTAGGAAGTTCTCTGTTAGTATGCCATTTGCTTAAGTTTTGTCATGCGTTAAATGTGTAACTATAGGCTTAATTAATTAGAGAGACGAATGCTTGTAACTCATTCATTGTGTTTGTGACAGAAAAATACAGATTTCTGTTTAATTGAGATTAGGTTTAGATTTTCTCTTTATTGAATGCACGGGAATTCTTTCTTCAAGAAAATCTAACCAATTTCGGCCTAAACATGAATTTCGTTTTCCCATCAGTCTGGTAGTTCCATTGCAAGTACCATGATCCTTCACTCAACAAAATAATTTTCTTCCTATATCATTCCACCATAACCTTCCTTCACAAATTTCAAACAAACACCACAAATTTCCAATTAGCCATAGTAGATTTTCTGATCTGCATATTCACATAAATCTGATTCTTTCATCTTCAACCAGCCTCAACTCCGAGAAACCTTTCTTCGCTCATTATATACCCTCACCCACAGCATTAAAATTCACCAATTTCTTCTCCATACTTCAACTTACAACAATGTTCTTGATCAGTTTCCTACTGCAGAATCTACCAATACAATTTCTGCAGAATCTATCAAGTAGAAAATTTCGGCCATCGCTAGAAAACTTAGACATAAATATAAACACATGCAACCTTGTCTCAAACATCAAGACTTTATTTCAATCTGTCATATGCTTTCCACTCTTGAAAAAGAAGAAAATGCATGGTTGTTGCTCTATTAGTTTTTTTTTTTTTGGGTTGACTATGGAGAACATTTTTAGTTGACGTGTTTTCCACCGTACCAAACACTCTCAATATGCGGAAAACGTTTTTCCTTCAAAACAAATGGAGTATACAATTTGATTTATTACCTCACTCCCTCATCTATATTTTGGAGAAAAAAGTTTTGCTTAACCTATTTCCTTTTTCAGGTAGTACGTAGTGGCTAGTAATTAGTTCTATATATAGGCTCTCAAATTTTTGCTTTCATAGTGACTTAGTTGGGAGAGACACAAATCTCTTAGATTATCGTATTACCCATTGCATAATAATTTATGTCAGTTCAAATTTCTGAGTGTTGTTATTAAAATGTCGGATTTCCTTACGTCATTCTTTTTAGATAATGCTTCAATTAGTTGATAAACAATCAATTGATAAGATGGATTCCTTTGAATAAAACATGAGCAAATCTATATCATTTAGATTTGTTTTATATTACTTTTGCACAAATATACATAATTTCTTCAATATGGTTGATTCATGTTGTCATTAATATATGTGGTTTTTCTTTTTCTTAGAAAAGTCCACGTCTAGTTAACTATAATGAAATAAGCAGCCAATTCTTGTGAAAATATTTGACCATTACCTCTGAAACACGATCTTTGGGAAAACATCAGACCATGGCCAAGAGGCAAGATTTAAAAAAATTAAAATAAAATAAATAATAATAAAAAATTAAAAAAATTTGAGAGAAAAATTATTATAATAGTTGATGATGTTTGAAAAATCAGTAAGTTGAATACTCTGGGTTTCAACGGTGGTTGGATGGCCTAGAAAGAAAGTAATGAACTATTGAAGGTGATCGGGGTGAACCACCTAAGGACCCTCTAATGGTTAAGTCAGATCTCTCTCTATCTTAGGTATTCTAAGTGTTGGAATATTGAAAATGTACCTTGGGCTGATGGAGTTAGGTTCCTTTTATAGAGAGCTTTTAGTGAGTCTACTTGTTTAGATCTACTATCATCATGGGAGATGTGTGGGGTTATTGGAGAAAATGAAGCGGATTTTGGGAAAACATTCCCATGTATCAAAATGGTAGAACGTGATCCGATTATTGGGCATTTGTAGAAAATCTTTCTGAAATTTACTAAGTGTGGAGTGGTCATTTGTGCTCTCTTTTGACATGGACGACCAAGCTAGTTTGGATGTTCAATAAAACCTTTGGACGAAGCTTATTCACTTCCAGTGATACTTTTTACTTGATTTCTTTACTCGTGAATTGACTTAGGCGTGGTCTAGACATGGACGACCACATGGACGAAATGAGTTTGATTCAACTCACCATCAATAATAATATAAATAAACAATTAGTATATGTCAGTATATTTGTCATACATGTAACAAGCTAACAAATGTAAATTTTACTAATCTATTTTTTCATAATCTCAATTAACTACAAATATATATATATATATATATATATAGAGAGAGAGAGAGAGAGAGAGAGAGAGAAGAGAGAGAGAGAGAGAGAGAGAGAGAGATTAATTCTATAAGGATGAGGTGTAAAACCTATGTTTTACACCATCCAATAAGTAATTACCAAATCAGCATTTTACTTAAAATTCAATACATCCTACCACATATAATAACATCTTAACAAATTCTCAATTTGGTTGGATTTATATATGGGTATTAGAATTGATTCAGTATAATTGTGTTTATTCTTAAATATGTGATAAGATAATGTGGCATGTTGGGATTGGAGGGGTAAAACATGAGTTTTACACCACTTCCTTATAGAATTTAATCTCATATATATATTATCATTAAAATAAAGAAAACAAAATAATCATTGTATAGATAATAACAATCAATATTTTTTTTAGTATCATAATTTTTCATTCATTCATCTTTTTCATGCATTAAAAATTTATGATGAATTTAAGTTTATAAAATTATGATTAAAATAAAGAAAACAAAATAATCATTGTATAGTTAATATCAGTCATTTTTATTTATTTTTGCTTTTAGTATTATAATTTTTCATTCATTCATATTTTTCCATGCACTAAAAATTTATAATGAATTTGAGTTTACTAAATACCTAGAGATTTTTCCGTTTAAAATAAGAGAGAACATAGAAGAAGCAAGAAAAAAAAAAACTATGTCTGTTTAAATTTAAAAATGATAAGAGATAAGGAGGGAAATATGGTCTTTCTGTTTAAATTTCAAAAATAATAAGAGATAAGGAGATTACAAGAAAAGGAAAATAGAGTGTGTTTAGTGATGAGTAGAAAAATTATAAGAGATGAGTAGAAAAATATGATGCATCTATTTAAATTTCAAAAAAGATAAGAAATAAGGAGATGATAAACTGCTGAGAATGTAGGTTTAGTGAGAGATTTTATCTAAATTGTGAACTTTTATTTTACAATATCTCATACAACCATCCATAGTTCTTTGAGAAGTGCTTTGTCCACAACACTTTTACAACAAACTAATCTCTGAGCACGCGCGCTCAAAAGCTCTTCTATTTTTTAGACAAAATATAATAATTTGCATCAATTATAATTTAGGACCATTACATTTTTCAATCACAAAAAGCCTAAGGATGTGATGAGAAAATTATTTCACCCACAAATGCATTATAATGAAAAATATAAAAAGTGTCTATAAATGTATTCTTATATTGGTGGCTAAGAATAAAAAATTAACCAATGTTTCATTTTCCTTCTATCATGCAATCAAAACACAAAGTAGTATATGTCAAGGCTAAAAAAAAATATCAACCCAACTTAACCCACAAAAATATTGAGTTAAGTAAATTTTGTCAAGTTGATTTCATTTTTCTTTTCTCATGCAGTCAAAACACATATAATATGTAGAAGTAGTATATGTCAAGGCTAAAAACAAAACAAACAAACAAAAAATTCAACCTAACCTTACTCATCAATCCACAAAAAATTATTTTATTAAATTTTGTCAAGTTGATTTCATTGTTATTTTTTCATACAATCAAAACACATATCATTTGCAGTAGTAGTATATGTCAAGGCTAAAAACAAAACAAAAATCAACCTAACATAAAAAATAAAAATAAAAAATGATTTAAGTCAGTTTTGTCAAGTTGATGAGTTGGATGCAACGGAAAAAGTTAAAACAACATGAATTCTCAATAAATTAGTTAGGGTCAATAATACATAGCCTTTTATATTTGAAGTCATGTTTTGAATTTGCTTCTTTAATTCATCCATATGTATGTTACTTCTATTTCAATAAAATAAAAAACAAAATAAAATGTATGGAGAAGTACAGTACCAAAAATGGAGTTGGTAGAACTCCTAGCAACTTGGGTCTTGGCAGCATCACCTATCAAGCGCTCATTGTCAGTGAAGGCAACATGGGAAGGCATCATTCTCTTGCCCTGCTGATTGGTTATTATCTCCACACGATCACATTGCCACACTACCACGCATGAGTACGTCATCCCGAGATCTATACCGATTGCAGGACCCTCTTTTTCACCAGCCATTCTTATTTCTAATACGAACATCACACACACTTTGTCTCAATTGTCACTGAAAGAGATGTAGATGCAAAAGAACAATTATGTCTTTTTTTTTTTGATAAGAACGGTTTGTGTTTTTGGTAAGTAGTAGAATTAACATGGTCTTATATGTAGTGTTTTTAGGAACTATCCCCACTTCCTAAAAAAGAGTAAAAAAAACCTATCTTCCACCAACCCTGCAGTTACATAATTACCTATTTTTTGAAAAAATTCTTCCTATAGTTACTAAAACACAACCCCACTACCTTAAGATTAAGCAATGATTTAAAGTTTTAACCCACCTCTTTGGTCCAACAAAGAAAGCTAAGGCCTTGTTTGGATTTAGCCGAACTCAATTAACAAATCTGAGTTTTGTTAACTCATTACCCAAAAAGCGTGAGCCCACATCACTGAAGTCTGTTTGGATGATTTATGAAACACTTAATTCAGTTAAAATATCTCAATTTTTTGGAACATGAGTTAAGAAATCCGGAAACAAGAAAAGCTTCAAGTGAATGAAATATGAGTTTTGTGGCAATATTGTAATTTCATTTACTATATGGACCCATTGCTCAGCGTCTTGTCTAATCACCAGCTCTCTTTCTTTCTTTCTTTCTTTTTTTTTGTTCTTTTTCTTTCTTTTTCCCTTCTTCTCTTTACGTCTGCTCCTCTGTTTCTTCTTTTCTTTCTTTCTTCTTCTCTTCAAGCCTGATTCGCTCTTTCTTTCTTCCAAACCCACAACAACACCACATGGTGAAACAAGCTCCAACCTCCGTTCTTGCACACCCTTCCCGACCCTTGAAGCTCCAGCTCCGGCCTCTAAGCATCTTCAACTCCGCCGCTTCATCAGCTCTGCCGCTCCAGTCCGCTACAAGGCACAGCCGCTCCTAGTAAACACAACCTCATTCCTCTTCATATTCACTGGATCTGCCCTCCACGCCTAGCTCTAATTCCTTCGATCACTCCCAGCTCTGCCAATCAGCTCCACGCCCAGCTCCAACAAAGCTCCATTCACCGATTCCATTTTCCAGTGAGACCCAAACGCTCCCCCTCCATTACAATCTAACAAACCCACATTACATCTCTTTACTAAACAGCCCCAAAATTCAAAACACAAACTAAAATCAAAACCCAATGAAAAAAATAATGAAAACCCAGAAGCGCCGTCCACACAGCACCGATCAGCACCTTCAGCCCGAGACCCACACAGCTCCATTCACCGATTTTTGTTTCCGGTGAGACCCAAAGCGCCATCCACGGAGCGCCGATCAGCACCTTCAGCCCGAGAGAGTTCTCAGTGTGTGATGGTGACTGTTTGGGCTCAGTTTCAGGGGCGGAGGCATTGCGGCGGACGGAACTCGGGTTGATGGCGATATTCGAGGTGTAGCAGCGCTTGGATGATGCGCTTTGGCTTTGGGGTTTGACTGTTGAGAGGTGCAGACAACAGAGGAGTTGGGGAGAACGGAGAGAAAAGCTTACGAGATTTTTTGTGGGAGGGGTGTGAAGTGGAGAAAGGTATTACACGTGGGTATTTACTTGGCCGTTGTGGAGGAGAGCAGTGCTATATGGGACCTAGACAGTGACATAAAATTGAGTTAAATTTGAGATTTAAATTGAGTTAATTGCTGTCAAACAAGCATACCAGTGAGTTTTGGGTTTTTTGAGTGATGAGTGATGAGTGACGAAAATTGAGTGAAGGGTAATGGGTGATGAAAAAAAAAAGAACCAGGGTCTAATACTCTAAATTTAGACTCTTTATAATTATTTTCTAATAAGTTATTGCAAGTTTATCCATTTCTAATTGGCAAAATTTATCCATCAAATTCTAATCCAATTAAAAAAAAAAAAAAAAACATATACACCATACCCATCAAAATTCTCATAAGTTAAAGTTCCAAATTTATTACGTACCCCATCTGTGGGTAACATTGAGTTTTTATTTTTGGGTAGAGGTAAAGGTGGTAAGATTGAATAATGGGTTGGCTGAATGTTTCGAATTATATGTGGGTTTTTTTTTTTTTTTTCTTTTCCTCTTCAGAAGATGGGGTAGTCGGAATTGGGATTGTGGGAAGGTTTTTTTTTTTTTTTTTTTTTAATTACTTGTGGAATTATTTTTTGATGGGAATAGTGGGTTGTTGGGGTGTTACAATCCTATTTTAAAAGTAGAGCAAGACTTAGGTACAGTACTTAGGTGCTGTTCCTTAGGTTCTTCTCTTAAAATTCTGCCATATGGCTTTTTTCTCATTAATGAAAGTGTATTTTTTAAGTTAAGTAACCACATGGCAGAATTTTAAGAGGGGAACCTAACATACAGCACCTAAGGTACTGTATGTAAGTTTTGTCCTTAAAAGTAATGTTTTTGTAAGAGTTAAAAGACGTAGTTTTACCAAAAAAAATTTTAGTTGTGTCTACTTAAATTTAAGAAAATAGGGGTGTTTTAGAAACTTTAAAAAAAAAAATAATAATCCAAACAAAGAGAGTCTTTTAAATAGTAGTATAAATTATAAGTGGTAAGTGGTTCTAATTAAAAATCAACAATTTAAATTATTTTTTTACTAACTAATAACAAACTGCCACTTAAAATTTATTACAAAAGAGTATTGTGAAAATGTTGTAACATAGCATTTCTCTATATCTTCACGCAACATAAACTAGAAAACACAAAACTGAAGTGAAAAACACTAACCAAACAGGCCCGCAGTTGAATACTGTTTTATGTTTTTGAATTTTGAAAAAATAAAATGGAACCCATCACTTGCTTGGCTGCCAAACAAGTGCACCTGTTTTCTGTTTTCTGTTTTACTCCTTATAAATCACCCAAATCAAAGCAAAAAGGTTTTTAGCCTCTCTTTCTCTCTCTTTATCTCAAACACGCCATAAAATTTGATAAAATTATTGGTGGTTTGATTTTTTTTTTTTTTTCTTTTGTCTTTCTTTGTAAGATATAGCAGGGTCATTGGTGGATCTGCAGTGATTTCTGAACTTCAAGCCGTACAAGGTGATAATGGGTATTGGGTTTCCGGGTTTTCTGTCTTAAATCTGACATTATATTTATAGGTTTCATTTCCTCATATGCATAGAAACAGGGTAAACAGACATGAATCCCCGTCTGGGTTTAACATTGTTGTAGTTAATTTGTTTGTTCTGTCGTGAAACCTGAAATTATGATGATCTTAGATCACATTGTGAAACCTTAAATGTATGTCAATGCATGCACCAAACTGAAATAAGAGATTCACAAATATTTAGTTGTGGGTTTCAAGAGAACAAACTCAATTGAAACAGCCACATTAAATTAACGTTACCTTGGTGGAGACATAGAAGTGAGCTTTTTTAAAGCAGATGGGCAGTTATGTCAGATTGAGACGCGTATTATTATGGTGGATGGGATAAAGCTTGACTTGCAATTGAAGCTGTAGATTGGGTAGTGTGATTGAATCTCATGTTCAATGGGAATTTTTACATTTTAGTAATGCTATTGATGCTTGGATGAAGGAAGAAATAGATTTATAATGGCAAGTAAAGGACGATGTTGTATTAGCTATAACTTATAACTTTTTCTGGTGCATGTGGATTGGATAACTTGTAGTTTGGTCGATGAAGTTTGTGTATGCTTGGAATAAATGCTGAATATAATTGGTTCATTCTTATGTATGGTTTCAGGTCATATGCATGCAACAATGTGATCACCATCTTATTATTTTGCCATTCTATATATCTTGGGTTCTATATTGCATATTGTTCTGTTGAGGCTAATGTGAATGATCTTCGATAGATGGCACATGAATTGAATGAGGCGGAAGACCTCAAAGTATGGCTTCCTGCGATTGAAAAGTTGTTTATAGATATTATGGTCGAAGAACAAGCGAAAGGGAACATGAAAACTGGTGTTTTTAAGAAGAGAACCTGGACAAAAATTCGAAATGAAGTCAATGCACAAGCTAATCGGTGCTTTGGCATGTAACAACTTGAGACAAAATTTAATAGGCTCAGAACAAAACACGAGACCATTTATCAAGATTTACGGAATACTGGAATGGGTTGGGATTTTAAGACAAACACAGTAACTCGAATTGTAGATTGGTTAGAATTGTCTTCATTACAATGGCAGATAAAAGGAAGAAAGCATGGATGGAGTATATTGCAAAAGGAATCTGATTGACCAATGGTTGTCCTTTCATTTATGTGTCATAGCTAACTATTATGATTTGGCTACACTATCTGACGAAAGTGAGGAAGTATTTGATAGTTGAAACCTTTTGAGATATTTGTATGCTTCACTTTGTTATGTATAGAGTCACTATGACAAAAGGTTAGTGCGTACTAGTATTTTGTCTATGAGTGATTATATGAATGAAGTACTCTTTGGAAATCTAGCGTGGTGTTATGACATGTTTCGAATGGACGTATATGTTTTTCGTCACTTATGTGTTGAATTGAAAAGGTATCAATTGATGCCCTTTCTGCCTCTTGTGGACCTTCACAATCGCCTCCAACTCCATTGTCGACCCCGTGTTTTTAAGGCCTGTCTGAGGTTTTCCGACTCTTGAACTTGGGTTTTGCAAACTTCCACCTCCTGCATCTAAATTCACATAATATCATCAACGTCATCATTACCACCACCTTCTTCAAAGTAGAAGTCATTCTCGACAACACATTCTTTATATAAATATTATTTGACAATTGAGGGAGTGGGCCCAGTGGAGATTTTAACACTAAATGTTTTTGTTAAAAATACCAGGATTTTGGCAACAAGATAATTCTTATGGGAAATCCTCACCAACCCTATGCCAATAAATCTATAATTCCCTTTCTCACTTCATTCAATTGGCTATAAATAAATTTCGTTAAAAAAATATGGCTTTAAATGAAACTCTGTCTAATATATATTTTGCTTATAACAGAAATGGGGATTTAAGTGCAGGTTCTCTTTTATGAGAGAATCAGTATTTTTGAGTAACAAAACTCTTGACTTGTTAGCTTTTGGCATGTAAATCTAATATATTCCTCCAACTGTTTTTATAATCAAACAAAAATTATCAAATGCCACAATTAACATATATTTTACTAGACTGTTTGCTCATAATATACTTCAATGCAGGAATATGAGCCCATATGCATGAATAAGAAGAGTGAATACTCATCACTACACGGCAATGCAATGATGTAATCAAAATTAAGAGCCTGTTTGGTTGGTTAATTTGAGTAATGTTGTTTGAGTATTTTTGATATACGTGTAGAAAAAAATGTGTTAAAATGTGTGTTATGTTATTTAAATATATGAAAATGTGTTAGAACTTATCTACCAAACACCCCATAAGTATCACTACAGAAGAAAGGAAATTATGTATAATTTCTGTTGTAGTGATGTGATTTCAATGATTTGCTGGTTCAATTTTTCTCTGTAGTACTTTACGTTTGAGTAAGGAAACTCTTTTATGATTAGTTATAAATGTTTGGCTTTTCAAGTGGAAAATCAAAAATATGTTGAGCATAAGCAAAGCAATTTCTGCGTTTCATGCCTCTGCCATTGTGCCTAGCTATATTTTTTTACATTTAAAAGAGGAGAATCGTTACCTGAGCATGTGGAACAAGGTACAGGTGAAATAAAACAAGCCATCAAATTATTTAAAGCAGCATCTATTTATAAGACTCAATTTCCTATGCTTATACTATTTTCTCTGTTAAAAATATTGGTTAAATGATTAAATTTACTATATCTTAATAGTTACTTTTGGAACCATCGATAATTTAACATTCTCACTTCTCCTTTCTCTCTATTAGGACACGAGCAGGAGAGTTACACAAGTTCTAATTTTGTACAGAGAAGCTGAACACGGTTGAACCACACTAATCTGATTCGTGTTATCTAACAGCATCCATAAAAGATTTGCTATGACTTCCAAAAACAACATTGCTTAGTCCCAGGTCTTTAGCAAACTGAGTCGAGCAAGACTAGAAAGTTGTTGAAGAAACAGAAAATTCCTGTTAAAAACGTAGTGTTTTTGGGAACAAAACCATGGTAACTTTTACATAAGAAGACTTTGATGTTTGACACGAGCTTTGAACCCCATAAAGATTAAAGCAGACCGATAATTGAAATTTAGTTTGGACCCCGAAGTCACCCCCTCCACCTATTGCCTTTTGTTTGTATTAGGATTCTCTGCATTTGAAATTGATTTCATGGCTCAGATGTAAAAAGTAAAGGCACTCTCTAAATAAAACTCTGGTTCTATTGAAGCGTACTGAGCAATACAATTACACAACACAACAAAATACAATTGTCTAACTATTTATATACAGTAGCTATCTGAAATAAGACTAATTCCCACTTTTGAAGGGAAAGTGGTTACAAAGCTTATACTACATCTACCTAGGATTACAAACATTTATATCACAGCCCTATCTTCCAAGCCACGTGGTAGCAACTCATCATAACTATGTATAAACAAGTCATGATAAGGTATAGCTTCTATTGTCTCCATCAAGTAGCCCAAGTCCACTATCTCATGCTTTGTCCTTGGTGCCGTGGTCTTGCTTCTCACCGTGCTGCTGTCAAGTCTGCACTTATCTTCCACAGCACTAGCATCAGTCCTACCATCAGCAGCATTGAAACTGATATCATCAAGTTTAACAAGATTAAATATAACAAATTTAAAGGTGTATTCGATGTCATCTCATTTAAACGTGTCCCTTTATAAATTGTTGAATTCAAAAAATAAAAATTTTATAATTGGTATCTGTTTTCCACAGTCCACTGGGAAATCAATTAATTCCTTCACATAAGCAAATCTATTCAACAAGTGCCAACAACATTGCTTTGCTAGCAAGGCTTAATTGAACAGCTTGAAGTCTTGGAAACCTTAACCATCATTTCTTTGCCTTGGAAAACAGGTAACAGAAAATATTTCCAAATTAACTCACCGAAGAAATAATTGTGTCATGAACAATAAACCTAACACACTCAGAAAAATTAAATTTAAGGCAGTATCCCACACGCACAAATGCATGTTTTGTCAAGATTATAGGTTAATTTTCCACAACACGAGAACTATTTATGAGGTTGACAAGAGTTGCTTAGAAGCATAAGCTATAACCAATGGCAAAAGAAAGTATAGCAATCATGAATTTTTTTTGCCATGGCTAGTACTTTTATTATAGTCATTGTTTGTTCTCATTAATTAGCTCCCAGAGGACTTAGCAAAATGTCGACGATGACCACCACCGCCACCAAATCCCCTCGAAGAGCCTTTCATTCAGCCACCATATACTCCTATAGGTATGCCCAAACACCCACACGGCCACACCCACCAACCATAACACTGATATCTTTTTCCACCCCACGTCCTTGTAATTTAGTACAAGTCGGCATTACCACTAGCTCCTCTAACATAAGGAATCCACGTCACCACCACCGGGCCAATAAACTTTCACAACAATTTTTTCTTTTTTGCTTCATTCAATTGGCCTTGAATTAGTCTAATATATTTTTGTTTACATTAATGAGGGAAGGGGATTCAAACTCAAATCTTCCTACGAGGAAAATTGGGTGGTACCACCAAACCACAAAGTTCTTTGTGTTAAATCTTGACCTTTAAATCTAATATATATATATATATGACTTCAACCATTTATGTAATCAAACACAATTATAGAATGCCACAATGAACATATATTTTACTACACAATTTGCCCAACAATGTTGTGTAGAGCGTACCCGTGGAAGGAGGAGCACGAGGAGGGGAATGATGAATTGCATACCTATAATACACTCAGAAAATGGACAAGGCAGTATCCCTCTGCCACACACGAAAATGCATATTTTGTCAAGATTGAGATTGACTAGGTTTCCAAGCACAAGGTTAATTTTCCACACGACAGAAAATATTCTTAGGGTTGACCTGAGTTGCTTAGGAGGATGAGCAATAACGAATGGCAAAATGAAATTTATAATGGCTGTTGTTAGCATTGAAATTTCCTTAATGACATCATAATTTATTTATAACTAGCCGTAGACTCACGCATTGAGCATAATAATTTTTTTTTAGTGAGATTTCATCAAATTTATTTTTTGTAATTTGATCTAATTTAATGAAGAGTAATGTATTTCATAATCATATTTTTATTTATTATAGGAACAATCACAAATATATATATATATATATATATAATTTTTGTCATATCAAAATAAAAGCAATACAATTTTTCTCAAGAATTCAAAAGGCAAGTTAGTAAAAATATTCATTTTTAATAAATTTTATTATAAAATTTGTGAATTATTAAAAAGAATATAAAATTTGGAAATTATTCTTTTAGTTTAAAACAATTTCTCTCAAACCCTATTTTTTCTTCCCTACAATCCAAAACACTGAAAAATGTAAACTAAAAAAATAATAAAACTTAACAATGATTAATTTGACCAATTAGGAAAACAATTTGTCTACCCAAAAATATTATCAAATAAATAATTATTAGCAAAATCTTAGAATTAAGTTTCTGTATATGCATTTTTATAAAATAATAATGATGAAAATACAATTGCAAAAGATAAAATATGTCACTCATCCAATTATTTTCTTTTGTCTGAATAAGTGTCATCCATCCGATTATTAAGGGTACTTTGTCCACTCAAAAGGATTAAAAAAAGACTTAGTAAAGTTTCATAGTTTAACATCTAAATTGATCACTATAAAAAAAATCAAATTTTAACTTGCAAAACAACTAATTATTAACCCAAATCAAATCAAACTAATAGATTAAAAAAAAGAACATTGTGATCGAGACTTGAAATACCAAAATACCTAAATAAGCATAAAAGTCTATACAAATTTACCAAAAAGAGAATCGAATGTGACAATTAAATTAACAATAACAAAAGAACCATCAGTAGAAAAAAAAGTGGTTGAAATAATTTTAAAAAAAAAATTCACCAAAAGAAAAACGAAATTGGAGAAAGAGAATGAGTATGGACCTTTTTTGTCTTGGACAACTTGTAAGGGATAGGGGAGAGATGTAAAAATGAAGTAAGAAGAAATTTATATGAATATTAAGATGGAGGAGGAAGGGTAGAAGTAGATGAAAGGTTGAATATAATGAAACTATAGAATTTAAGAAGATATGAAGGAAAAAAATTAGAAATTTATAAAGGGAATCAAATGAAAAATTTTAAAGACAATGATTGGAAGGGATGAAAGATTGAACTAAAAAGACAATTGTTGAAGAAGAAAAATAATTTATGTGTAAAGTCAATATTTTTTTTTTTCTAAAAAATTAGGAATAAAAATAAATAAGAAAAATAATGATTATGTTGCTAATTTGGCTATGAGGTGACGCAACATAAACTTAGCAACAATAAATGTTATGCGCTAACTTTTATATATCTATTATTTAGTTATAAACATCTAAATTATAGATAAATATATAAAGACAAAGTTATATGTAATATTAATACCACTTAAGATGAATGTGTAAAATTAATAATTTATTTATATTTTTTTTCTAAAAAATTAGGAATAAAAATAAATAAGAAAAAAATGATTATGTTGCTAATGACATGGCAATGAGGTGACGCAACAGGAGTTTAGTAACAATAACTGTTATATTTCAGTTTCTAAATATATATATAAATGGATGTTTTAATTAGTGGATGAACAATCAATTCATATGATGAGTTCTTATGAATAAAATATGAGCAATATTATTTGAGTTATATATATCTCTATAAAAAATGCTAAAACCACATACTATTTTATAAACTGCTAATGTGCAACGGGTGGTTATTAGTAAGTAAAAATGTAATGTTAGTGTTGGGTCTAAATAAGAACTAGTAATCCTATCAAAAAAAAAAAAAAAAAAACTAGTAATAATTTGTCACATTAACAGTTTATAAAAATGTTATAAAATAATTTGTATCTATAACATAGTTTTGAAACCCAGAGCGGACAGTACGATCCGACTGGGAAAATCTCGAACCGCTCACTTTTGCGGTTCTTTTAGCATCAAGAACTGTTCATAGGAAAAAAACATGGACTCGTGCGAACCGCGATCAGACCTCACGGTTCTCGCAGTTCTCATAGGTCCCTTTAAAAAAAAATTCAAAACCTTAAACGGCACCATACCGAAGTATAAACTATGTTTGGTCAGAAAAAAAAAAAATATATCCAAACAGAAAACGTAAAAAGAAATCAGAAAACGGAGGATCTGACCCAAAAAACGTCTGATCTATGTTTCAGTCTCTTTGCTTCACTCTTAAAAAACATCTCACATAATCCAAACACAAAACAAAATCCAATTCTTACAATAAAGTTGAATCAGAACAAGCAAGTAAGAAAAGAAGGAAGAAAAAAAAAAACAAACAAACAAAAACAAAGAAGAAGAAAAAGAAGAAGAAGCCGATCTGACCCAGACTGTGGTAGGGAGAAGGCCGAGCGGCGGTGGGGCGGCGGACGAGATAGTGCGCATGGGAAACGCTGATCTCCACTGGCTTCAGCGACCTCGATTTCCACCAACTTCGGCGACCTCAATCTCCACCGGCTTCAGCAACCTCGATCTCCTCCGATCTCCACTGGTGCTTTAGATTCTCTCTCTCTCTGATGTGAATAGTGAATACTGAGAGTAATGAATAAGTATATCAGCATATGATAAATGTGAAGGTTGAGTAATAAATTGGGAATAAAAAGTGTGTGGTGGAGGTTATCCTTATCTATTAGTTTTATTATTATTTTTTTACGTAATCGTGTGTGTGTGTGTGTTTTTTTTTTTTTTTTTTTTTTTGATTCAAACGTGTGGTATTTAATATTAAGAAATGGAAATTATGAAATACTATCACAATATTTTCATAATAAATTTTAAGTAATAGATTGTTATTAGCTAATATTGGTAAGTAAAAAATAATTTTAGTAGTGAGTTCAAATTAGAACTAGTAACAACTTTCCACATAAGATTTTGATGTGATTCTTGTGAAAAATATTGTGGATATAACATAACAATTTTTTCTTCATCTGCTTTTGTTTGTATTGCTTTTTTATCTCTTCCTTTAATTTCATTCAATTTTGTTTCTAGTGCTTTTTTAGGTTTGTGAATGTGAGCTAGACAGCTGGTCACGTGGACATTAGAAAGTGGAAATTAGAAAGACAATCTGATGCTTTTAATTTAATTTTTTATTTTTATAAAAAATGGTTATTATTATTATTGGATAGATATTTCATATTTGGGTTTGAAATGGATATATTAGACATAGCTAAAATATGGATTTATAGTTTTAATTGGACTATTTTAGTTAATTTTTCTATTTTTTACTAATTTAATATTTTTATATATATTTGAAATCATTATTAAATTAATTATGATGTCATCACGGTTTGACCAGGTTCGACTTCGGTTCGACCTCAAAAACCTTAAACCTCTCTCTTTTACGGTTCAATGAACGGTCCGAGTCTGAAAATCATAGTCTATAACGCATTACTCTATTTTGTCATCAATTTGGTTAATTTCATTTACCCTGCTGACCACTTGCACTGAAATGCGACGTTAGTGAAAATATCATACCACTTGCTCTAAAGTGCGATGAAAGACTTTTGTCTTACAGGACAGTAAAATACCACTTACTGGCAAGGAAGCATTTCCATGAAACTCTTAAAAAAAAAATTGTCATACTGTCATGATCAATATAAACCTAACACACTCAGGAAAATGAATAGACAATAGACGCAAAAATGCATATATGTTTTTTCCAAATTGATCAAAGTTTCCACACGCGAAAGGAAAATTTTCCACACCACACGAAATATATTTATGGGGTGACAAAAGTTAGAAGGATAAGCTATTACCAATGGCGAAAGACAGTGTAGCTTTCATGACTTTCATTGTCATTGCCATTTCTTTTATAGTGATTGTTAGTCTCAGTAGTTCGCTCCCAGACTCCTTAACAAAAAAAGTAGTAAGACCACCACCATATTTCCGTGTAATTCCAGAACCGGTGGATCCACAAGGTAGGAAAATCGTATCACCACCACCATCGCCGTACACTGCTCCTCGTCAACATCAGAGTGACACTACTACGGCAAGTAAAAAGGTCCACAAAGATTTACAAACTCCTCAAATTTTTCCACCACCGCCTCCTTCTGAGTACTACTCGGCCTCGCCAATGCCTTCTTATGAGAAGTCGATATCACCACCACCAAGCGAATAAATTTATACTACATTTTTGCTTCGTTGAATTGGCCATCAACAGAATTATAATAAGTGAGCAGAAGAGATTCAAATCAAAATTTCCTTTATGGAAGAAATATACAACGTAACCAAGGATGGAACAAGGATTGAAACTTAAACGGGGCGAAGTGATTTTCAGAAATTAGCTAGGATATCAATATTAGAGGTTTTCAAATAGTGTAGTTGACTTTTTCATAATCTACATATCAAATAAAAGTCACAAACAATAAAGATTTATATCTTTGTAGCTCAATCTGTATTTTCTAATGTTTTAAATGAAGAAGTTTTTTATTCAAATCTCTCGTACCCTTATTGTAATTATTAAATTATCAAACGATATTATAAAAAATTTATATTGATTTATCTTGGTTTTAGAAATATGACCGGACAAAGAATTGAAAAAACAAGTGGTTCTAGGTTCTTTGATCTCACTAAGTTAAATTGATTATTTATTTTTTTCTACATTATAATTTTCATAAAAAAAATTCAATTATTGACTTTTTCACATTATTCTATATTTAACATGCTAACACCTCTATAATGCTATGCTTCAAAATTAAAACTCATGTTAACCACTAAATTCTTTCTAAAAAAATGTTGACCACTAAATTATTAAGAGCAATTACCAATTAACAAGAGATATTAACATTCTAGTTAAAATAAAGACATTAAGGAGGTATTTGGCAGCTTTGTTTAAATACATTTTCACACATTTTAAACAATATTACACACTTTTACACACACTTTTTCACCCACACGTTTATCAAAAACACCCCAACAATATAATTTAAACTATTCTCCCAAACACCCTTAATATTTTCTTTTATAAAAAGTGGCTAATATTTATTGTGAGATAGAAAAAAGAGGTGAAAATAGATAACATATGGCTTGGGTTCTCCACGTTGTACTTTCTTGGCTTAAGAGATTGTACAAATATTGTAAATCAATAAATTCTATCATTATTTATTTATTTATTTAAATAGAAAGCAAGAAACACAGCTTGAGTTTAAACGTAGGTCTGTCTCTGAGTGTAACTAAGTTACAAAGCTCTTAAATTTATGACTCTTTTTTGTTAACATAATGTATTTCTCAAACCATTTATATCAAACAAAATTATCAAATGCTATAAAACGTATATAATGTAGTACTAACTCATAATTTATTCAAGAGTAGTGTTTATACTGCAGTTGGAAATCGTGACTTCATCGATTTCAGTTGTTTTTTTGGGCTTGTAAATTTTGTGCAATTATCAACCTTCTACTTAGTCATGGCAAAACTGGTCAAAAAATTTTGACCCAACCTGACCCGAAAAATATCTGACTCGAATTCGATTTTTTTTACCTGAAACAAAAATGAGTTGACTCATGACCTGACATGTGTTTTTTGCAGGTTAATCCTATCTGACCTACAACCCGACCTGTGACCCAAACCTTTTTTTTTAACTTTTTTTTGGGTAAAAAAAATAAAAATTAAGACAATATTGGTTTAATTGTTTATTGTGAGTTTTAAGGAAAGAATTGAAATATTTACATAACTGCATGCAAATGAATTGAAAGATGAACGGTTGAGCATTTTGTAATGAGTAAAGATTTTTAGATATTAAATAGCAAAGAATATGCCAAGATAATTTAGTTAGAGTAGAGTTCAAAACATAGATTTAAAATTGTAGATGTGTGAGAAACATTCATAAATGTGAAAATAGTAAAACCAAAATATCAAATTAACAAATTATGAATGCTTAAACCTATTTTTCAAAAATTTATGTCCAAAATAAACGGATTTTCAAAATAAATTATAATATTTCTTAGAGTGTGTGTTGCTTAACAATGATATGATATTCATAAAAGAGACCATGTATAAATAAGTGAAAAATCAAACTTTAATGTATATTCTCAAATTGAAATAGAGTATCAAACACAATTGATAATAGATTATAAAATTAATTTTCAAGATTGCAAATTTCTTATATGTTTTTATTCTTTGTCAAATGAGTTATTCAATAAGTCATTTGTAATTTTGTTTTATATTTTGGGATGTTGATATTATGTAGAAATAAAACTTGTGTATTTTTTTTACTTATCTTTGTGTTATTTTTTTTAGTTAGCAATGTTGGAATTTATATAATTTTAAAATTATTGAATAAGTATTAATAAGTTTAATTTAGTTCATTCTTGATATAAGGGTGAATTTAAAGTAATGCACTTTACATCAGGTAATTTGTTGCATGACTTTCCAAATGTCAAATGCCTGCTATTTTCTTTATAAATAAAATAAAATAAAAAAATAAATGTGAAAAATACGAGTCAACTAAACTCGCAACTCGATTAACCTGAACCCGTTTTTAACCCTCTTAAAATGATTCGTTTTTTACCTACAACCCAATTGACCCGACCCACTCATTTTGCCATGTCTGCTTTTGCTCTTGGCCTCAATTCAACGTCACTACAACTTCATGATCGCTCTACAACCTCCTAACTTCAAGTTACCTAGCAACAAAAAAGAAAAGAAAAGAAGTCAGCCTCGCTAGCACCTTATAAGAAATATACACTACCACCAGCAGGCCAATTCCCTTCATTAAAAATTGGCCTGCTGGTGGTGGTGGTGGTGGTGGTGTAGATTTAAGTTTAATATATCTTGCATGGCTCATTGTTATTATAGACACATTTTTGCACACATTATTTTTTAAATTCAAGACACATTTTCTGATCAAAATCTGAATTGTGTGTGTGATAGACATTGCTCATACATCTTTGCTTATATCAAGTAATGAATTACTGGATGCACAAAGTGACATGGCAGCATTATGTGATGTGGCACGCATGTGTTTGAAGTCTCATAGGGTGCCCGAGAAGCATAGTGATTAGTGAAGCCAAGAGTGGCCGAGTAGTATGTGCAACCGTCAAATTTTGCTAGGAAAAATTGTATAGGTGTGCTAAATTTTAGGAAGTTCATTGTTGTAAGCCATTTGCTTAAATTTTGGCACGTGTTAATGTGTAACTGTAGTCTTAATATTTTTGAGTCTTAGAGAGATGGTGCTTGTAATTCATTCATTCATTGTGACAGAAAAATTCAGATTTCTCCGTGAGATTCAAATAGAGGTTTATATTTACTTCTTATTTAATGCATGGGAATTCTTTCTCTTGCATCGACCATTTGGTATCAAAGCATAAAATTTTGATAAAAGATCCATTGGGTTGAAGGGATTTTTTCACCAAGAAAATCTAACCAAATTCGGCACAACATGAATTTCTTTTTTGCATCATTTAGGTACCTTCAATCATCCACATAATACTCCTTTATCATTAGGCCAATCAAGAAACCATAAGTTCATAGCCTTCCTTCACAAATCCCAAACAAGCACCATGAATTTCCACTCAGCCATATACAGTAGATTCTCCGATCTGTATATCCACATAAATCTGATTCTTTCATCTTTAAGAGCATCCACATCAGCTCCTTCATTTTACACATTCACTTTTACACTAAAAACTCACTTTTTCTATTTTACACATCTAATTTTAGAAAACCTCCACATCAGTTTATCTATCCTACCACCCTTTTTAATTAAATAATTAATTTCCTTTAATATTTTATTATTTTCCCCCAACAACCTCTTAAATTACCGCGCTCTCTCTCTCCCAACTCATTTCTCACTTTTGCTCTCTCTCTCTAGACCCATCTCTCAGACTCTCCCTCTCCCTCTCCATCAACTCCCTCTTTGGTCACCATCCGCGAGTCCGATCGGCGAGCTCAGTTCACCATCCGCGAGCGCCTATCCGCGAGCTCCGATCACGATCCGCGAGCTCCGATCGCCGATCTGCGAGCTCCGATCAGCGATCTACCAGCTCCGATCGCCGATTCGCCCTCTCCTATCCAGCGTCCGCAAGCTCCGATCCACGGCAAGACCCACGAGCTCCAACCAATCAAGCACCGATCTGTGTTTGTTTGTGTATGTCTGTGTTTTTTTTTTTTAGCAAAGTATATCTCTGTATATTCAATGTTGAGAAAAAGATGAGAGAATGGAGTCTGTTGAGAACGGATCAGAGAGAGAAAAAAAGGAGCGAAGGAGAAATGATAAAATATTGTTTACCCGAGCTACAGTAACCGTGTAAATATACACAATACTGTAGCTCGGGGATAGTTTTACACTATTTTACCCAATTTTAGCTCTACTGATGTAACTCAAAATGTGTAAAATTGAGAAATTTTTGCATTATACATGATTATCCACCAACTGATGTGGATGCTCTAACCAGCTTTAACTCCAACTCCAAGAAAACCTTATCCTTCTCTCATTACCATAACCTATAGCGTTAAGATTCACCTACTATCTGTTGGGTGCTAAGCACCGTGTGGGTCTAGCCCACATTCCTTGTCAGGAGCTCATTTAATGAGCATGTCACTCTTGTCTTCCATGACTTGTGAGAAGTCTGACTTCTCTAAATGAGAAGTGATCTAAAGCGCGTTGGACACGCTGAAGAGAAAGAAAAGAAAGAAGCAAAGGCCATTCAACCAAAGGGAGAGCTGAAGAAAAAAAGAAACTAGCTGAAGTAAAGTCGAGGGAAGTGAGTTGTATTTATTGTGATTTTGTTAGGCTCTAAGTACTTAAGAACTAATGTATAAGAACTCTAATATGTATTGTTGGCAAACCATAATCAAACTAGGTGTCTACTTATGTTTTAGACTTGCTCAAAGTATATGATTTATGTAAAGTTGGAATCGAGTTAACTGCAGAAGTTATTGTGCATTTCTGCCTGACTCGATCGATTGAGAATTATACTGGACCAATCGAAAGTCGTGCAGATTGTTTTTTTTGCAGATTTTCCAACTCAGCCCTAAGCCCATATGACGTAGGATTTTATGTTTTTCCCTAGGTATAAAAGGCAAACCCTAGTCACGTTTTTTATGTTGCTCATATTGTTGTTTGTGTGAATCTCTTGTGAGATTAAAGACGTGCTTACCTTCACACAAGCTTGGGATTATCAAGAAGGAGATTTCTTCGAGAACTTGATGATCGTTCAGTTGCTGCCATAAGAGCTTAAAGATACACAGGCAGGGGTGCTTGTACTTGCTGAAGAATCCAAGAAAGAAGGAGTTTGTGGTCTCGGAGTTTGCACGTGGTCGTGTCAGTAAGTTCTACTGGTGGGTAGCAATAGGATGTTAGTAGTCTAAGTCGCTATTGTACAATTTCGATTCTTTCATAATGGATTCAGGTTTACCTTGAGGATAGCCAAATTAAATCTTCCCTAGGTTTTTTTTACCGGTTTAGTTTTCCTAGGTCATCATATCTTTGTGTTTTTATATTCCGCACTTTACATTGATATGATTATATGATTATGTTAACCTAGATCTGCAATTTGGACTAAGTAATAATTTGGCTTGTTAACTAGGTTAATCCAATTGTATGTTAAAGGGGTCTGAATAAACTCTACAAGTGGTATCAGAGCAGGTAGCTCTTTTGTTTTAGATCTTTTGATCTAAGAGCTGATCCTTGATCCCTGTTATCATGGATAATATGAAGTGTCTTTCTGCTCATCTTTTTTATGATTTGAATAAAAATGACACTGTTGTTTCTAATGATTTTATTGATGCCTGTGAAACTCTCCGTAAGAAATTATTGAAATATTTGAAAATTGCTAAGAAATTCAAGGAAGAGTTAAAATTGGCTAATCTTGAAAAAGAGGAATTGATTATTAGATTAGATTAATCTAATAAAAAGAATGAATTTTTGAGAAATCAAATTTCCTCTCAAGATGAGAAGATGAAAAACTTGGAACAAGAGTTAGTTGAATCTAAATCTAAAATTGAAAATTTGACTAGTACCAAGCTTGCTGTTGATAACAAAAGTGTTTCTGTTTCTCTTAAGCATAAAACTGAGAAAGTTTATATCCCTCCTTTCAAGAGGAATAATAAAGAAAATGTTTATTTTGCTAGGTTAGACAAAGGTAAAAGTTTTGATGTAGACGCTGAAGTTTCTAAACTTATAACTAAACCTACTGTTAGAAAGCATAATAAATCTGTTTTTGTGCCTACTTGTCACCATTGTGGTGTTGTTGGTCATATTAGACCAAATTGTTCTTTGTTGAGGCAAAAACCAAAATCTGAGACTAGATTTGTTGTTAGGAATACTAATATTCCTATATTTATTCCTGTTTGTCACTTTTGTGGTGTCTCCGGTCACATTCGTCCTAATTGTCATAAATTGAAATTTAAACATTCAATGTTTCAATCTAGGATATGTGATGATATTTTTCGTGCCATAAGTCCATGTAAACTGTTTCATATGCTTTTGAAAAATTTAAGTTTGTTGGCTTGTGAAAGGAAATTGCAAGATTTTAGTCTTTCTCAGAAGATTGGTGTAATCCTTCAAATATACTCTGCTTCTCATGAATTTTTACCTACAAAGCCGAAAACTCGTGCTATATGGGTGAGAAAAGATTCTCTAAGGTAAGTGTTACTGACTTGTCCTTGAGTTAATTCTTTCAAATTAATTATGGACATGTTTTCTTTTAGTTTTTGGTTGTTTTATTTTCTTAGGTTGTTTTGATTATTCAAAAATCCAAAAACATTGAAAATTTTCAAAAAGACAAAAATATTTATTTTGAGTCTTGTTTTTATTTTTCTTGAGGATTACATGATTTATGATATCTCTCTCTTAATTTAGAACATGCTTGACATTATGGAGAAACTTGAATAGTATGTTTCATATAAGCGCTAGCTATTTTTGATTTTATGTGAGTATGTACTAGTTAGTACATGTACTCAAGGGTTAATTAAGAAATTGATATTTCTTGCTTGTGTACCCTCTATGATTAGTTAAGCACTGTCATGCATTGCATTTGCATTGTTCATTTAGTATAATGTATGTTTTTAGTTTTGATCATAAATTTTTTTAACCAAAAAGATTTTTATTTCTTTTGTATTATACATCATGGATGTGTAATTGAGGTTGGCCATAGTATTTTTACATAACTTGTTTATGTACCTTGTTTAGCTTGGATGAGCTTTTTTATAACACTTTACTAGTTTGAGCTTTGTAGTGCATGTTGTGTGGGAAGATGTTTATAATTCTTGATCACTTTGTCTTGATCTTGAAGTCACTCATGCATCACGCCTTGTACTACTAACTTTCTTGGGGTATTAGGGTGAGGTCTGTGGCACCCCAATCACAATAGTTATGGCTCAATCTAACATTTCTTAGTGGGGGTGCCCTTATGGTCACGCCCAAGGGGGTAAGTCACACATGGTCGCCCCTCCCCCCTTTTGATTATAAAAAAAATGCTCTCATTTCTAAGTGGAGTTAAGATGTATGGTATTTAAATACCAAATAAATATCACTTGTTTCACATCTAATTAAAAATGTGAGAGAATTGGAAAATTCAATTAAAAAAGATTCTGATATCATCATGAAAGGTGAAAAAAAGTGCTATATGAGTGATTTTGCACCACTCTTTTTCTTTTTTTTTGGTAAAAGGTATTGCAAATCCTAGAGAGATAACCGACTCCATACACATACAAGCACATTTTCTTTCCTTTTGAATAAACAAGACAATTTTAAAATAAAAATCATTCAACAATTGTCCACCACTCTTCAATTTTAATCAAATTATGGCAAGTGGTGTAGTTCTAAAAGAACTGCAAATGACCTTGGAAATCTGTTAATAGATAACAATGCATCTTGATTAATGAACAATGCAACTAACACATTGTCGATGACGTTTTTGCGACAAGGGCAAAAAATGCAAGATTAGCCCAAATCTTCCCTTGGGTTCTTTAGAAATTTTTATTTGTGGAGAATTAGGCCCAAAATTCCAAATTTATAATGAAAAAAACATTAATAGTTCTTTAACATGAGAGAAATCAAAATGTCATAACTAAAATACAAGAAAATGCAGAAAAAGAACACAGGTTTGAAACTTTGGCTCACAGTCAGCAAGAAAAGAAAATTGAGAGGTTGTGAGGAAAAGAGAGAAGTTCATCTGCACTCATATTTCCACCCTTAAGATTCAGAATTGTGAAAATGTTGGCTGATTGAATGAGCTTTTGCTCTAAAGTTTTAGCTATGTGGGTAAAACGTGGTTGGTCCCTTTTGAATCTGATTGGAGTCTTTTGTATTGAGTTTAGGATGCTCTAAGTGACTGGTTTCTTGTCAATAAAAGAGGCTTTGAACCCCAAGGTCTTAATCAAAGAGGTTATGGAGATTTGCTTTAATTGGGTAAAAAGTTTGGGTTGCCTTTTGCATAATTTGGGAAATAAAGTGGCCTAAATTCATGGGCTGATGTTTCCAAGACATGGCAGGCCCTTGGAGTATGCATTTCATTGCTGTAACAAACAAGGCTAATCACTTAGGTTCAACTATATGTTTTAGGCAAAAAAAGTGTGGAGCAGAAAAGTTGGGCCACAATAAGCTAGAGCATAAAAGCTCTTTTGGGGTGAAAATTTTGAGTAAAAGACCTCCTCCTTCTTGGAAATCTATTAATAGAAAACAATGCATCTTGATTAATGAAAAATGCAACTAACACATTGCCAGGGCGTTTTTGCGACAAGGGCCAAAAATGCTTGATTAGCCCAATTCTCCCCTTGGGTGCTTTAAAAAAATTTATTTGTGGAGAATTAAGCCCAAAATTCCAAATTTATAATGAACAAAAGGTTAATGATGCTTTAATAAGAGAGAAATCAAAATGTCATAACTAAAATACAAGAAAATGCAAAAAAAGTACACAAGTCCGAAACTTTGACTTATAGTCAGCGAGAAATGAAAATTGAGAGAGGTTGTGAGGAATAGAGGGAAGGTTTCCCTGCACCCATATTTCCACCCCTAAGTTTCAGAATTGTAAGAATATTGGCTAGCTAAATGAGTTTTTGCTCTAAAGTTTCAGCTATGTGGATAAAACGTGGTTGGTCCCTTTCGAATTTGATTGGGGCCTTTTGTATAGAGTTTTGGGTGCTCTAAGTGACTGATTTTTTGTCAATAAAAGAATTTTTGAACCCCAAGGTCTCAATCAAAGAGGCTATCGAGATTAGCTTTAATTGGGTAAAAAGGTTGGCTTTCCTTTTGCATAATTTGGTAAATGAAGTGGCCTAAATTCATGGGTTGATGTTTCCTAGACATGGCAAATCCTTGGAGTCTACATTTGATTGTTGTAGTAGACAAGGCTAGTCATTTAGGTTCAACTATGTCTTTTAGGCAAAAAAAGTGTAGAGCATAAAAGTTATGCCACAGTCAGCCAAATTATAAAAACTCTTATGGGGTAAAAATTTCAGGTAAAAGACTTCCTCCATGAGCTTAGGGTGCTACTAGTGTCCCTTGCCCACTTTGTAGCACTCATGCTAAGCTCATACAAAGGGCCCAAAAAAACCGATCCATGCCCTCCAAAACCACACTTCCTCAATTTCCTCAATATATAACATGGACTTGGGTCATGTTTAAAAGAATAAAATATAATATACACATGAATTAGGCCCACAATGAGATTAGGTTTAATTGAATCAGAATGTGTCATGAAAGTGGGTATCATCACACATTGGAAGTGTTTCACATGCAAAAATCTTTGGCCTTTGTAAAACTTCTTAAAAGGATTTTTTTTTTTTTTAATATTTTGCGATTGCCAAAAATAACTAAAATCATGACTTTAATCACAATTTCAAACTTGATAACGTGACTACAGTCACAATTTAACACCGTCCATTGCAAATTTTTTTTTTTTTTGACTAAAATGAAAATTTCACTCTCCAAATTTGACTAATATTTATTTTAGTCTTCTAATTTTACTTTTGTACAATTAAATCTTTTAAATTTTAAATTTATTCAATTCAAGCTTTTTGTCCAATTCCGTTAAAAATTTGTAGTTAAGTATGCAATTAACTATAGAAATAAAATTCTCACTTAAAAATTCTAAAAAATATTTTTCTTAATTTTATACTCCTTCCATCCCACTTTGTTTGTCCTGTTTGAAAAGTCAAATTTTTTAAGGAAACATCATTTATTATCTTGTCTGCCTTATAAAAATGTATAAATTTACAAAATACCCTTAAATATATTTATCAACTTTTTTAAAAAAAAGTTATTCTTAATGAGGTAACTAAAAAGGTGCCCTAATTAGATTGATTTTTTATACATATTAGTTAGTTTTCTTTTCAAATAGTTTTGAAAATAAAGTAGGGATATAATAGGAACATTAGTAAACTAATCTATTTTTAGAAACATGATAATATTTTAGGACATTCCAAAATGGAATAGAGGACAAACAAAGTGGGACGAAGGGAATAATTTTTTTCATGTGAGAAAACTATTTTTTATGTGAAAATTTTAAGGAAATTGAAAAAAAGACTTAAATTGAATAAATTTGAAAATTGGAGGACTTAATTGGACTTAGAATGTGCAATTTGCATTCTAGCTTCTTCTTTTTTCCAACTCCACCCATTGTAATTTTCATCTATCTTATCTTTTTAAATCTAATAAACCCTTCTTTTAAGAAGAAAAACCACATACTTTTATAAAAAAGAAATCAGCCAAAGTTGGCTAAAAATACACCAATAAAGCATGGAGAAACATCCTCCATCCACACAGGAAAATCACTAATAGGCCTCACATGTTTAACTAGATTATAAGTTACAAAATTACCTAATTTGTGAGTATGAGAGACGGGGATAAAACAAAAGGCATACAAAAAAAGAATACCCAAAAAAAAAAAAAATTTAAGAAACAAAAAAAAATGCTATGTCCACAACAATTTCACAAAAAATCTCAAGTGGTAGATTGTAATTGATTGTTATGAGTAAGGGAAAAAATAATTTAAGTTTTAGATTCAAATTAGAAGTAATAACACTTTAGCACCTATAATTTGTTGTGAAACTATTGTAAAAATGTTTTAAAAAAAAGTAAAAGTAAAAGGAAAAAATCCAATATAAGAAATAGAATTAGCTCTTCCGAAACTCTTAGGCGGTTCTGTAACACAATTTTCGGCCCTAATAAGCCGCTTATATATTCGGGTAGAACAGAAGGTTAGGGTTTCGACTCTCGAAACTTGTATCTGGATCCAACATCCATCTTCGCCACGAATTTGTTTTCCGCTAATTCCTGCAAAACTTTTATCTGGTAATTCTATTTTTCCACTTTTGAAAGATTTTTAGCTTTCAATTTTCGTCTATTCATTGTTTGCGTGCGCTTATTTTTCTCTTTCATTTGAGTCTCTTTTAAACTCGATCACTCATATTTGTATTGCATAAGGTTTTTTAAGAACTTGTAGTCACTCATAGTACCTTATGATCACGCACGTAGTTTGTGAATGAATTCTTATATGCTAGGGTTTTGAAGCTCTTTTTTTTATTGATTTATTATATATTGTTTGTTTATTTTGTGAATTCACAGGAGAAAAGCAATGGATGAGAGCAAGCATAAGGAAAGAAATAGGGAAAACAAGAAGAGGGAACGTGAGAGAGAAGAGAAGCAGCACAATGATGAAAAGAACCCCAGAATGATTCCGAAAAGAAAGGAGAATAACCTGACCCGTGAAGACGCTGAGTTAAAGGATGAGGAGGAGCAGCGGAGATTGGGTGAGGAGATACAAAAGCGGAGGAGGAGAGCGCAGGAGTTGCTGGAGTACTTCATGAGAAAAAATGAAGAAGCTAACCTGGTCATGAACTATGGTGTTGAGGAGCTGGAGATAAATGATTTCCCCCAGAATGCTCGATGGAGGCTTACCCGGAAGGAAACTTTCCCCCAGAAATTATCACTCCCCTCTCTAGTGAGCTATGAGAACCTAGTAGATGGAAAAACGAAGCCACTCTCAATCTCCCAATCATGAAAATTTCTTATTGGCTTGGAAGTTATGGCATTTAAAATAAATAAATAAATAAATAAAAATCATTACTAGTGGCTTGGGACTTTTGTTTTGTGAGTAGTGCAAGAATAAGCTCTTACAAATTATCACTTCCCATGCAAAACAAAGTAAACAAAAAGCACAAAAGTTCGAAGTAGAGTAGATTGCTCTAGCCATGAGCTGAATGAGCACACCCACAAGGTAACAGATTCTCAACATAAAACAACGTTGGGTGTATCTGTTCCCCATTTTCTATATCAATTGACTTTTTTTAGGTGCGCTTGGATTAACGTTTTGTTAATCCCCTAAAAGGGGCAAAAGTATGGCTGTATGTAGAAAAAAGTAAGGCTAAGGCTTTAAAAAATTGTGTACAAACAAATAAGGTAATATTCTAAAAGAAAAAAAGCCAATCCAAACAATTGTTAATATGATTCCAACCCAAAACTGACGCCACATGAGTAATTGACAATTTTATCTGCAACTGATCGAGTGCTATTTCCATGGAAGACTTCTATGTTATTAAACAAAAAACATGGTCCTTTAGGTTCTTTAGGTTTCTTGTATTAAAAAGAAGAAGGCTTTGGTTTCAGAGATCATATTCATGTTCTTTCCTTCTGCTATCCAACTATCAAGAAATTTGAAATTTATACTATAGTTGTTTTCTGCTTGGGAACTCATTCATCTATTATCGACCATATATGGGATTGGTCCATGCATGTCCACATAATACTTTACTGTTAGTTATGTGATTGCAGTTGTTTTCAGGCTTGACTTACATGCATCATGTTAACATATATAGTGTTGTGGGCTTTAGGCCCAACTAGTTTACTTGTTTAGCACTCTTACTTGTACTACACTCATATTTACTTGTACTGCACTCATATGCCTTCTATATAAAGGCACTCATGTATATTCTTTCAGTGAGAAATACAATACTATTGAATTCAGTATTTCTAACATGGTATCAGAGCCACTGCTCTGACCTTTTCTTCGCAGTCTTGTCTTTATTGGTGTAACTCCGTTCTCAATATTGCTTCCGCTGTCACAACAACTGCCGCAGCCTTCGCCGTTGAACCTTCGAGTCTTCCAGACATCGTCCTCAGGTTCCGGACCTGCAGCAGCTGCCGTTGAGGAGTCCAAACACTGCAAAGACCACTGCCTTTTTCGGCACCGCCGTGAATATTGCTCCGAAAAATTTTCCGAAGGTACCACGAAGATCGTCTTGCTCCGATCTATCTTTTCGTGAAAACCTCACACTCATTGGAGTCTCCACGCGCCGCCACGCGCCAGATTCAGCCTGCTGACGTCAGCCCTAGCCACGTCAACACTGCCACGTCAGCACTGACAGTTGACCGTTGACTTGGACCGTTGACTTGGACTGTTGACCGTTGACTTTGACCGTTGACTTTTCTGGAGTTGACTTTTTCAGGCCAGGTCCTCTTTACTCAGTTTTTCGCGTAGATTTTATTTTTGCAATCCATTTTTGCATATTTTGCTTCTAAATGAAGAATAAGGACATGTCTTCTTCCTTTTGCAACAATCATCGCAGACAATCTAGTAAACGCTTTTGCAATTTTTGCAAACGTTTTGGCCATAATATTAAGACTTGCTTTCAGCGCAATAAATCAGCTATTTCAGGTTCTTCTGCCACTATTTCTGACATCGAGAGTGTCCAACCAATGGCTCCCGTCTTTGCACAGTCTGAGTCTTCAAGTCGCACTTTCACCATGACCACAGATGACCTTAAAAACATCATCGCCAATGTCATTCGTATGGTTGGTAATGCATCTTATTCCTCTTCTCTCTCAGCTTTGTCCGGTATGTCTTCTTCCTCTTGGCTTATGGATTCTGCTTGTTGCAATCACATGACACCTCACTCGTCCTTATTTTCTGAACTTAAACCTGCACCACATCCTCTTACTATTCGTACAGCAAATGGTTCCACAATGTCTGGTCATAATATAGGTTCTGTTTCAACCTCCAACTTCTCCGTTTCTGGGGTCTTTATGTTCCTGACCTTTCTTACAATTTGTTTTCTGTGGGACAATTAGCTGAGTTGGGTTATCGAATCATATTTGATTATTCTGGGTGTATTGTGCAGGATCCAAGGACGGGACAGGAGCTAGGGACCGGTCCCAGAGTTGGGCGTATGTTTCCCGTGGACAACCTTCGTCTTCCACTTGTTGCTCCTGTTTCTATTGTCGCAGCTGCTGCAGTTTCCTCTATTCCTTCTCTTGCTCTTTGGCATGCTCGACTTGGTCACGCATCTTCTTCCCGTGTCCAACAATTGGCTTCTAGAGGTTTGCTAGGTTCAGTGTCTACAGAAAATTTTGATTGTGTTTCATGTCAATTAGGAAAACAACCAGTTTTGCCTTTCAATTCTAGTGAATCTATATCCACTGATATCTTTGATCTTATTCATTCTGATGTTTGGGGACCTTCTTCTGTCTCTAGTATTGGTGGATCTCGATATTTTGTTGTCTTTGTTGATGATTACTCTCGCTATAGCTGGATCTTTAATATGAAACATCGTTCTGAATTATTGCAAGTGTATTCTAATTTTGCAAAAATGGTTGAAACTCAATTTTCTAAACGTATCAAAATTTTTCGATCTGATAATGCTCTTGAGTACACTCAATATGCTTTCTAAGCTGTTTTGCAATCCTATGGCACTGTTCATCAACTAACTTGTCCAGGTACCTCTCAGCAAAATGGTAGAGCCGAACGAAAACTTCATCATATTCTTGACATTGTTCGTGCTCTTCTTCTCTCTGCCAAAGTTCCTGCTCCTTTTTGGGGCGAAGCTGCTCTTCATGCTGTTCATACTATTAATCGCATTCCTAGTCCTGTCATCCAAAATCAAACTCCATATGAGCGCCTATTTGGGTCACCTCCAGAATATCACCACCTACGCTCATTCGGCTCTGCTTGTTTCGTTCTTCTTCAGCCACATGAGCATAACAAACTTGAGCCTAGGTCAAGACTTTGTTGTTTTCTTGGTTATGGAGAAACTCAAAAGGGGTATCGGTGTTATGATCCTATTTCTCATCGTCTTCGTGTCTCCCGCAATGTTGTCTTTTGGAACATCGCCTCTTTGTCGAGCTCTCTCACTTCCGTGCTTATTTATCTTCCTCTTCTGTCTTAGATCTATTTCCAGATGAGACGCAAATTCCTTCTGTAGCTGCTCCTGACCCTCCTATAGCTGATCCTGATCCTCCTGTAGCTGCTCCTGATTCTCCTATTAACTTCTCTGTCCAACCACCAGAAATCCTTGATCCCTTTCCTAGTTCCCCTTTTAATGAACAGTGGAAGATGAACAGGTCGAAGACGAGCTACCCAACCTTGATCCTGGTTCCCCTGCTCCTGCTCCGCCTGAAGATCATGTACAAGACATTCCACCTCGTCACTCAACTCGGGTAAGGTCCATTCCTACACATTTACTTGACTATCATTGTTACACTACCCTTGCTACATTGCACAGCCTCACACCTATCGTGAGGCTTCCACTGACCCTTTATGGCAGATTGCAATGAAAGAGGAACTTGATGCATTATCTAAAAACCATACTTGGGACTTGGTCACTCTCCCCCCTGGGAAATCTGTGGTTGGTTGTAAGTGGATCTACAAGATTAAGACTCGCTCTGATGGGTCCTTTGAGCGCTACAAAGCTCGTCTTGTTGCAAAAGGTTTTACACAGGAGTATGGATTGATTATGAAGAGACCTTTGCTCCGGTTGCTCGTATCTCATCTGTTCGTGCCCTCTTAGCTGTTGCTGCTGCCAGTAAATGGAATCTTTTCCAGATGGATGTCAAAAATGCATTCCTTAATGGGGATTTGAGTGAAGAAGTTTATATGCAACCTCCTCCTGGTCTCTCTGTTGAATCAAACAAGGTTTGTCACCTTCGACGTGCACTTTATGGCCTTAAACAAGCTCCACGTGCTTGGTTTGCCAAGTTCAGCTCTACCATCTCTCGTTTGGGTTACATGGCCAGTCATTATGATTCTGCCTTATTTCTTCGTCGCACTGACAAAGGCACTATTTTACTTCTCCTGTATGTGGATGATATGATCATAACTGGTGATGACCTCAGTGGCATTCAAGAACTCAAAGATTTTCTCAGTCAGCAGTTTGAGATGAAAGATCTTGGACATCTCAGCTACTTCTTGGGTCTTGAAATCACTCATTCTACAGATGGACTTTACATTACTCAAGCCAAGTATGCCTCTGAACTCTTGTCTAGAGCTAGACTCACTGATAGCAAGACTGTTGACACTCCAGTCGAGCTTAATGCGCATCTGACTCCCTCAGAGGGGAAACCATTGTCTAATCCCTCTCTTTACAGACGCTTAGTTGGCAGCCTAGTTTATCTCACTGTTACTCGTCCAGACATTTCCTATGCTGTTCACCAGGTGAGCCAATATCGTCTGCTCCACGATCGACTCATATGGCTGCTGTTCTGCGCATTCTTCGGTACCTAAAGGGCACTCTCTTCCATGGTCTTTTCTACTCTGCTCGGTCTCCTCTTGTTCTCCGTGCATTTTCTGATGCTGATTGGGCAGGAGATCCCACTGATCGCAGGTCCACCACTGGTTATTGTTTTCTTCTTGGTTCTTCTCTGATTTCTTGGCGAAGCAAGAAACAAACTCATGTGGCCCGTTCTAGTACTGAAGCAGATATCGTGCCCTTGCTGATACCACATCTGAACTTCTTTGGCTACGATGGCTTCTCAAAGACTTAGGTGTGTCGACATCCTCTGCTACTCCTCTTTATTGTGACAACAAAGTGTCATTCATATTGCCCACAATGATGTCTTCCATGAACGGACTAAACACATCGAGATCGATTGTCATTTTATCCGTTATCATCTTGTTCATGGTGCTCTCAAGCTAATCTCAGTCTCCTCTACAGATCAACTTGCAGATATCTTCACCAAGTCACATCCTAAGGGACGCCTTCGTACTTTGGTTGACAACCTCAAGTTGGTCTCACATCACCTTGAGTTTGAGGGGGCTGTTAACATATATAGTGTTGTGGGCTTTAGGCCCAACTAGTTTACTTGTTTAGCACTCTTACTTGTATAGCACTCTTACTTGTACTACACTCATATTTACTTGTACTGCACTCATATGCCTCCTATATAAAGGCACTCATGTATATTCTTTCAGTGAGAAATACAATACTATTGAATTCAGTATTTCTAACACATCAATTTGCAACAAGATAATTATAAAATTATGGATGTTGTCATGTTATCTACACTTTTATTATCCTTATACACTACAACAAAGTGTAGTTATTTCAACCATTTTTTAACGAGTGTTTACTAAAATCTGTCGATACAACCTATAAATAAAAATGGAAAGAACTTTATTACTAAACTTTATTTCAAATGTTATTTGGTCCATCAAAATAAGTTAAAGCACCCATGAAATAAATGGAAAAAAAAAACTCACCAATTTTTTCAGCTAACAACCCTTGATAAAATATTACAAATTTTTCAACCCTTGAAAAAAGCCCATAACAAAATTTTCACCCCCTTACAAAAAGCCCACAACTAAATTTAAAACTATAGCCGTATTATATAAAATTTAAAACAAATTAACTAACAAAAAAAAAACACAGAGCTCTTTCTTATAAAAAGTATTTCAAGAATCCAGATTCCAGGATTATAAAAACACAGAGCTCTTTCTCTCTCTCGCAGCACACGTTTCTCATAGCTAGAACTCATAGCTCGTCGATCATGGAGATCTCATAGAGCTCGACGATCATCTCCATTTTGTGACTCTTCATCTCTCTGCCGATTTAGACGATCACCGTTTCTCAGCTCCGATTAGGTACGAATCACAAACCCTAATTTCGTCTTTGATTTTTTTTGTTTTTGTTTGGTTTACCCACACTTTTTCATCAATTTCCCCATGATTTCGTTTCACATTTTTGTGTGTGATGATGTGTAATGCGTAATCTGTTTTAAATAAGGGCGTATAGTTCTCTCTCTCTGTTCGTTTTGAATGTGTTTTTTTTGATTTCGTGTTTGGTAGGTCAGAAATTGATGGAAAAGTTTAAGGAAATGTATATTTCTGTTTATTGAAACTGTTTCTCACTCTCTGGCAAACACATTTTGGTAGACATTTTGGCTTTTTTGGTGTTTGGTTGGTGAGAAAGTTAGGGAAAATTAAAATGGAAACGGAAATGATAATTTTATTGTTTTTCATGTTTTCTCTACAAAAGTATGGTTTGATTTCTTGTGTAAAAACTTGTTTGGACACAGAGAAAATGAGATAAATGTGGGGAAAGTAAATTTTAGGTCACAGGGTTTCTCTGTTTCATAAACAAAAACAAAAATTCTTAGATTCAAAATTCAAATCCCTTTCTTGTACTACATTTTCTCGGCATCCAAACAGCTCTTACTCTCTCTCTCTCTCTCTCTAATGATTTTGATTTTTTGGATTGAAACGCAGGTGCTGGAGCTCGGAAAGCTTCTCCAGGGCGTGACCTTTTTAACTTCAGAATTTAGCTTTAATTTTCTTATGATTTTTTTTGGGGTTCTAATGAATTGAAATTAGAATTTATCAAATTTCACATATTCTCTCTCTGCCTTTGTATTGTGTGATATTTTAGATTGTATTGAAACCTTTGATTCCATGCTAGTTGAAATACTATTGGCTAAATTTCTCTTCCAATTTGCTGAAAACTCTGCATATGATTAGTATGGAAAGATACAATACAACTGAACAAGTGAAATGTGTTATGTTGGGATTTGAATTGACAAGTTCATCTGGATGCGGCATTAAAAAAAAAACTATTTATGAAAATATAGCATCTTACCTTGGGCAAAATTGGAAAATAATATGATTTTAACAATAATTGTTTAAATGATAGTGTTTTTAAATTATTTGGGAATCTAGTTTCTTCTTCTTCTTTTTTTGGTTGTTGTGTTACATCATGTTTATGCTACTTTTATTGATACTATTTTAACCCTAGAATACTTATATCTAGATGTTTATGCTACTTTTGCTTCAATTGAGCTTCACAAATTGACTTGATTACATAGATCATACATGAACACCCATAGGCCTTAGGGGGTACCGGGGTGGGGGTTCATTAGTCTGGGATGTGGAAATTGATGTGATATGCAATGCAGATGTTGTGTTTCTTGTTTTATTGTTAATTTTTTTTTTTTTTCGGGTTTTGTTTCTGTAGACACGTCATTGAAGAAAAATGATAATGAAATCCTTGGTTCTAAGGATTGGAGGGCTTACATGGCTACAATGGCTGTTGATTTTCTTGTCCTTGTTCTCCCTACCATCTTATTTTTCACTGTAAGCGATTGCTTCTACTTGTGAGTACCATTGCTCTAAGCTAACCAATGTGTATTTGAGGAGTGTCGCTCTATTATACCAACTATTCTTTAGCTTGGATTTGTGCTTGTTGATATCCGATCATCTCTGAAAATTTTCCTTCAATACATGTAAGTTTTGTATTCTGTTTTGTAATCATTTCTCGTGACAGGTTCTTGCTGATTGGACATATTTATGGGCAATTTTGCTGATCATAGTTTGATTTTGCAAGACCGCTTTAGCCTAGATGGCATAATGATGTTTTGCAATGGATGCTGATATTTGGTCTTTTATGATAGATTCTTCAAATTCTTATATGTGGATTGATGTTATTGCCAGTTCTGATGATTTAATAGACTTATAGATTAGCACAGGACGAAGTCTCTTAAAGTTGAAATGGATTATTGTAATTGACAACATTGGGGTGTTTGACAGTTTTAGGGTTAGAACTTTCTGCTAGAAACATAAGTAATTTGTGTGAAACTTCTTCTTGGCTTATCTTAATATTAGATTTTTTTTAAAGGGTGTTCTCTTACATACACCTGTATACTAAGAATTTTAATGAAATTTATTACTTATCAAAAGAATTCTTCTTGTTGACACTGCTGTGAACACCATGATACAAAATTTTGCTGGCACTGTAGAACTGCGCTGTCTTTGGTGGGGAAGACTATTAGAGAAAAAACAAAAGAGACTTGCGTGATAGAAATATAGCAAGGTAATTATTTTATGATGAGCTTACTGTTAGTGTATTTTATAGATTTCTCCATATACTTTTTTTCAATTGAACTTTTTTACTTGAGTTAGAATAAAAATGTTTGTCATGTGTGAATTAGGATCTAGGTTGCATTTTGTTTTTTTTTGAAAGCATGTTACTGTTTTAAATGTTAAATGGATCTTGGAAAAGAGTGAAAAAAGAATTCTGTTTGGGCATATTAAATAATTCATACTTACAAATATTGAATTATTAAAACCATGACTTCATGACTATTATAAAAGGACTTCATGATTAGCACTTTCAAAATTTATTGTGACCGGAGAGCATACTTGTCTTTTCTTTGAACACTTTTGCTTCTTCTTTTTTAAGCACTTGTACTTTTAGCATTTAGATTCCCTTGTAGGAATTCTTTTAATTTACCTGTTTTATGTGAATGTTATAATTTTTAAGTTTGCGATGGTACTATACTTTTCTCAGAAAAAAAGAAAAAAGAAAAAAAGATGGTACTACACTTTAGATATTATGTAGTAGGTAGATTTCTTTCCTCCATTCCATGATAATTGCTGTTTGCCAGGAGGGTAAGTTATCAATGAGGGTTTTTTTTTTTTTTTTGGGGGGGGGGGGGGGGTGGTTTAGGCAGGATTTGAAATTCTCTTAAGCTCGAATAAGAGATTTTATCAGTCAAGTTAAATAAATCCTTGCAATAATAGATAGTTCTGAGTTATCTGACTAGCTTTGTTTCTCTAGTGATTTAACCCTTGTTGCCAAAATGTCATTTAAATTTACTTGCAAAGTTAAAGGAAAGATGCTTTTAGAGACTTTGTGTTTGAATTATTTAATGAGACTGTCAATTACAGCTTCTGGGTCTATTTCCTCAAAGGCTTGATTGCAGCCAAGAAAACACTACTAGTCCCAGCCTTCTAGGACAACCACATACTCCACCATAAAATCTTTTAAATCTTTAGTGCGTTAAGTCTCAGTGACTTTAGTGTGGTATTTAGTAATTTTTTTTGGCATGTCTAGAATTCTTCAGATACTTCACTATTTAGCAACTGAAAGTCCTATTTTGACCACTGGATAGCAATAATATAGTTGGCTGCTTCACTGTTCAGGAGATTGCGAATGCTTTCACTGTTCTTGGATCTGAAATCACTGATGCATCTGTTGCTGCCATTGCTTCAAGCTATCCGAACTTAGAATTGCTTGACATGAGTGGGTATGTTTTTTTTCCCCCAAGTACAACTGTTTTCAACCTTCCATAAGATGGTTAATTGATTGTGTTGGTATTGTTACCAAGTTAAATACTGGCTTATACATAATTTACAAGCACTATGAAATGAATCTGTCCTAATATTAAATAAAATACCAGAATAGGGACTTATAAGGTAAGAATGCATGTGGGAGCCAAAACCTTTTTTTAAAATGAGCATTGCTATATCCAATTTTGATTTTATGCTCCCATGTTGAAGGTAACCATCATGTCTATGGATGCAGAGTAGCATTTTTATCTTACGAATCTCAGAACTTTCATGTTTGTGTAACACTGTAAATTGCCTTAAGTTTGCCTATTGAACAAGTTGGCTTGAACCTTCATTTGTAGGCTTTGTAACAAGAGTAGAAAATGTTAAAATATATGTAAACTTCAAGATGATAGCTTCTTCACTACTCATAATGTTTGAGATTTTTTTTAATGCTATACTTCTATTTGCAGATCAAGCATTAGTGATAGTGGCATTGGAATGATCTGCAATGTGTTCCCTGGAACACTTTCAAGACTCCTCCTTGCTCTTTGTCCTAATATTACTTCAAGTAATTACCCATTTGAGGATTTTATATCTGATTTTTAGTCTTTTGTTTGGTAATCTTTGTTTTCACACACTGCCTCTGTTCATTGAAGCGTTGTCTGTAATTTTCAGGTGGCATTCAGTTTGCTACAGCTCAATTGCCACTTCTTGAGCTCATGGATTGTGGCATGACCATTTGTGATCCCAATTCCCAAAATGGAATCCCTGATGAAAGCAGTGATTGGGAATTAAGAAACACTGCAAACCCTCATATTTACCAAAAGCTGATTATCAAGCATGGTCGGCTGAAGAAACTCAGTTTGTGGGGTTGTTCTGGCTTAGATGTGAGACTCTTTAAATTAAAAAGTTACTTGTGTATTCTTGTATGGTCTTCTCTTGGGCTCTTAGTTTGTGAATTTGAATGCAGGCTTTATATTTAAACTGCCCAGAACTGAATGATCTAAATCTAAACTCTTGTAAGAATTTGCATCCAGGTATGTTATTTGATGAATCATTCTTAGATAATGATTGTAATTTTTCTTTATTATCAAACAACATTAATTGATGACCATGTTTATGTATCCAGAGAGACTGTTACTTCAGTGCTCCAAATTAGAAAGTGTGCATGCATCAGGCTGTCAAGAGTTGTTGATAGGGGCCATTGAAAGTCAGGTAAGATAGAATCCAAAAACAGCTTTGTGTACAAGCTGTGTTTAATAATCAGAAAACTGAATCTTGGAAATAGATCCATCTAAATTGCATGATCAACATGATTGCAGCATTGTACTGTGTTAGTGCTAAATTCTCTGATATTTAAATGTTAGGAATCGTTGATTCATTTACTATCTAAGTTGGTAGGCAACTATAGTAAGAATAGACTAATAGCAAGCAAAGTTAACTCCTACACATGGTTGAAGTGCACAGCAAGCTGAATTTTAATTTCATGTTTACAATAAGTTTTGTAAATTCTAAGAATGAATAATGGTTCTTTTTTGGGGATATGATCATTCTTGCTGCATTCACCTTATGTTAGGCATAAATTCTGATTCTCAAGGGAGAGTTTTGTTGCAATCAGGACCCAGAAAACCTTATTTCTGCGATTACAATCTCTTTTTTATTTATTTTTATAATCTTATATACTATTGAGACAAAACATTTACAAGATACAACTCTTGGTAGATTAAACATCAGATTCTCGTCCTAACTTTTGTCTTAATTAATCTTTTAAATCCTGTTGTAGATTAAAACCATAGCATAAACTTTTATCCACGATTTAAGGAAATTGAATTGAATTTGATTTCAGCAAAGATAAAATTGTTCTTATACTTGTGTTGTTCCCTTGCATGCTTGCAGGTCAGTAATGATTCCCCTGCTGTGGAAAGTGTATTACCATGTAAACGTTTAGCTGATGGCTCCAAAAGGGTTCGGGTTCCACATTTTCTAAGTGCTCACGTAAAGCTGAAATAACTTGTTTAACTGCGAACATTGTTTGAATCTCTGGATTACTGACATCAAATTGGTTATGGGAAAATCCCACATCATGCTATTGTTTAAAAAACAATAGAGATAAATTCTATACTATAGTTTATGTTCCAAAGTTAGTTCTTCAGTTACCTGATTGGTGTTGGTGTTAATTATTGTAGGACAAGATGTGTTAGTAACCACATCTTATTGTTGAGAAATGCTGAAATTATTGAAGTGGATTGAAAAAAAAAATGTATTTTTCAAAATTTTGTAACTTCAATTTGATATTTAAGCTTTGGTTCCTAATAGTTGCAATTGGGTGACATTTTTCTTTTGATATCTATTTGCACTAATATGCTTCTTCATATGGTATTTCAACATGAATGTTATATATATATATATATATATATATATATATATATATATATATAGTGCATGATTGTGGTTTTTTTTTTTAAATAAAATAAAATCTTATTTTGAGGGTCAAAAGACCCCTTAAATAACCTTATTTATCAAGGGTTGTAAGTATAAATTTTTTAAACCTTGGTAAAAGGTTATTTAAGGGTCTCTTGACCCTCAAAATAGGATTAGAGCACTTGTTTTGAGGGGCACGAAGGCTCTCAAAATTTCTTTTTCGACGGTATATGTTTCAAAGGTTATCAAGGGTCGGTTGGACTCTTAAAATAACTTCTTTCAAGGTTTTTTAATACTTTTTTTAGGGGTTTTGACCCTTGAAAAAAGTCTAATTTGTTGTAGTGATAATATATGTATCTAGTCACATAGAATGAAATATAGCTGCATATTTTCATAGAGGATGATTACATCGATCTAATATTGTTTATTTACTCATTCATTTGTTGCCCATTAGATTAGATCATGAATCTAAAGAAGGAAAATTGGAAATCAGAGGAGGAATAAAATATTCAAATTTCAATCAGATGTAGTCTTCAAAATGTAGTATATAGAGGATAATGAAGAGTCCTTAATTACTTTAGGTGGCAAAGTATTTTATTTCTATTGCTATGGCATTGTATTGCTGTCTATAATGTCAATGCACAAGCAATTATGGTATACTTTTGGATGGTTTATGTATGAGAAACTGGAACCAATTTATAGATGGATAACCAAGCAACTCAGACTGAGAATGTACAAGTAGTAATTTGGCAATAGTAAAATGTTGATGTTTCAGTAATTTAAGTACTAAAGCAAGAAAACAAATTCTTCACCAGGATTCATTGGTATATTTTGTTTTTCACGTGTTACTCTCCTCTGCAAAAATCACTTAGTCTTAAATCTTCCTTTGCCTGTCATGCACGTAAGGTTCCCTTCTGCAGCAAAAGGTCATTTTTAATTTTTTGCTACAAAATTGTAATTTGAAGATCTTATTGCTAGAATAGTTCGCCTTTTGGTGGTAATACAGAAACAATACAATGGCTTTCTTGATTTTTATTTCTTGGCATTGACATCTTGGGTAAGTTTGTAAGATCCGACTCCTATAGAGTTGAGAGGTCTAGAAATTACGTGGAGTATTACTTACAACCCAAAATGGAGGATAATCGTGGGGTGAAACTAAGGAACCACAGTAAGGGTTCCGATCGAGTATTAATATTAGTGGATTGAGCTCTTTGAATCCAATTTCGCAAGATTAAAATGACATACTTCCTAGGATTCTGATCAACTAGGAGGGTTGATCAAAGGCATTCCAAAGATTAAATTAATTTTTGTGTTTCTAAGCTTGGAATAATAATATAGGAAGAATCTGCTGCTTATATGAGGATACATCTCTCTTTTTGAATTGTGGTGATCAGTCCTATGGCATTTGTCCAAGACTCCAAGGCTATAGTTGTGGATCTGCCACTTTGCTTTAAAATTAAAAGGAGTAGAATTTGGTCAAGGTATTAAATGCCCATTTGACGGGTCAGAAATGTTTTTCCATGCTTATATTGAATTCTGAAGGAGCTCAGTAACCAAGCTATATATGGGAGCTTTTTGGTCCGAGGATGGGTACTCCACTACTCCCCCAAGTCTAGAGACTGGTTACTCTTGTTTGAAGAACGCCTCTGAGTATGTGGCAGCTCTAGGCTTTAAAAGGTCCTAGGCTTACCCCTTTAATAATTTACATTGATTAAGTTAAATATTACTATAAGTCTAAAGCTATTTCTAATGTCACAACATTTAACATTTAAATGATACAAAACTATATACATTGTTAAATAGTAATTAAATACAAGAAATAAAATCATATTCCTGAAATTTAAAAGCTTCACCCTCATAAATTACTTACACCATATGCATGATACCTAGCTAAAAGGGGTTTGCTCTGTGCTCTCCCATTTGGGAGAGGGCAGGAGATCCTCGGGGGCTTAGTCCCTTTATAGGGGTAATCATACAGACCAACCCAAAGGGTTGTAAACGGTTTCAATTGGTTGGGTCGATCAAAATCAAGTGCAGAGGATATAGTTTATTCAAATGGTCAGTCAGGTTTATGTGTATAATGAAATTTTGCTCGAAAACCTGATCATCCAACCGATATTATACCCACATATCTCCTTATATTTTAGAGGTGTTGCACTTTGATTTGGTGCTTGGAATTTTATCTTGATCCATCCATATGTAGCTTTCCCATCTTCCCTTATCAAATAAAGCTTATCTTTTCTTTTTTCTTTTTTTTTTTTTTACTTGTCTCTTAATCCTTTAATTCCCTAGACTATCAAATAAATAAATGGGTATCATGAATAATCTGGGAATTGGGTAATAGGGCAGTTTGGTTAGACGTTCTGGGAATTTAAGAATGTGTTTTTAAAATCCAAAACTCTGTTTCGCAACAACTCTTCATAATTTTATTATTATTATTATTATAAATGGGGTCAAATTTAAATTCAGTGTTTAGTGTTACTGAACTCATTAAAATGATAACATGTGTCCACTTTTGGACATTTGTCACCATCTAACCGGGTCTAGTGCACTGTATACATTAAACCTAAACCAAATCCTTATAAACGTGTCCATGTTGAATGAAGAGACTACGCCAACACGCTTGCATGCTTGTTCTGTACATGTGTGGAAAAAAAAATTAATGGGGACACAACCCCTGAGCACGGTTACAACACAACTATATGTCCCAAAAATTAACATAAAAATGCTTGAACTTGGTGCGATCTCCCTCTCTTGTGTTCTCTTCAGCACTGAGATAGTCTCACTCTCACTCTCTCTCATTGTTTCCCTTCTTTCTTTCTTTTTTCTTTTTTCTTGGCTAGGGAATGATTATTGACTTTTGCTTCTATATTTGTTTGTTTGTTGTTTTATTTGTTGTAATATACAAATATAACCATATTGTGCAGATCATTTACTTGCATTATTTCAATTTATTAAATTGAATTATTTGAACTCTTTTTATTTTTTTTTACTTTTAACATCATTTAATGGGTATAAATATTAAATATACTATTTTTGCAATCTATTATTTGCTTGTTGATGCTTATCTTTAAATTTTAAGATGAAGTCCCCCCCCCCCCACCCTCTATTTGTTTTTTGAGACGAGCGGTTCTTTCTAATTGAATCCTCTAATTTGGTAATCCTTTCTAATTTACTCCCCTAATTGTCTCACATTTTTAAGCCGATGTAAGACATGTAACATTTAAATGCCACACGCCTTATATGTGGTTAAATTTTGGAGATAATTAGAAAATTTAATGGGAGGGATTTGTGTGGTTTAAGGTCTATGAGTGTATTATATATTCATGACACCCATTTACTTCTTTAAAGAGTAAGATGGAAGTTAATGTCTCTCATTACCAGTTTACCAGGTATATGACATGGTTTGGTGTTGTCAAACAAAATAGGATAGAGCCGCATTTGGATAATTAGGGCCTGGGTCGATTGGGACTGAGCTAACAGCTTTTGATTCAATCTAATTGTATCACCCCCCATATCTGATACAATGATTTATCTTTATGTTTTGACTGTCTCTAATCTGGATATGAAAGAACGTACCCTTTTTTAAAAATCTCGTCCCTCATGAAACACTGTGCAAATCAATGGTTGAGCTTGCCTTGTTACGGTCCGCCTGGAAATACTTTCATTACAAATTGGCGTGTGACTCCTTGAATATTTTAGTCACTGTTAAGCATGTTAATATGCGGAGATTTGCTTAAATGAATTTTGTGTCTGATAACATATTTCTATAGCAAAGTTTTATTTCACCTGCACCTTGTTTCACATGCTGATCAGGTAACGATTTTCCTCTTTCAATGTCAAAAAACAAGTGAGGGTAAAGAAAAAAAAAAAGGGAGAGCATTTTGATGTGCGATTCTTCTTATTTTTGAAAGGGAAAATGGCAGAGGCATGAAACGGCTTTGTTAAATATAAACCGATCATTAAAAAATCTTCCTAACTCTATTTAAAAAGAAGCGCAAAGAAATAGAGAGAAAAATTGAACCATGGCACCCCAATCCCATAAGATAATTGAAAATCACATGACTACAACAGAAAGCATACATAATTTACAACACAAAGCATAATTTTGATTACATTATTGGATTTCCACATAACTCTTGATAGATTTAGAGGATGATGATGAACAGTTGAACACTCTTCTTTATTTATGCATATGGGCTTTTAATCCTTCATTAAGTAAAGAAAATGTGCAAATTTTGTAGAAATGAAGCCAAAAAAGTGTAGTATAAATTTATTAACTCGGTGGTGGTGATGGTATGGAAGGATTTTTAAAAATTGGAGGAAATGAACGGAAATGGCCATGACGAGTGGCAAGAATGGGCACCGGCGGTCACGATGATAGTAAGTGATGATCTCTTATTGCTAAGGCCTCTGGGAGAGAACAAATGAGAGTAAGAAAGAATATAAAAGAAGTGACAGTGACAATGAAAGTCATGGAAGCCATACTTTCTTTTGCTATTGGTTATTGCTTATCCTTTCTATGCAACTCTTGCTACCTTCATGTATTTATAGGAAAATACTATCATACACATAATACATACATTCACCAAAAATAAGAAAAAACGTGATTTGAAGTCAAAATTTTAAAGTTAATATGTGTGAAATAAACAGTGCTATATATCTATTTTGTGTGATGTGGAAAATTATCCTTGCTTGGAAATTTTAAATTAATCAATCTTGACCAAACATTTATTTTTTAGTCTATTACTTTTCCTGAGTGTGTTAGGCGTGTATTGTTCATGACAGTATGACACAATTTTTTTTTTTAAGTTACATGGAAATGTTTCCTGTTTGCAGTTTACTAAGGTACGTAGTAAATGGTTTTGTACTATCCTATAAGATAGGAGGCTTTCATCTCATTTTAGAGCAAGTGATCTGATATTTTCACACTGGTTACTACTATTTTTACAGGAATTGGCCGCTTTTAATTGTTAATTAGAAATTAACCATGTGATGCCCTTAAAATTATTGTTGAAAGTATAACAAGAAATTAACCAAATTAAAGATTGATGTATGTTTGTGAAATCTGAAATATATATACCTTGAGCTTTGCTCATATTTTATTCATAGGTAGGAATTAAAATAGGAACTCATCATATCAATTGATGGTTAATCAACTAATTCAAATTCCACGTCAAGAAGTAGAATTATTAAACATGTTAAAATAACAGAAAAAAAGTTTTGTTGTCATTGTTACTGCCTATATGTCGATCCTTCTAAGCAACTCTGGTCAACCCCATTAATATTTCTTATCGTGTGGAAAATTAAACTAATACATCTTGACGAAATATGCATTTTTTTGCGAGTGGGATATATACTGCCATTTCCTTTTTCTGAGTATGTTAGGTGTATTGTTCATTAGGATGTGAAGATGCGATATTTCTTATTAAAAAAAAAAACTATGATATAATGATTAATTAATTAATATTTATTTTAAAAAAATATTATATTTTTCTGGCCTAACTTATGTTTATTATAGATTTCAAAAATTAAGCATCAACAATCAATTTTTTTTTTAAATATATCTAAAATTAATTTAAAAGCAATAATAAATTGCAAAAAGTACATTGATACTCATTAGTAACTAAATGATGCTTAAAGTACAAGGCAAGAATTCAAATATTTCAATTCAATTAGTAAATAAATTGAAATAAAACAAGTAAATGACTAGCACAATAAGGTTATATTTGTACATTTCAACAAATAAAACAATAAACAAACAAATACCGTAAATGAATTGAGTCAATTGGTAGTATTAAGGATCAAATTAACTACAAGTTGAAAATATCAGAGATTAAATTGACCGTTACCAAAATGTAGGAATTAAAATGATATTTTTGATATATATATATATATATATATATAATATATATATATATAATATATATATATATAATATCATATAGTTATTTGCACTTTTTAAAAAAATATATTTATAATACTTAAGGTTGGATTATATACGGTTGTAACCAAGTTTATAAGATATCGAGTTGTAATTATTGATAATATATATTATCCATTTTATAGTAAAATTATAAATAATTTTAACAATAAAGTTTGTGATTGCAATTTTTATAAGTTCATAAATGAAATCATTACATATAATTAACAAAAATTAAGTATTAATTATTAACATATATTTGTAAAGGTATCAATAACTTTAGACGTAATTACTGAATATAAGAGATGAGAATAAGTAAATTAAGTTGTCTTTGAATAGGCTTGAGTATGTTTGACTAAGGGAAAAAATTAACAAAGCTTTAATATGTAATTTTGTTTGGTATTGAGCTCAAGCTCGACTTGTGTTCGGAATAAAATTTAATGAGTAATTTTAAACTTTTCATTATTTTCTTGGTTTATGGTCACCCTTGGCTTCACTATGCTCCTTCGCCACCCTATATGACTTCATCCACCCATAGGCCACATAACATGCTGTCATCTCACTTTGCAATTGCCACACCATCTATTTATGAGTTATTAGTTATAAGCAAAATAGTAATACTAAAGATATTACAATTTTAGTAGATAAATATTCAAATTGATGTCACAAGTCACGAAAACTCATTTCAAACTTTAATTTATTTGGTGGTTAAAGTCCACTAATTGCATACATTACCACGTCAATTTGTAAGTTTTATGTATTAAAATTTGTAGTACATATTACATTTTCCTAAGAAAAATAGTGATGATATAGATATTATAAATTTTACTACATAATTTTTACAAACTAATATAACATCAATCACAAAAAGTAATCCAGTCTTTCATTTTTTAGTTTTTAAAAATTTAGAATTACATTCATTGTTCAACTAGTTAGCATTGGTATTTCCAATGGAAATATCTAAGATACATACTCCCTTCTCCTAAGTATCGAATTATCCAAAAACACAAAAAATTGTTGTAAATATATTGGACTTACAGTTTCATTTAAGGACAATTAAATGAAAGAAAAAAAGGTGTTGTAGTAAAAATTTATTGTGCCGGTGGTGGTGCCATAGATTTCTCATAAGAAGTTGTTGGCAAGGCTGATCTGTACTACGAAGGAGGAGGTGGTGGTGATGGTGGTGGTGGTGGTTATGGTGATTTTGAAGTGATTTCAGAATAGGGCCTAGAATAACTAGGCCATCCTGAATATCTATGGTGGACTATGCGGGCTAGTTGGGGAGATTTTAGTGATGGTAGAAATCTTGTCTTCTCATAAATCTGGATTGGGAGCGAACTAATGAGAGTAACAATGAATAATGAATATAACAAAACTGACAGTGGCCAGGGCCGGTCCTAGACATTTTGAGGCCTAAGGTGAGAACTAAAAATGAGGCATTTTTTATACCTATATATTAATTAAATTAATGTTTATTTAAAAAATTTATGTTATAATATATTTCGTTTAAAATCTATTTTTCTTACCTTTTGAGATGCAAATTGACTAATTAAATTTTGTATTCAAGTTCTCCAGATACATATTTTCAATAGACATTTCTAATCAAACAATATATTTATAAAAACTAAAATAAAAAATAACTTTCAACTGTAAAGTAAAAGAGAAATAGAACCTGATTTATATAAAAAATATTGTTATAATTTCACCGAATAATAACAAGTTTTTAGTAATCTCAACCTTTATAAATAAAAACTTATTCAATATATTACCACTAACTATATATATATATATAAACACAAAATTTAAATTTAAAAAAAATTAAGCATAAGCATAAAAAAAATTTAAGCACAACAATAACACAAGGCTTATTAATAAGACCCATCCACAAAAAAAAAAAAAAAAAAGAGGCTGAATCTTGTTACAAAAAGTCAAAACGGCTGAATCTTATTTCAAAAGCAGGCTTTATTAAAAAATAAAAATAAAAATAAAAAATAAAAAATAAAAAATTGAAGGCCCAAAAGGCCAAAACTGAAAAACAAAACCAGGACCCAAAGCTGATAAACAAGTCAAAGTGCCCACTGCCCAAACCCCAAATATTTATACCTGAAGCGAACTGCTGATACCGATTTTTGGTGAGCAGTTGAGGACTTGAGGGAGGCGGAGAGCAGTCTGAGCAATGAGCAGCAGAGAATCAGATTCCGAGGCAGTCCAGGCCATAAATATGTTTCTAGGTAATTGCTATTCTGTTTTTTGCCATTTGGTAATTGCTTATGTTTCTAGGTAACTCTTGTCACCCCCATAAATATATTTCGTGTGGTGTGGAAAATTGATTTTTGCGTGTGTAAACTTTAATCAATCTTGACAAAAACATGCATTTGTTCTTGACGGTATGATACTATTATTTTTTTAAAGAGTCGTTATATGGTTTTGTACTGTCCTATATAACACCATAAGATGGGAGAGACTTTCATCGCATTTTAGAGCAACGGATCTGATATTTTCACACCGTTTGCATTTCAGAGCAAGTGGTCAAATATATATTAATATTTTTACAAGAATTGGCTGCTTTTAATACTGAATTGGACGTTAACCATGTCATGCACGAAAAATTATTAAGTGTTACATGAATTTAACCAAATTGAATAGTGATGTATATTTGGGCAATCCGAGGCTGAAATAGTATAAAAATATATATATTTAACTGATATAGCTTTGCTCAGTTTTTTTTTTTTTTCATAGGAACTCATCATTTCAATTGATGGTTAATCAACTAATTCAAACATGATTCTCAAAAAAAAAAAAAAAAAAAAAACTAATTCAAACATTATCAAGGAATAGAGTTATTCAACATTTTAATAACAGCTATGGAAAATTTCTTTTCCGTTTGTTCTTGCTTATCCTTCTAATCATGTCTGGTCAACCCCATAAATATTTCTTACGCTTTGGAAAATTAACCTTGTGCTTGGTAGCCTAATCAATCTTGACAAAACATGCATTTTCTTATGCCTTTTCCTTTTTCCGAGTATGTTGGGTGTATTATTAACTATGCCTATGAAGCACTGATATCAACAGAACACGGCGATACAACAATTAATATATCAATCAATATTTATTTTTAAGCATATATAACAAATTTGTTGGCCTACTTTTTCTTTTTTTTTTAAGAAACCAATAAGTCAATATTATTAAGGTAAATCAGATTAGAATAAATTTGTTGGCCTATTCTATGTAATGCCAACAATATATGAATGGTGGAGAAAAAGTTGTATTTAGTGTAAGTGCACAATTGCACCTGGCCCCAAGAACAGTTATGGGCTCAGGCCCAATGAGCCTTAAACAATACGAATTTGTAGAGTGTGGGCTTAAAACCCAGGTTAGAAGAGTTTAAGGGTTCTAGGGCAAGTCAAAGATTATCAATACGTAAAACAACAAGGAATATTGCAACTCAACCTCCTCGGACGTAAGCCGAGGATTGTTCTTATATTATCTTTGTTTTCTTTCTTTCTCTTTTTATTACAAAAAAATGGGAGAGCCCTTTTTTCTGTTCCGGGTCTCCCCTTAAATACTCATCTTTTTAATCCCTAATACACGTGTTGCCCTATCTCCCCCTTAGCCTAGATATTTCTTTTCTCAGTGCATTTGAATAGTAACCAGAAGTTTCCCTTCCACTGTTCAGATGTCACTTCCTCATTAATGCGGCTAAGGTAGTAGGTGAAGGGTCTTTAATGTGGAGGCAGCAGCCTTTAGTACTTTTCAAACATCGGAGCTTCTAGGACATCCAGGGGTTCACCCCTCTTAACCGTTGGTCTCCATCATGTCGTTTATGTGCTGTTAGATAACGTTACTGATTCTTCTATGCCCATCTGAGAGTAAAATCAACCTCGGATTGGTCCTCGGGTCCTCGGCACATGAGCAGGCCCGCGGCACTACAAAATTTACCAATCAAGGATAGGTCGGCCTTACTTAGAGTGGCCCAAAGGCCCATATACCGTTAGGACCTTTTTACTCCCCACAATAGCCCCTCAAAATTCTAATTTTCGAAGTCCGAGGAGAAAAATAGAGTTTTGATCCGAAGAGAACTTATTCTGCACACTTCAGGAGTAAGTGCACGTGTGGAAACCGTTTCATATACCAAAAGATGCCACATTGGCGGTTTCCTTTTTAAAACGCGCGCATTTATTACCGTATGTTACATTATGTCCCCACGTTCAACGGTGAGATGGGCATCCAGCGGCCCTCATTGCTCCACGAAAATTTGGGCGGGTAAACTAATTCGAGCCGCCATTCCGCACGTCGTGACGCTTTGGGAACCTGCGCCTTCATTTATTTTGCCAGGGACTGATCCCATCAAAACATCAACCATCACACTTCTTTCTTCAGGAGAACCCCGTGGAATTTGCATATCCTCAACTCCGTAAGAGCATCCACATCTCTTCAGCTAAAATTGTGTAAAATGAAAACAGTACAATTTTTACCTATTTTATACAAAAAATCACCCCATCAATAGTGTATAAAAGTGCAAAAACGTGGAAACTCTTAACGAGCTACAGTACCGTGTAAATATACACGAGTACTGTAGCTCGTGTATGGATTATTTAATCCTTTCCGTTGGCTCCATTTTTTCTCTCTCTACTCTGCGTTCTCAACGAACTCAACGCAACAAACTCAATATCAACACAGAGAAATTAAACACAAAAGATCCAACAAACTCAACATACACTTGCTCCAAAAAAAAAAACACACAGATACACAACTTTGGTCGGCGGAGCTGCGGACCGGAGCTGGGATCGGTGGTGCTGGGATCGGAATCGGAGCTGGTACGGTGGTGCGTGGATCGGAGATTGCGGCTGGGCTCGGCGGTGCGAGGATCGGAGATCGCGGCTGGGCTCGGCGTGGATCGGAGATCGCGCTGGGCTCGGCGTCGCTAGGATCGGAGATCGCGCTGGGCTCGGCGGCGCGAGGATCGGAGATCGCCGCTGGGCTCGACGTGGATCGGAGATCGCGCTGGGCTCGGCGGCGCTAGGATCGGAGATCGCGGCTGGGCTCGGCGTGGATCGAGATCGCGCTGGGCTCGGCGGCGCTAGGATCGGAGATCGCGCTGGGCTCGGCGGCGCGAGGATCGAGATCGCGGCTGGGCTCGACGTGGATCGGAGATCGCGCTGGGCTCGCTGGCGCTAGGATCGGAGATCGCGGCTGGGCTCGGCGTGGATCGGAGATCGCGCTGGGCTCGGCGGCGCTAGGATCGGAGATCGCGCTGGGCTCGGCGGCGCGAGGTCGGAGATCGCGGCTGGGCTCGACGTGGATCGGAGATCGCGCGTGGGCTCGGCGGCGCTAGGATCGGAGATCGCGGCTGGGCTCGGCGGCGCGAGGATCGGAGATCGCCGCTGGGCTCGACGTAGATCGGAGGTCGCCGCTGGCTCGGCGGTGCGAGATCGGAGATCGGAGCTGGAAATGGGTAGAGAGAGAGAGAGAGAGAGAAAGAGAATTGAAGAGAAGGAGAGAGAGAGAATGACTCAGAAATGAAGAGAAGAAATGAAGAGAAGGATAGAGAGAGAGAGAGAGAGATATTACCAAGTACGCGCGCGGGTGTATTTGAAGTTATAATTAAAAAAAGTGAGAAAATTATTATTAATTAATAGATTGGTAGGATAGATGAACTGATGTGGGTGCTTTGTAAAAATGAATGTGTCAATTTTAACAGGAGGTTTTTTGTGTAAAATAGATGAATTTTTTAGCTGATCTGAAATGTGGTTGCTCTAAAAGTTCTTACTCACCCACTCCTTTCTCTCTCAACCCTTTATCCTCGGACTTTGTCCTCGGCTGTCCTAGTAGACGTTTTTACTCTTGGACTTTAACCTATCTTATTTTCCATGGGTAGATTTAAGTGTCTTGTCGATACGGCCGCCGGAATGGAAGGCTTCAGAGCCAAATACCACATTCCCGGTGACGTAGGCCTAAAATATTGCCCGGCGGAGGCCGTGGCTAATTCTAGGAAGGAGGGAGAGGTCATAATCCCAATGATAGCCTTTATAGAAGGCGGGATGACCCTCCCGATGAAACCTGTGATGAGGGAATACCTTCGCAACCATAGGTTGTGTCCCGACCAATGCCTCCCTAACGTTTTTAGAGTTTTAGGCAGCGTCGACGCCTTAAATGAACAGATGGGCTTAAACCTAACTTGGCACGACGTTGTTTTTCTATATGAATCCCATAAATTGTCCAACGTAGGCTACTACATTAAGTCCCGATCCAGTATAGTTAGGTTAATCTCCTGCTTGCCCAAATCCAACAAAGGCATGAAGGACGACTACCTGATAGTGTCTGGAAACTGCATGACGGTCTCCACTGCCCAGTGCGGTGGGGGGATCCAGGTGCGACACCTAAGGACTAACCTTCCCACTCCACGACCTTTCTCAATACTAACAAACATGCGTACTAAGATATATTTTGTCTGTTTATTTCTGTTTATGGCTGCGTGAATCTAACCATACTGCGCTTCTTTGTTTTCTTTTTCCCTGCAGATAAGCAAAACGTGCGCCCCCGTTTGAGCCACTGCAACGTTGCCGACCTGAACCGGATACTTCGATCCGAGGTGTTTGTTAGCGCAGACAGACAGCTCCGAGCCGCACACTTGATCCTGGGATACGAGCCCATATCCTCGGACTTCCAGGAGATAGACAACGCTATAGTAGCCGTGACCGACGACGAAGAGATCAACGTTGCCCGGCCACATTTTCTAGACGACCACGACCTTCCAGACACCCCTCAAACCATTCTTTACCTACAGCCCGTAGCAGCCATTCCCCTCGCCATCCACTCCGAAGTAGCTGCTATCCCAGAAGAGCAGGTCTCTTCCTCTCACACGTTAGACGACGAGATAGACCAATTCCAACTCGAAGAATACAAAACCTCGAGGGAATCAGTTTGTCGTGCTTTCTGACGAGGAGGAAGATACTGCCGAGGCCTCTGGAATTGCTGGGCTCGTAGTTGCACTCCCAGAGGTTGACTCCACGGACACCATGGACAGAATGAAGGACCTTCTTACCGATAGAGGCACAAAGGTCAAGGCGAAGAAAACAGGGGCCACCAAGTCCAACACTCTGCCACTTCCCCCTCCTCCAGCTGAGCCAAAGATTCCAGCCGAGGACCCCAAGAAAAAGAGAAAGGGGAAGATGAGGGGCGACCAACAAGGCCGAAGAAACCACGCAACCAACCTCCACCAGCTCAGCAGCAAAAACAGGACAAGGGCAAAGGTAGAGCCCGTTCAGTTGAGAGCGGGGAGATGGGGTGGTAGCTGAGTGCGCAGGGCACCAACCACCTGGTCCCCTGACTTAAAACTGGATGGCGCTCCTATCTCGTGCCAGTCCAGCATAAGGGCGGTTCAACAAGGCCATGCCCACCACTTGGCCGAGGTGCTGGAACGTCCTCTTTTGCTGCCCAAGGACATGGAGTCCTTGGAAAAAATGAGCCAGCCTCAGCTCTTCCTTGCTTTGAAGAGGGACTTGGCGCTGGTACGTTTTTTTTTTTTTTTTTTTTTTGTTTCTTCTCATGAGAGTTTACTTTCAACGATATTTATGAGTTTTTGTTGTATTTCACCCCGCTACACTTCACTGCAGGCTGTTCAAGAGGTCTTCGTAGCTGAAAAGTTATTGAAGATACTCGAAAGAAGGCCAGGGCCGAGATGGAGGTCAGGTTGGAGACTGAAAGTCTCTGGGGACAGCCATTGCCGAGAACGAGAAGCTGCTCTCGGAAGTGGCTAATGTAAAGAGAGAGAGATGGTGCTAGGTCAAGTCTCAAAACTATGGAGACTCAAATAGAAGGACAGCGCAAGCTCCTCCATGAAAAAGATGATGAGATTGCCCAAGCTCAAAGGGAACGCTCGGATTTGGAGAAGGAAGTTGCGCTGCTGAAGAGAGAAGCCAGCACATTTCAGACTTCTTTACAAGCTGCCAAACAGGAAAGCTATCAGGAAGGGGTGGCCAACCCGAGGAGCAGCTGACCGAGGCCTTCGCGGCTTTGTGCCGTGAATACTGCCAAAAGTCTGGGGGGAGGCGTTAAATGCAGCTGGAATTCCCCCCTCCTCGGAGCTGAGGAAGTCCGAGAACGTCTGGATTCCGCTGGAAATCCAGGAGATCGAGGACGCTCCTGCTGCCACTCCTACTCCTGACTCAACCTTACCGGAGCTGCCCCAGGTGGTCCTACAGCCCGTCCTAGATCCTACAGAACCCTTGGGTTCCAACAAAGAACAGGAAGCTGTTGTGGATGCCGAGAAGGTCAGCAGATAAAGGGAAAAGTGTTCTTTCCCCTTTTGAAGTGGAGCTGAAAAAGACTGAAGGTCCGAGCACTTCTCATGTGGACCCTCCTTCTGAACCTTAGGGCTTCTTAGTCTTGATCCTTGTACTTATTCCCTTTTGTAATACTTATTATGCAATTTATGTAAAGAACAATTTTCATATATCTTTGTATTGCATTGTGTTTGTTTTTACTTCCTTTATTTTGTATTGTTTTATGGAAATTTATTTGAGTAAACAAATCCAACTACAAGGTTATCCACTTATGACCATATGCATTTTATAAAGACTTAACAAAAAATCACGTAGTTTGAAATATCACTAATCACCAAAGACTTCAAGCAACAATTAGACCTCTGCAACATATAACATTTGTTGGTGGTATGATGCAAGATTCGAAGACCATATATTTAGTTTACAATTAGAAGGACAAACTTTAGGTCTGAGGTAATGAACAACAAAGCGCTACGTCCTAAGAACAACAAGAAGTCAGTCTTGGCTAAGTAGTAGATCTTATCCATTTGCATGGTTCTGTTTTAATTGAATGTGAAGCCCCGTTCACAAAAGGACAAACACTTTCCCGAAAATTAATGATACTAATAAAAAGTACAATAAAAGTTGGGAGAAAGACAAATTAATATCGAAAAAGATCCAAGTCCGAGTGAAAAACCAAGTTTCTGTTTGATCATTTAAATTTCTTACTTGAAAGAAATTATTTCCCAAGTTTACGAGGACGAGGAACCCGCATTCCTTTGATCTGACATCTATTCATAATGAAAAACTCATTTCCACAAGGTTGTGGTCCGAGGACGACACTTAACCAATTTCTGTTTGATTCTTAAAATTTCTTACTTCAAATGTTAATTTTCCCAAAGTAGGAGGTCCGAGGACCCGGCATAACTGAGTTCTGTTTAACAAATGATAAGACATCAATTTCCACAAGGTTGGTGGTCCGAGGACGACACTTAACCAAGTTTCTGTTTGATTCTTAAAATTTCTTACTTCAAATGTTAATTTTCCCAAAGTAGGAGGTCCGAGGACCCGGCATAACTGAGGTTCTGTTTAACAAATGATAAGACATCAATTTCCACAAGGTTGGTGGTCCGAGGACGACACTTAACCAAGTTTCTGTTTGATTCTTAAAATTTCTTACTTCAAATGTTAATTTTCCCAAAGTAGGAGGTCCGGGACCCGGCATAACTGAGGTTCTGTTTAACAAATGATAAGACATCAATTCCACAAGGTTGGTGGTCCGAGGACGACACTTAACCAAGTTTCTGTTTGATTCTTAAATTTATGTTGCTGGGAAATTCATGAAACATCAATAATTTTTGAGTAAGCACAATCGGCAACAAACTTTATTAATAGTAATACCTTCGTAGTATTTACATTCCACGGTCGTGGTACAACATTTTCATCTAAATCAGCTAGCCGATAAGATCCTATTCCTGCTACTGAATTAATACGATAGGGACCTTCCCAATTGGTCCTAGCTTACCCCAAGCTGGGTTCTTAGCTGTGCCCACAACCTTTCTTAAAACAAGATCACCAGGTGCCAAAGGCCTCAGCTTCACATGGGCATCATATCCCCGTTTAAGTTTTGTTGGTAATAAGCCATCTGGACCATAGCTGCCTCACGTCTTTCTTCAAGTAAATCTAGACTTGTCTCCAAGAGACTGTCGTTGCTCTTAGTATTAAATGCACTCGTTTTCAGGGTGGGAAAACCAGATTCCAGAGGTATTACCGCCTCGGCGCCATAGTCATAGAAAATGGCGTTTCTCCGGTGGACCTACGCGGTGTGGTTCGATATGTCCACAAAACGTGAGGGAGTTCTTCTACCCATCTTCCCTTCGCATCATCCAACCTTTTCTTCAACCCATTGACTATGACCTTGTTAACGGCCTCGGCCTGGCCGTTTCCTTTGAGGATAGGATGGGGTGGAGTACCTGTTTATGATACCCATATCACCACAATACTGCCTAAAGGCGTTACTATCAAATTGAACACCATTGTCAGATACAAGCGTGTGTGGTATGCCGAATCTAGTAACAATATTTTTCCAGATGAACTTTTTGGAATCAACATCCCTAATATTTGCCAGGGGCTCGGCCTCAACCCATTTGGTGAAATAATCGGTTCCCACTAAAAGCCATCTTTTGTTGCCTACGGCCCTCGGAAATGGCCCAACTATATCTAGTCCCCACTGCGCGAAGGGCCAAGGGCTGGAAAGGGGGTAAGAACTCCTCCAGGTTGATGGATATTAGGGGCGAACCTCTGGCATTGATCACACTTTTTGGCATAATCTTGAGCCTCCCTTTGCATATTGGGCCACCAGTAGCCCTGAGTCAAAGCTCTGTGGGCCAAGGATCTTCCCCCAGTGTGGCTGCCACAAATCCCTTCGTGCAGCTCTTCCAGAAGCCCTTCGGTTGAGTCTGGGTGTACACACAACAAGTACGGTCCTGAAAAGGATCGTTTATATAGCTTCTGGTCCTCGGACAGCCAGAAACGTGGTGCTTTACGGCGCACCTTATCTGCTTCCGATTTGTCCTCAGGGAGAACATCACTCCTAAGAAAGGATATCAGCGGATCCATCCAACTATGCCCAGGCCGTATGAGATGAATGTGGGGCGCATTGGTGGCGACAAGAGAGGGTTCTAGTAAATCCTCGATGAGGATCACCCTGGGTAAGATTTGAGCCGAGGTCGTTGCCAGCGTGGCCAAGGAGTCGGCATGAGTGTTTCCAGTCCGAGAGATGTGAACCAAGACAAAGGATTAAACTCAGCTTGTTGACGTTTGACCTGGGCCAAATACTCCTGCATTCGTGGATCTCTAGCTTCCATGGTTCCCATAACCTGTCCGACCACCAACTGAGAGTCCGAGAAGACGCAAATGTCTTCCCCCCCCATCATGTGCACCATTCTCATTCCCACCAAAACCGCTTCATACTCAGCCTCATTATTAGTGGCCGAGAACGCCAATCTCATTGATTTTTCGAAGATAATTTCCTCGGGGGAGATAGAACAAGTCCGACACCAGATCCTCTTTGATTGGCAGCTCCATCCACGTACACTTTCCAGATCGGAGACATTGTAGCTGTGACCACACCCACTGACTTTTCACCCACAGGGAAATCTCCTAGAGCTTCTTCCAACAATGGCTCAGAAAACTCCGCCACCAAATCGGCGAGGACCTGACCCTTCACCGAGGTGCGAGGCTTGTATTTAACATCAAAAGCCCCCAGAATGGTCCCCCACTTCGCTATTCTCCCTGAGTAGTCGGCGCTGCGAAGCACTGCCTTGAGAGGCAGTTGAGTCAACACGACCACTGTATGGGACTGAAAATAATGCGGAAGCTTTCGGGTAGCATGAACAATGGCCAGGAGTGCTTTTTCCAAGGGTAAATAACGCACCTCGGCGTCACCCAGAGATTTGCTAACATAATAAACCGGTCTTTGCACCCCGTTATCTTCCCTTATCAGGACCAGGCTGACCGCGTGGACGGCCACTGCCAGGTAAGCAAATAAAATCTCATGTGCCTCTGGACGAGAGAGAATAGGCGGCTGAGAAAGATAATGCTTCAGTTGCTGAAAAGCCAACTCGCAGTCCTCGGACCACCTAAACCCTTTCCATTTGTTCAACAGCTGGAAGAAAGGACGACAGCGATCGGCGACCGAGATATGAATCGATTTAAAGCGGCTATCATTCCGTTAGCTTTTGAATCTCCTTTGGGTTCCGAGGAGACTGCAAATCCTGAATAGCCTTGACCTGGTTGGATTTACCTCTATTCCTCTATGTGTAATCATATACCCCAAGAACTTTCCTGACCCCACACCAAAGGAGCACTTGGAGGCGTTGAGGCGCAACCTGTACTTTCTTAGAATTTGAAAAGTGTCAGACAAATCCTCTATATGTGAGAGTATTGATTTGCTTTTCACCACCATGTCGTCTACGTACACCTCGATGGTTTTCCCCATCTGCTGCTCAAACATTCTGGTCATCATCCTTTGATAAGTAGCCCCAGCATTCTTCAACCCGAATGGCATGACAGTGTAGTGGTAATTTCCTATTGGAGTGATAAAAGCCGTCTTCTCTTGATCCTCTAATGCCAGGGGAATCTGATGGTAACCCTGGAAAGCGTCCAAAAAGCTCATCCGAGGATGTCCGACAGTAGCATCCACCAACTGATCAATACGCGGCATGGGGAACGAATCTTTGGGACAGGCCTTGTTCAGGTCCGTGAAGTCCACACATACCCTCCACGTTCCATTCTTCTTCTTGACTACAACGGTATGAGCCAACCACTCAGGGTAGAAGACTTCTTTGATAGCCCCTGCCTTCTTAAGCTTGGCCACCTCTTCCTTCACGGCCTCAGAATGTTCCTTGGAGGAGCGCCGAGGTGGCTGCCTTCTTGGGGCAATGGCTGAGTTAACATTCAAGTGATGACAAATGAAACTCGGATCCACCCCTGGAGCCTCGTAGGGATCCCACGCAAAGACGTCAACATTTTCCTCAAAAATTCGATCAACTCCATCTTCTCCTGGTATGGTAAAAGTGTACCGACTTGGAAAAACCTCTCCGGGTCGTCGCCACTGGGAACTTCTCTAATTCCTCACAACGTGTTTCCTCTCCTGGCAGCACTCCTGATGCGTCAGGTGACGTTAACTGCTATAAACCTTTGGTAAGGAAACCGAAGGGTCAGCCTCCGTTTGGTGCAACACTGCAGCTGATATGCACTGCCTAGCCACCGACTGGCTGCCGAGGATTTCTTCAACACATTCCCCCGAGGGGAACTTGACCTTGACGTGTAAGGTAGAGGAGACAGCCCCCAACGCATGCAACCAAGGCCTAGCGAGGATGGCCGTATATGGAGAGTATGCGTCTACAACGATGAAATCCACCTCTACCGTTTCTGAACCGGATTGAACGGGCAAACGAATTTGTCCTCTCGGCATCACAGATTTGCCTTCAAAGCTTATAAGGGGCGAATCATAAGGAGTCAGGTCCTCCGCCCTCAATCTTAGCCCCCTATATAGATCAGGGTACATGATATCTGCACCGCTGCCCTGGTCTATCATCACCCTCCTCACGTCATAATTTCCTATCCTGAGGGTGACCACGAGGGCATCGTCATGGGGCTGAATAGTTCCAACCTTATCCTCTTCGGTAAATCCCAAAACAGGCAAAATGACCTTCGGCCTCTTCGGCCTACTACCTTCCCCCCCGGCCTGAGAATGAGAGACTGCCATCACCCTAGTCGGGCCTGACCCTGTCCTGCCAGTGCTGCGAAGATGACATTGATGGTTCCCAATGCTGGCCGAGAGGAATTGTTCCTCTGATTGTTAGAGGCAACCTGATTGCCCTGCGCGGAAGACTGACACAAATGCTGCTTTAACTTTCCCTCACTTACAAGCTGCTCCAAGTGGTTCCAAAGGGTCCTACAGTTCTCGGTGGTATGGCCCACATCCTGATGGTATTGACAGAAACGGTTTTGATTCCTCTTCGCAGGGTCGCCTGCCATCTTCCCAGGCCACTTAAAGAAAGGCTCTTTACGAACTTTCTCCCATAATTGATGCACTGGCTCTCGGAATACTGTATTTACAGCTTGAGGTGCTGCTGAATTGGACTGTCCGAAGTTGTCTCTCCTCGGCCTACTATTATTGTACCGGTCCGACCTGAAATCCCTTCTCTCCTGCGGGATAACCTTCTCCTTCCCCTTTCCTTGCTGTTGGTCCTCCTCTACCCTCTTATACTCGTCAATGCGATCCATAAGGCGACGTACACTGCGGACAGGTTTTTTCGTCAGAGACTTTCTCAAGTCGTGGTCTGTAGGAAGACCTACCTTAAATGTATTCAACGCCACTTCATCAAAGTCGCCATCTATCTCGTTAAACATCTCCCAGTAACGATCAGAGTATGTTTTTAGCGTCTCTCCCTCTTTCATGGTCATGGATAACAGCGAGTCCAATGGCCGAGGGACTCTGCTACAGGTAATAAATCGTGAGGCAAATGACCTAGTCAACTCCCAAACGATCCTACGGACCGTGACTTGAGGCCGTTGAACCACCTCATGGCAACAGGTCCCAAGCTAGAGGGGAAGACTTTACACATCAGCGTCTCGTTGTGAGAGTGTATGGCCATTCTCTGGTTGAAGTGGCTCACGTGCTCCACCGGATCAGTCCGGCCATTGTAGATGGTAAAGGTGGGCTGAGTGAATCTCCTGGGAAGTCTCCCCTTCTCAATCCTCCGCGAAAACGGAGATTTAGAGAGTTGGTGCAACGCCCTGCTCATAGCATCGTTGCCTAGGCCCCTAGAAGGAACCCTTTTGCGCTTGCGGGTTGGCTGATCGTCCTCCCCACCAGAGGACGCTGAGCTGGGGGATGAGTGCGTCCCTGTGCTGTAGCGGCCTTCCCCATCTTCATCAGAAGAAGGACTGGACAAGGACGGTGAAGACCTACGTCTGGCGCGACGCAGCTTCCTCTTCAAAAGATTAATCTCGTCCTGCATGGCTCTAGAACCTCATCATGAGTGCTGCTAGCCCCACGTGAAGCATGGCTACCCCTTGGGTAGTCTGAATGGACGCTCCCTTCACGATCCCTTCGACGTTCCAGACGCTCGAAATGATCTTCCGGTTGCGATCCCTGAGACTCTGCATGGTGACCACCTAAGCCTGCCATGATATCCCTACCTTTTCTAGACTAGATTTCCCACAGACGGCGCCAATTGTAAGTGCACAATTGCACCTGGCCCCAAGAACAGTTATGGGCTCAGGCCCAATGAGCCTTAACAATACGAATTTGTAGAGTGTGGGCTTGAAACCCAGGTTAGAAGAGTTTAAGGGTTCTAGGGCAAGTCAAAGATTATCAATACGTAAAACAACAAGGAATATTGCAACTCAACCTCCTCGGACGTAAGCCGAGGATTGTTCTTATATTATCTTTGTTTTCTTTCTTTCTCTTTTGATTACAAAAAAATGGGAGCCCTTTTTCTGTTCCGGTCTCCCCTTAAATACTCATCTTTTTAATCCCTAATACACGTGTTGCCCTATCTCCCCCTTAGCCTAGATATTTCTTTTCTCAGTGCCTTTGAATAGTAACCAGAAGTTTCCTTCCACTGTTCAGATGTCACTTCCTCATTAATGCGGCTAAGGTAGTAGGTGAAGGGTCTTTAATGTGGAGGCAGCAGCCTTTAGTACTTTTCAAAATCGGAGCTTCTAGGACATCCAGGGGTTCACCCCTCTTAACCGTTGGTCTCCATCATGTCGTTTATGTGCTGTTATGATAACGTTACTGATTCTTCTATGCCCATCTGAGAGTAAAATCAACCTCGGATTGGTCCTCGGGTCCTCGGCACATGAGCAGGCCCGCGGCACTACAAAATTTACAAATCAAGGATAGGTCGGCCTTACTTAGAGTGGCCCAAAGGCCCATATACCTGTTAGGACCTTTTTACTCCCCACATTTAGCTCATATGAAATTAATTGTACTTTGTACCCACTTATTTTTTTTTTTTTTTTTGGTAAAAGGTACGACAATTTCCAAAGAGATAATTATACACATGCAAGCATATTTTCATCAGTTTTTGGATAAACAAGAATACAATTTTTTTTATTAAAAAAAAAATCATCCAACAATATGTCCACCACTCATCACTTCACCAAATTGTGGTAAATGTTGTGGTTGTATAACTACAATATAAAACCATATGATTTTAGAAAGCATTTCCATCTAAGTTGTCAAAGAGATAACTTTTTTTATTTAGATAATTACAATATGCTGCTAACTTCACAAATTACACGTCATTTTAAAATAAAAAAAAGTGATAGGTTTTAGGCCTAGAATTTGATAATTTGTCATTTTTTTAAAAAAAAATCTCGTAGGTTGAACCCTTTCTCCTCTAAACCTTCAAATACTTTGTGCATGAAGAGGTGTCAATTAAACTACAAGATTTTTATTGTGTATTGTGATTCATGAACAATGCATCCCAAATCCTACACATTTGGAAAAGGAAAAAATAGTGTCTTAAACGCAAAATTATTTGGCTTGTTTACAATAATAAATTTTTTTTTAGCATAATTGTAATTTTATTCTTTTTTTTTTTTTTACGTCTAATAAACCAATAAAAACAAGCTCTAAGGCCTAAGCTCGACCAAACTATCACAGTCAACGGCAAAAACAAAGTAGCTTCCATACATGACTCATTATTACAGCCAGTAAACGAAAAAGACAGTATCCTACACGCAAAAAAGCATGTTTTGTCAAGAATAAACCACACGCAACGTTAAGATTTTCCACATCACACAGATATATATTTATGGGTTCCACAGCAGCTGTTAGAAGGATAAGCAATTACCCCAATATGGCAAAAGAAAGCGTAGCATCCATGACTTTCTTTGTCACTGCCTGTTCGTTTATAGTGATTGTTAGTGTCATTAGTTTGCTCCCAGAGGCATTAGCAAGAAAGCCACTATCACCGCCACCACCTCCCAAAGATTTCTCTGGTGTCCACAACATTTATGCTATATCACCATCACCACAACCAACACTGCCTTCTTCTAAATTGACATTAACACCAACATCATCATCATCACCACCACCTACTAAGTTGGCCTCACCACCACCTTATGATGAATCCACATCACCACCACGAGGACAATAAATTAAGGTAAATTTTAAATACAATTTCTTAGATGCAATACATTTTATTCTTTAATTATGTTCAAATACATGTATGTATAGACCGATACAAACTATACCATACAAATAATATAATCTTTTCTAAGTAAAAATCAAGTATTTGAATTTAATTAAGAGACTAATACACTACATCTAAGGAATTTTACCTAAATTTTTTAATAAATTTATACTACACTCTTTTGACTTTTATAAATTGGCCCCTTTAAGAACACTCACACCAAACATTGCATAATAGAAAAAGTTGTCAATTTTACATAACTTTTCACTCAAAAACTACACACATCAGTCCATTTATAACACTATACATATATGTATTATTGCTACAATAACGTTAACCATGTATTATGCGGTTAATGTAACTTTCTATTTTATTATTTTAATATTTTTTTCTCTCTCTTTTCTAACTCTTGTCAAAAGCCTCTCTTCTCTTTACTCTCTTTAATGTTATAAAAAAAAATTTTAAAAAAAAAGAAGAAGAAGAAGAAGAAGCAAGAGAGAGTGTGTGCTGGTAGGTGAAATGATAATAAATAAATAAATATTTAAATAAAGTATAGTGTATAATAGATAACCTGATGTTGATGTTTTTGCAAAATATTTGTATAAAATAGAAAAAGTAAGTTTTTAAGTTAAAATATGCGAAAGATTTTAGAAAGACTTATATGAATGTTCTAATGAAACCAATAGTCTAATATATTTTTGTATACAATAATTGTCATATATGAAACAAGAAAACAATGTTATTGAACCACAAAACTCGACTTGTTAGCTCTTTTCATGTCAATCCAATATACTCCTCCAATGATTTACTAAAACACAAATTACCGAATGCCACAATTAACAAATATTTTACTACAGTATTTGCTTTAATTTACTTCTATGCAGGAATAAAAGCCGATCTGCATGTGTAAAGAAGAGTGTTCATCCTCTAGAAGATAAAGTCTCTCAAGAGTTACATGGCAATGCGATAATGTAATAATAAAAATATGTATCAAGTGAGAAGAAAGGAAATTAAATATGCTTTCTGTTGTAGTGATATGATGTTCAATGATTTGCTCTGTATTTCTTAATTTTTCTTTTTAGATAGAGTGAGGAACATATTTATTGATCGGTCATATATGTTAGTGCTTTGGTTTGTCAAATTCTAAAATCCAAGATATATATGTTAAAATCGTCAAAGGTTCCTTGTAATTCAATTGAATTTTCCAGTCTCATTTATAAGAGCTAATATTTCACATTTGAATTCTCCTCTGTCACTTCTCATACCAATTGAATGATAAAATATTTTAATAAAAATATATGTATACAATTTATGATTTGCACAGTGCTTCATGGGTAAGGAAGGGGAAAGCAAAATTCTCAATCTCAAGAACTACTTTCCTTCATATGGGTTTAGTAAAAGAATTATCTGATAAAGCTGTAGAGATCCTTGTGAAGGCCCATAAGAAATTAGATCGAGCAAAGTCCCAAGACATGTCTGCTCAGTCCTAACCCATCAGGCCCAATATCCTATATTCCCAACCCAGGCCCTAAGTTTTTAGGGCTTATGTGGGCTGTGATATTGGGCGGACTGGACTACATTTTTTTTTTTGACAAGTACATTTTTGTTTCTTATAAATTATACAAATGAGAAATCATGAGCGAGTGACCATTTAATCCATTCATATTATATATGTGCTTACTATTGTTTATTTTATTTTATTTTTATTTTGTTGCGCATAAGCATTGAAACTGAGTTTCAAGTTAGTTGATTTTTATGAAAATATAGGTTTTTAAGATTTTGTTTTTCCTAGTAGTACGAGGGAGGACACTAATTAGACTCAGGAAGTTGATTTTCAGGGGCAAAGAAACCCAACTGAGAGGATAATTATCACTCTTACGAAGGACTATATAGCAAACTACCAATGCAAGTAGAGAAAATCTTTACTATGGTTGAGACCATGTATGTATAGGTGTGCTTAGGGTGTTGAGGGCATCCTCTCTAGCAGCAAGTTTTTTTTTGGTTTGTGCGCGAAACAACAACAGCAGCGAGCTTCTTCTTCTTGATGCGTGTCTTTTTTTAACAAAGAATTGGATAGTCATGCAATGTACTATATGTTTTTGACAAGATTATGATCGTGTGTAATACTTCTTAGTCTTGTATTTGAAAAATTATTAACATGTTAATGCTTTATTAGATGCTGTAAATAATACAGTGTTTTATCAGATCCAAGGGTTTTTTTTTTAATAGGATCCTTGTAGAGTTTAATTTATTACAAATTTCTTAAAATATCCTTAATTAATGCAACATTAAAATGGAAATTGAATAATAAATTTAAAATAACAAAGTCAAACATTTAAGAATGTAAAATCAACAAACTTATCCCTTACATTTTAAGCACATGTTTTGCATCAAATAACTTCTCTCTCTCTTATTTCCCACTAATAACTCCTCTTTGTTGCTACTAACATTCTTCTTGCTCCTCTTCTCAACATCCTATATTGACAATAAATAAAAACTCTTACATACTTATATAATTATATATTTTTTAGAGAAAATTTTATATTGATTTGTAATTGAAGCTTTTTTTTTTTTTTTTCAAATGAATGGGAAAATATTATTAAAAATTCCAGAGGGCAGAATACAAAAAGAAGGAGCAATGCCTAGCTATCGGCTGAGCCTCCTCACTTATTACATTTACAAGAGAAGTGGTCATGCCCAAAATCAAAAGATCCTTAATAAGAATTTGCTAGAGATTAACAAGCCAATGAATGAGCTACTCTATTGAAGAACTTTGGGCTCTTAACGCGTCCATGCAAGACTTTGAGTCTTCTACTATGATCACTTTTTCGAAGTTTGCTTGGAAACTAGTTGTAATGACCATAGGATGGCCTTGGCTTTAGCTTGGACAGAAGTGATGGTATTCCCTCTCTTGGATACAACAAAGAACAACAACCTTTTTAATCTCTGGCCACCACTGCAATAGTAGAACTCACTTTACCAATGGCTACATCACACTTGAGCTTGATTTAATTCTGATGTGGTTTAGTCGTTCAGACCATCTTCCTTCTCTCCTTCTTGGGGGCTTGAGAGACATGATCTTTTAATAGACAAGTGCTCAAGGAAAATCTTATATAGACTTTTACAAACTTGCTCATAAGATAAGACTCTAGCTTCAAATAAGGTTTGATTTCCACTTATAATTAGTAAATCCTTTGAACATTTCAATGTATTCTTTTTCTTCTACTACTTCTTCTTCTTTTTAATATATTTTTTTAATTTTAACTTAGAAGTTACAATGGATCCTATTTTAATCTTAATTACATAATCTTTTGCTCAAATGTACTATAAATGAACCAAGCTATCTATGAACAGCTCTAACTTGATTCGGGAAAAAGCTTGTTTATATTTATATGTTTATAAAATGAGCCAAGTTCAAGCTTTAAGTTTAGACTTGATTATTAAACGAGTCAAACTCAAACATAATAATATGTTCGTGAACATGATATCTCAATTTAACGATATAAAATATTATATTTTTATATGTATACTTGTCCAAAATCAGATTTATACATACTTGAAATTGGATTGTATAAGCTTTTCAATAGGTTCATATGATATTAAATTATTATGTATAGTATATTGATTACATAAGCAGTCTATTTGTAGTAAAAATTTATAAAATTGTGAATAAATAAAACATTTTAATCATAGTTTCACAATATATAAGAAAAGAATAAGTTAATCAAATTGCTTGTGAACAAGTTTGAACGTGTTCAATATGCAAATTATTCAAACTTAAACATTAAATTTTGTTTAATAATGAGCTCAAGTTAGGTAATTCAAAGTTGTAAAAAGTTGGGTAAATGACAAAAGTAGTAGCATGAAAGATAAAAACCCTAGTTAGTCACGGGGGTGCTGGAATTCTAACACTATTGATCTTCCTTTTTCTCCCATGCCCACCATTACTAATAATCAAAGCTTATATTGCTTTTACATTTGTAAACTTCAATTAGTTAAATCACCCATTCACCCCACCTCATCACTTCACTGCCCATTGAAAACAATAAAAAGGGGGCAGCCAACAATCTTGGTCCCCTTGGATACCCAAAAACCAAGTATAACCCAAATTACAATAATACCCTTACATCAATACCCCCAGATTGCGGGTCAACCCAACAAACAAAAAAAAAAGCTTCAACGAGACATAACAGCTCAGCTCATACTACATACTAAACTTCATACGTATACCCTTCTATTTTGGGTACAATCCAAAAAGCCCAAAAGTCCTAAAAAGTAGTATTTTTTTATAGTCTTCCTTGATGACTTATTGACCATATGAGAGACTCACTCTCACACACACTTCACTTTATCCACCACGCTACGCCACAAAAAAAGACACACACACACCCTTCTCAGTCAAAAAACACATAGTGCCAGATTACCTACCGTCCTTTCTTTCTTTGGATTACAACAAAGACAATAACAATAACCCTTCACCAAAAAAACCCAAAAAAACAAAAAAAAACTTGAGACTCAGACACATAGAGAGAGAGAGAGAGTGTGTGTGTGAGACACTTTCACACTTGTTATAGTTATAGAGGGACTTGTCTGAGTGAAACCCAGTTCCAATTTTTTGGGTTTTCTTTTATCCTATCATTTATTTTATTTTTTATTTTTTTACCCATTTTTCCCCAATATCTGATCCACCCCAGATTTTATTTTAATTTAATTTCAATTAAATTAAATTAAAAATGTGTGCTTTCTCTGATTCTTGATCCCAACCCTAAACCCCTTTTTGATTTTAGCCCCTTATATCTTTATGGCTCCAAAATCTTCAGGTAAATCTTTTTGTTGTTAAAATTGTTTACTTTTTTTGTTGCTTAGCTATGTCTGATTTTCTGTTTGGTAGCTCAGAAAGTGTGGAAAAGATAATGGGTATGTGTGTTAATTTGAGTAGCTGGTATTTTTTTTGTTTGGTCTTGTCTGGTTAGAATTTTTTTTAAAAAATTATTATTTCCTTTGGTAGGTCTGATTTTCTGTTTGGTAGATGAGAAAGTGTGGTAAAGGAAAATGTTATGATAATTTCAGTGTTGGATTTTTTCTAATTAAAAAAAGTATGAACTTTTCTAATTTCCAGTTAGTGAAGCCCAATGGTGCGGCTTTAAAAGAAAAGAAAAAAAAGAAATTTAGATATGTTTGCTGATTTTCATTTTGGTTGTTGAGTGAGTGTGAGAAAGGAAAAGGGTATGTTAAAAACAGAGTAAGACTTGCTATTTTCATGATTTTTTGTACTTTTTTTTTGTTGAACTGCTTTTTTCCCCCAGTCTTTTGAAGGATCATAACAAAGTGAAAATTTTGAGATTCCTATATTTTCTTTTGATTTTCCTTGATTTTCCTGACTAACAAAAGCACCAGCACATGCATCTTGCTTTAGGGTTCTGTGAGTTTTAAGCTTAATTAGTTTTTCTTACTTCATTGCCTGCAAAGTGAAAACTTGGATCGTAATTCAATATCCTTTCTTGATGTTTGACATAGAAAAAACTCACTTAGCCTTAGTTTTGGGTGTTTGTTATGATGTGTTTTGAGTTCTGTATATAACTAGCTTAGCTTACGTGATGATTAGAGGTTATTACTCGACAAAAAATGAAATTGTACACAAACTTAGAATAGAAGTAGCTTCTGCAGCTTCTTATATGTGGCTGTCTTCTCTCAAAAGGCTTAAGAATATTCCTTGTCTGCGGGATAGTTATTATTATGTATTGATTGCATTTTTGATGGTGTGGGACTTCATTTTTCTGACAATGAGCCTAATGCAGGTGGTACAGGTGTTACTACAATGTTGTGAGCTATTTTTGACATATAACCGGCCGAGTTAGGGTTTTCTGTCATAAATATCGATGGTTGCAAAGGGCTAGTGGAAGTATGGACTGTTTCCAGACTGTTAGTCATCTAAAGGGTAAGTTTTTGAATATACCTCAATTGGTGATGACTATTTCACGTAGGCATAAGAAAACATCTATACCAAAGTTTACCTCTTTGAAATAAAATTTTATTGTTACTTGTCTAGACTTGCTCTGTGGTGCTAGTTCATTACTGTAATGCTGCAATGACCATTAGATTTCGGTGTACCTTAGCTTCATTTTTTACTTTCATTTTTTTTTTCCTGAAAACTTTGCTTAAGCCTGTGATATTTGAGCATGGTGTTTTGTAGTATCATGTTGAAATTTTAGAAAGAATTATGGATTTGCAGTTTTTGCCTCGTCTCTTTGTTTCTTTTTAATTTCATGTTATTTTACCATTGGCTCTAGCTCTACTTCTTCTCAAAAAAAAAAAAAAAAAAAAATATATATATATATATATAAATATAAAGCGCTAGCTCTACTTGGCACTTCCTCCTCATAAGATAGGGGTAGAGGATGAGGTTATGGGTTCAAAATCTATTGGGCATGTAGCTTATCAATTAATATTTTTTTTCCATGTGAACTTCTTCTTCTTCTTCTTCTTCTTCTTCTTCTTCATATAAAAATAATTTAATTTTCAAAAAGAAAAAAGGCCTTGCCTTGGTGAGGTTCCATGTCAAAAAAAAAAAAAAAAAGAACTATTTGAGAGTTGGAGTCTGAGCTTTCCATATGTAGTGAATGAACTTTCTTAGTATTAATTCTAAAATCTGGAATTTGCCATATGCTCCCCATATCTTGTGATGAATGATCATGTTCCTTTCGACAATTTGAGGGTGGGGGGAATACGTGCTTACACGCACACACGTAGGCAATATTATGCCATAATCAAAAGAGTTTCTGCTTTGCCGATTTATACTTGTAACCAAATGAATGGCATCCCAGTACTCTCTCTCTCTCTCTCTCTCTCTCTCTCTTTTGCATGAGCATGGGTTTGTGCATGCATTTGTTCGTTTTCCATATGGTTCATGTATTATTCTTTCCTGAAAGAAATAACATGACATATGTCACTGCTGAAGGCAAGCTTATATATTTTTGCAGGTTCTATGTGCCATCAGTTATTATTATTCATCATTTGGTTATCCAGTTTTCAAGAATTGGTGGCAGTGAAGACGCTGCTTGAGCCTATCCGCACTTCTTCCATGTCTGAGCTAGCTAGTTCACCTAGTAGTGGACTGTTTGATCCCATAGAAATATCACCTTCTGTCATTCCCCACTACCCAAATCCTGTTGAACCTTTGCCACCAATGTACCCTGTCTTTCCAAACAGATATGAGCCAAATATAACAGGAAAATGTCCTGTAAATTTCTCTCTTATGTCAAGTCTCATGGACAAAACAGCATCTGATTGTACTGATCCTTTGGCAGCGCTTTTACGAAATGTAATATGTTGTCCACAGTTAAGTAGTTTTCTCCACCTCTTCCAGGGTTTCTACAGCAACAACTCTGATAAGTTGGTTGTCCAAGATTCTGTTGCTAATTATTGTTTTACAGATATCATTAGTATCTTAGCTAGTAGAGGGGCAGATAGTAACGTACCTACAATTTGCTCCGTGAAATCATCGAATCTTACAGGTGGGTCTTGTCCAGTGAAGGATGTTGTTACCTTTGAGAAAACAGTGAATACAAGCAAATTACTGGAGGCCTGCAGCACTGTTGATCCTCTTAAGAGTGTTGTAGACCTGTTTGCCAGCCTGCAATTATGGAGGCTACTCTTAAGATTTCAGGAAGACAATTGATGATGGATGAGAATAAAAATATGGTAGGGGAGCTTAATCATAGTGATCCTCTTGCTGATTGTAAAGGAGTGGTTTATTCCTATCTTTCAAGGAAACTTCCATTGGATGACATAAATAAAGCACTTCGATTATTCTCTACCTGCAAAGTTAACAAAGGTACATGAAAAGAGTTTCAGTATTTCATGAATTTTTGCAGTGCTTGTTTAATAGTATACTAGCAACATTTGATTCTGGAAATAGCTTATTTATAAGAATCTAATTTTGTCTTCCTCTTAAATGATTTTTTGCAGAATTTGGTATTAGCTTTCATTTGATCTTAATCACTATGTTTTTATTATCTAATATTGAACAGTTGCCAATGGAACTGCATGTGTATATATGTAAGTAAGTGTGTGCATGTGCGTGTCTTGGACTCTGGCTTTTAACATAAGATTTAAAACTTCAGAATGTTTGTTCTGGAGCAAAACCAAAAAAGTTTTGATAAGCTGCCCAGCTTTCAGAAAGAAACATGATTAGTTTTTTTTTCCTGGGGGGTAAGAAAACATGATTAAACTCACTTTAAGTATCTACATAAACACTTAATTTTGAGTTTGGCTAACCGTTTTTGTCATTCTTAGGTGTACGTTTTGATATAATTCAAAATGTGCTGTTTCTTCTTGTGGTTTGTTATATATACTGGTTCACTTTTACTTGTGTTTTACAAGTTTTTAATCATTTAACTAAATGAAGTAAACATTGCCTCTGCAGTTTGTCCTTTAAATTTTACGCAGCCTTCGGAAGTAATTGAAGCATGTCGTAATGTAGCTGCTCCCAGTCCTTCCTGCTGTAGCTCGTTAAATACTTATATTGCTGGGATACAAAAGCAAATGTTGATTACAAATAGACAAGCTATAATCTGTGCAACGGTGTTTGGGTCCATGTTACGAAAAGGTGGGATTATGACAAATATTTATGAGCTTTGCGACGTTGACTTGAAAGATTTTAGTATGCAAGGTACACAGTGCTGTATTGTTGTTGTTCTAGTTTTGTGCACTTAATAATCCCTCTATTTTATCTGACATAGTACTTTCTTTCTGTTTTGTGGATCTATGTGTGCACTGGAGCAGTATTTGGACAAGGTTTGCTCTATTTTTAATTCCTTTCTTTTACCATCGTCCTTATTATTTTTATGGACATAGTACCAATTCATTCCTGTTTACTCATGAAAAAATGAACAGTGTTAATGTTCTAGATGCAGTTGAACACCTGGTGCCCAAAGCAGAAAGTTGGGAATAGAGTTATTTAGTATTTGTTAACTAACAATTATCTTGGGTTTTCATTAAAGGACTTCTATTCTTGTTGCAATGTCTAAATGTTAAGAAGAGTTTGAATGATATTAACCACCATTTGAAGTAGTTCGAGAAAAATTACAGTGCACTTTAGAGTTTTAGGGTGGGTTTTCAGTTTCCATTTAACAAACAGTGATGAAAGTAGTCATGTATAAAAGAGTCAGCATGCATAGAAGTTCTAAAGAAAATGAGTGATGTAATAATCGATCATATTGGTTTTTATTAACAGCAGGGTGTCTACTTCGAAGCTTGCCTGATGATGTGATATTTGACAACGCAACAGGCGTTGGCCTTGTATGTGACTTGACTGACAACATTGCAGCACCGTGGCCTTCGTCATCCTCAATGTCGTCCATGTCTTTTTGTGCACCTGGTAACTGAACAGCCTGATTCTTATCTGATTTATTTCTTCATAGTTCTAAGAGATCAATATAATTGATAGTGATTACCTATCATGATGCTCAATTTTTTTGAATAAATTTTTTTATTACCTATCCAAAAAAATATATATAATTGACAGTGATTAGCATAATTGCAGTTTCTTTTAGTGCCCATATCCTTATTGCTGTTTTTGAATTCTGCAGAGATGTCATTGCCTGCACTACCAACATCACAGACTTTAAAAAATCCTGGTGTGTACCATTACTTTGTGCAATTTCTAGCTCTTGTGAATTTCCTGTCATTTGTTCCACTCGTGTAAGCCTTAAACAAGGCCATATAAAGGAGCAGAGAAAAAAAAAATGTGCATAAAATAAATAAAAGAAGGCTGGCCTCTTCAACAAAAAGTCAATGTGATAAAAATAAACCTTGGCTTTTAAGAGAAAGGTGGAATTCTCTGTCCAAAATCATTTCAGCCAGCCCAAACATATATATATATATGGGCAAAATATGGTTGACACCCCTGAGGTTTAGGCTGAATGCCAGCCTGGCCAAGACTTTTTAAAACTGACCAACTTGGTCCCTAATTATTGTGAGAAAGTGGAGAAAAATGAGTAGCAGTTAAGGAGCGAAGTTGGGTTTAGGGACCAAGTTGGTTAGTTTTGAAAAGCCTTGGACTTGATTGGTATTAGCCTAAACCTCAAAGGTGTTGACAGTATTTTACACTATATATATATATATATATATAATTTTATTTTATTTCTTGAGAAAAAGCCCAAAGAAATATTATAGATGAAAGATGGTTGATGGTTTTTGAAAATGAATGTAACTGTTGGTGTTTAACATGGTAGACGTCAGAATTAACAGTGACTCATATAAAGCACAAAATTATATATAGAGAGAAGTAACATCATTTGCATTAATAGTTTTGATCATTTGTCTTGTATTTCAATAAAAATGATGATACAAAGCAATTTATACACACATTTAAGTGTCACAAAAGGCAAAAGCATATCAATTTGATGAGGCAACTAGTCTTGGTAAGATTTAAGTTCCAAGTTATACATATTGAAACTTCTTTTACAATAATACATCATTTAATAATTTTTTTCAAGATCAATATTTTGCCAAGCCATCTTTTTGATTATATGACCTACATGTGCTCATCATACTTGTCAAATATCAATGTAACCGAAAATGAAGAACCATTTAATCAAGAAAATTTTCATAATTAAAATTTTTGTACTTATAAAAATTTATAGAACAGATGAGTTTTGGGCTTAATGGTAAATGACATCAGGTCTACTGTTTATTTAGCATGCATGAGAAGTATATGGAAGATGGGTAATCTAATGGTAGTCAACAAAATATTAGTCTCTTGTAAGTGTTACACTAGCTAACTTGTACCCAATACGTACCTAAACATTCTTCCTGGGCATTTATTGTGGTCTACATTTTGTATGGTTGGTGGGACAACATGTAGGAAATGACTTGCTGTTAAACTACCTTAGGCTGAATTAAGCGATTTAGAGTTTCAATAGCTCCCCTCTTTTCCCCATAGATAACATTTCTGACTTATAATTATCATGCTATGTGCAGGCTGTCGAAGCGGTGAGTTAGAAATGCTGGTACCCATTTTTTCATTTTTTGTTTTCACTACATTGTTGTTCTGAAAAGCTTTAGCTTGGGGTTGAGCTGGTTTGAGTTAGGGGTTTTTGGAAATTGATTTTGTGTGGATTTTGCATGTATATTTGAATAGCCTCCATGTATAGCAGCCTCTCTCTTCTCTCTTCTCTCTCTATCAATCATGAACAATGCCAGGTTAAGGGACTGATTAAACTATGGTTTAAATACAATTCACTAACCATATTGCAATGTTGGAGAAGGTCCTTGGCTTTTTTTTTCTTGGGTATATAGGCATGACTTGGGTGGTACTTGAACAAGGGCCTTTGGAGGGACAGCTTGCAAATGGGAAAACATCATAGGGATAACACTGAAAGTGTGAAGGTGATTAGGATGTCCATTTGTTAATCTCCTTGGGTTCTGGATGATGGAATAGCTGGATGGAAAACTTTGGCAACAGTAGCAAGCATATGCATCTCTGAAACCCAACCAAAAAAAATATAAAAATGGATATTGCACTTAATTTTTTTTTTTTTTTTTTTTTTGAATCTATAATTTCACTATATCTTTAGAAAAGGTGTCCTTGATTTTGATGAATAGGAGTATCATGCCCATGATATTAGATGTTACGGTTTTTTTTTTTTCCAGGTAAAAGTTAAGATGATCAAGATTTTAATAGAACCTTTATCACTAATGCTTAGCAAAATATTAATATTCCTTCTGGCTTATAAAAATTGTACACATCTCCCCCCCCCCCTCTTTTAGATGTCTCAAAAAGGTTGTGGATAATAAGTAATCATTCATTTTGTATAAATTAGCAGCCGTTGCAAGTGTTTTAATTTACTTTTCTACTTTGAAATAAGAGGAGAAAATATTAAAAATTTCATAAAGCTAAGGGGTTGAAGATACCAATTTTTTTTTAAAAAAAAAAGAGGTGAAAATCCCTTTATTATTATTATTATTATCATTATTATTATTATCTTTAAGACTTTTTCTTTTATTTTCAAAAAAAAAAATCAATATATAAAAACACCTCCTAAATGATCTTCTAATTTGAAAACTTGGAATTAGAAGCTCTGAAGTTTGAGAAATACTCAAATTGATACTTCTGTCTTTCATCTTCCTAAATTTTATTTTTATTTAAAAATATATATTTTAGAATATATTTAATAAAATATATGCTTTTAAATTAAGATTTAATCAAATATTTATTTTTCTTATGCTTTTTCTTTTACGAGGGAGACAAATTTAGGTGGAAGGATCAATTTAGGTATTTCTCAAAGTTGGGGCTCTTCTAATTTCAATTAGAGAATTAGATGGTCAATTTGATTTTGACCTGAAGTTCAGGTGTGTTTTTGCATTTTACCTTTAAAAAAGTTTGTATTACAAATTTGGTTTAAAAATCAATTGACCTCTCAACTAGTTGTGTCAATTTACTGTGACTTTTAAGGTAAAGTCAATATAATCCTTGAGTCATCACTATTTAAAATCAATTGATCTCCCAAATAGTTGTATCAATTTACTAGACTTTAAATCAAGTCAATATAAACCATGAGTCTACTCACTATTTAAATTTCAACGAAATAGAATAATTCAAATTGACTAGGTTTTAAAAGTTTAGTTTTCATCCTATTTGTCATGTAAGTTAATTTCATAAAAAGTTAAATAGATTCAAGGACGAAAATGACTTTCGGGTTCAATTTAATTCAACAACTAAAATTTCATATTGTCAAATTTAAGTTTGAATGCCATCTACATAAAAATTTAAAGAAAAAAAAAACTAATTTGATATTTTAAGAAAAAAAACTAATTAATATTTTAGTCTAATAATAAAGAGAAGTTCGACTGCTATGTATTTATTACAAAACTAACCTAAAATTTTTGCTAAAAAAAAAATTAAACAAATTGTAGGTTTCAAACTTTCAATTAATTCAACTATTGAAAGTTTCTTATTGTCAAATTGTGGTACCCAAAAGCAATTGACAAACAACAATTATCATGAATGAGATATTATAGATATCTGTATATTCTACTTCTATCTATCAAAAGGAAAGTCAAACAAATTGAAGTTTTAGTCACCTTAGAGCTATAAATGATAGAGCGAAAATCGGACACACAAAATTGACATGTAGCAGATTGTTGACAGTAAATAAAAAAATAATAATAATGTAAGTGTTTGACTAAACTAGAATCAATGAAAGCTTATTTTTATAAAAAATTATTTTATTTTATTTTGACCCATAAAAATTGACACGTGTCATAACATTTTCACAATATTTATAAGTACACATTGTACTTACAATGTAAATCTATATTGTAGAAATAAAAAATAGAAAATTTTGTACACATTTGCAAAATTTGTACAATATTTACCTTTTTTTTTTTTTTTAGCAAATGTGTATAATATTTTTACTTTTTGTGTAACTACATTATGTATCTACAATGTAACATATAAAGATACTTAAAAAAAAAAAAAAAAAAAAAAACTCAAACCAACAAGCGCTGCTTGAAGGAAAAAAGTGTAGCTCACTATTGAATAAACCAAAAAAAAAAAAAATACTATTTATGAGCCTGTGGCACTTTTTATATAGCTAATAAATATAATAAATAATAAATAGATAGAAATAATAATAAAAATAATAACAATATTTTCACAATATTTATAAGTACACATTGTACTTACAATGTAAATCTATATTGTAGAAATAAAAAATAGAAAATTTTGTACACATTTGCAAAATTTGTACAATATTTACTTTTTTTTTTTTTTAGCAAATGTGTATAATAATTTTTACTTTTTGTGTAACTACATTATGTATCTACAATGTAACATATAAAGATACTTAAAAAAAAAAAAAAAAAAAAACTCAAACCAACAAGCGCTGCTTGAAGGAAAAAAGTGTAGCTCACTAATTGAATAAACCAAAAAAAAAAAAAAATACTATTTATGAGCCTGTTGGCACTTTTTATATAGCTAATAAATATAATAAATAAATAAATAGATAGAAATAATAATAAAAATAATAACAATATTTTCACAATATTTATAAGTACACATTATACTTACAATGTAAATTTATATTGTAGACAAAAAATAGAAAATTTTGTACACATTTGCAAAATTTGTACAATATTTACCTTTTTTTTTTTTTTTTAGCAAATGTGTATAATAATTTTTACTTTTTGTGTAACTACATTGTGTATCTACAATGTAAACATATAAAGATACTTAAAAAAACAAAAAAATAAAACTCAAACCAACAAGCGCTGCTTGAAGGAAAAAAGTGTAGCTCACTAATTGAATAAACCAAAAAAAAAACTATTTATGAGCCTGTTGGCACTTTTTATATAGCTAATAAATATAATAAATAAATAAATAAATAGAAATAATAATAAAAATGAAAGCTTGCTAATTTTTTAAAAAGAAAAAGAAAAAAAAGAGTCGGATTTGGTGTGTACGTGTGAAGCATTATTCAATTTAACGGGTCTAAGATTCTCAAAAAAAAAATAAATAAATAAATAAATTTAACGGCTCTAAAACGGCTCGGCTTCTAAAACCCTTCCTTCCTTCTCTGCCTGAATTCAAACCTAAAACTAAACCCCAACCCCTCTCTCTCTCTTCTCTCTCTCTCTCTGAAACCCTAAAATCAAGCACGCATATGGCTACTACCGGCTTCTACCAAACGAATATCGATTCGATTTATTCACAGATTAAGCACGAAGAGAAGCAGATCAGACTCAATAGAAGGTCAGCTTCTTCTTCTTCTTCTTCTTCTTCGGTTGTGAATGAGAAAGTTTTTTTTTTTTTTTTTCTTTTCTAGATGTAAATTGCAGCATTTGATTTTCTTAATTATGGGTTTTACTTATGAAGGGATTCTGCAAATTGGGTGTTGAATAAATTGATGATTTATTTATGGTACTTTATTAATTTACACCAATGCTTAATAAAGTTTCTGTATTTTTTGTTTTTTTTTTGGGGGGGGGGGGGTTGTGAATGAAAAAGTTTATATTTATGTTCAATTTTTTTTTTTTTTGCTATGTAAATTGAAGAATTTGAATTTCTTAGTTATGATTTTACTTGTAAATATAGGGATTTTTGTGGTACATTATACATACTGTTGTTAATAATTCATTATCCCATTTTTCTTCTCTTAAGTTTGTGCATGATTTTGTCATTCTTTTTGATCAGATAGTTCTTGTATGTGCTAAATATGTGAAATAATATGCAGATGGTTGGTGGGGCTTCCTACATTTAAATCTAACCCGAAGAAATTTGGAGGACCCAATGTCTTGAAAAATAGGCAAGTGGAAGAAATTTTCTTCATATTGCTGCTTGTTTGTTTTCTGGTTGAAGTCCAGTTTTATTTTGCTATAATAAATGGTTTTGGTGTTGTATCCTCAGGTCTTTACCCGAGTCTTTGCTTAGGGAAGATGATGTAAGTTATTCTATTTCAAAAACGGCACTATCGTTTAACATTTTTTCTTTTTTTTGGGATCCTTTGTTCTCCCTGTTATCATTTAACGCTATGCATTGCACTTTTGAATATGCAATTTTTTTTCTTACAGTTTCACTAAATTATTTATAATTATCTTATTTTCAGATATTCTATGAGAATGTAAAAACACGTGTTGAAGAAGCCTTTGGAGCATGTAAAGTTGGAGTGCATAATGCTACTAAAGTTGATTTGGAAATGTTTGACACACGCAATTTAACAAGAATAATTTTCTCATGCCTTGATGAATTGAATAGCAGAGGTCTTTACCTTCTTACTCTGATACTTACAGGAGGCTCAGTAAAGTTTGAGAAAACTCGTTGGAAGATGAAGAAGGTAATTGGAGATCATATTCCAAAAGTTCTTAAAAGCCAAAATCATAAACATCATCAAATGGAAATTTATAGGCAGCTATCCCAAATTCTTAATGATCCGCAGAATTTCCGAAAGAAATGTGTGACATTTTTGACTCCCAGATCCCAGTTTCATCATACTGCTGTAACTAATGTCCTGCGTGGATTAGAGAACTTGCCTATTGAGATCCTGATTGCAATGAACAAGAAGCTTAAAGGTTCCAAAGTAAGCATACCTCAGTTGTCCACTCGCAAAAGTGGATGGAATCGAAATGATTTAATTATACGAGTGAGGAATACTAGTGAAAAGATGCTTTCAGAACTTGGTGTAGGGGATGAGCTACAGGAGCCATTAGCCAAAGCAATGGCAATACCGGGCTTATTGCTGAAGATAACACCAGGTTTTCAAAATTCCTCCATAACAGAGTTCTATCCAGTCTCTTCAGAAATAAGAACCTTGCAGAATGAGATATCAAAGGCTATTTGGTTACTAAAGACAAGAGTTAGCTTTTCAGAGTTGAAGAACTTGCAGCTTCTGCTAGACCCAAGTGCAAAAGTATCCAATCGTAGTTTACGCACAGCAATAAGGAAAATGTTAACTGTATATCTTGTCGAGTGCAGTGATATGGATACCATTCCAAAGTCGCTATTGGAAACCCTTGCTGTTATTAATAGGTATTCTCGAAGTACACTACTTGGATGCTTCAAAAAGGAGGATATTGGGGAGGAAATTGAATTAGAAACAGAATGCATATTGAGTGTCAGTGCCCAGACAAAGCAGATTGTTTTAGATTTGCTGCCTGACCATGACTTTGATGAAGATTTTACTGATGCATATATGGAGGAGCTAGAAGAAAGTGAAGATGATGACAATGATGATAATAGTAGGAGCTCTCAGAGTAGTAGGTCTTGCTGTATGGACTCAGATTACCACATTGAAAGTACTGCAGATTCGGTGCCATTTGATTTCAAGTCACCTACATCTAAAACTAAGGAGAATGGATCTTTCTGTTTCCCTACACCTGGAAACTGTTTAAATGGTGCTTCCGTTGAGGGACCTACACCTAAGGAATTTACCAGAGTGGATTCTGTTGATCCTCTTGGTATCATTTCCTCTCCATTCAGGGAATCAAGATCACTTAGCAGCCCAATTAATATTAATATGAACCAGCACAATGTTGAAAGTATGAGTGAATCAAACATGCATAGAACAAAAGAAATTGATTTTTGCTCACCTTTTTCACCAAAGGAAAGGTCAGGTGAAAATTCTATTGAGAGACATGATACCGAATTCAACTCCAGAGCAGATACAGCAAACCCACCTCCTTCTGTTTCTAACGTGTCATGTGGGAATCCAAAAGCTACAAATGGGAAGCAAAGTACATGTAACAACCAGTACCTAGCCATCCAAGAAGTTTGTGATGAAACAGGTATGGTTGCCTATAATCTCATTGGTCACTTGCTGGAGGAGTTTGCACAAGTAGAAGGCTTGGATTTGGACTGGAGAGATAATTTGTATCTCAGAGGCGATAATTCAATTGAAGAAGATTCCAAAGGTATACAAAGTACCTTTTTTACTTTTTGGTTCTTTCCAACTGAGATCTATAAACAACCGAAACAATTTTCCAGTGGGAACAATCTCTCCACGGCAGTTATTTTTTAAATGTTGTTATTACTACTTTGCACTTTTTTTCCATTACATCTACAGCATGATTTGCATATATTTAAAAGACAAAATGTGACCTAACTTGTTGCGAGTGCTCTTCCAAGAAGTGCCAAAGAAATAAAGTTCTTTGAGTATATGATATCTATTGCAGATTTTGTGGATCTATTAAATTTGAATTCTACATTAGGACTTACTCTAATGGGGCATTCTAAAATTCAAAATTATCTGTTATGGCAAACAGGTTTCGTGTTGCCCACAGAAGTTACAAGAATCCTAAGTAGATCATGTCAGTGTAGGATTTCTAAGGACAAAAAGGAACTGAACAAAGTATTAATGGATATGTATATATTATTGCTTGTATAATTGAAAAGCCCTTGAACTTTGATGTGCTTCAGAAATTATTGGCGTAAATGTTTAATAGTTTATAAGTGTGAACAATATCTTAGTCAAATATATAGTTAAACCAATCCTGTACTGATATGTCATGTTCACATCTCTCTTGTTTCTCACCTTAATGTTGCTTTCCTACAGCATCAAGGGAACTGGAATACCATTCATTTGTCTGGTTCATCCTTTTCTTTTCTTTTTTCCTTATAATTTATTTATTATCACTAAAAGGATGAAGTAGCTGCTAACTGGAGGATGGTTGGTGGGTCTCGAACCCATGACCTTGCTCTTATAAAGGGAGAAGATGCGAATAGAGCTAGAGCTCATTGGCATTGCCATTAACTTGTGATGGGAAATTGTTGCTGGTATTATACTTTATTCCAATAAACTGTATTTAAACATGGTAATCAGAGAAACAAATATATGAAAGAAAAAAGGGGCATTGGAATTGGTACTATTCTTTTTATAAGATTCTCTATATACAAGTAACGCTTATCTATGCACAAATCATCCTATATGTCCCTTTTTTGAAAAACCTTTTCTCCTTTTGGTGCTATGCAGCTTTATCAAGGATCTTAATTTCAGTGATGGCTATAGTATATTCTAATAGAATGATTTCCTTGCACTTGTCACAATTCAATGTAATGGATTCAGTTGTTAAGCTAGCAAGTCCCCCCATGGAAAATTTGTTCATTATTTTTCTCTGAGCCCTTGCATGACCTTAAGCACTTCATCTGTAGTTTTGTTATATGTCAGAAGGAAGGCCAAAAATGGTCACTGGATCTTGTCTGGTTTCAATTGTCAGTTAATGTTTGTTCTGCTTTCCCTTTTTGCAAATAATTAACCAAATATTTTATGATGTTTCCCATTTCAATTTCCAGAGGAAGAAAAAAAGAAGCCTGCATCTGAGGCTGATAATGGAGGTTCAGTTATTGTTCGGGTAGTTGAAGAGCTAATTCCTTCCTTTCCTAAGAGGTGTGTTGCTTCTTCATTTTTGATTTGCTAAATAAATGTAGGATGTTTATTGTGTCACCGTTAATGATAGTGCTAATATAGTTGCTTTGAATGTTGACTATTTTGTTCAAATGCCAACAATTAATCTTTTTTTTCAGCTATGTTGACTTGTCTAAGCTTTTTTTTTTCAACAATTATTCATTATTCAAATAAAAAGCTGTACCGAAGTCAAGCAAACGATTATTTTGGCAAATTTTTTTCCTGCTTATTGAGCTTATTTGACTTATGTTTTAAGGCTTTACTTTTTTTAGGTATGGTTGTACCTTTGCCCAACTTATTTTTTAAGCCAAATAAACCAATGAAAATGAGCTATTGACTACATTGTGAAGTGCCTAGCTGAACATGCTTAAATTATAAAGAAGCCATTTGTTTCATTATATTGTAGAGTCTTTAACAATATCATAATAGTTTCTTGAAATATGGGGGCTCATGTTTTTTATGACTGCAGTGGAATGGAAAGATTGAAGATATTGATGGGCTTGTGATAGCATATTTTTAGGAGTTGGTGGTACCTTTTTGAATATCCCAGAAGAGTTGTTCTGAAATGCTTTTTGCATATGTTTACAAGCTTGCCCTACTCCCAAACGTGGAGGTGAGTACGTTGTTGAGAAAGAAGCTTAGCTTCATGATCATATAAGAAGAAAAAAAAATGACTGTTGTCAATTTCATTTGTGACCATACATTACCATCGATATCATACAATCTCAGTTGTAGCGGCCTAAGAGATGACTTTTGCACAATGATACAGGCCACCCGTCTTGAGTCTTGTGGGTTGTGAGCTTTATCATGTGATTGCAAATCCTGTATAGATGAAGTTACCCATAGCTAATCTTGTTGACATTCAAACTGGCTCATTTCTAACACTGCCCAGATAAGGAAGAAGTGATAGGTGCCTTCATAAGAGCTGATATCATGATTTAAACTTTAAATCCTATTGCTGTCTGTGTATAATGAGAAATTTATGCTGTGTATCTATTCATTTATTATTTGTTCGTTTGTACATGCATAATAAATAATAATGCTCACTGGATGTACAGCCAGTTTCAGCATAATTTATCGCAGTTGCTTTTGAATAATTTATTATTTCTGTTCAACAAAATTTGTTAAACTTTAGATACTCTTGCTTGTAGCGATGACTATGGTGATGGTGGGGTTGGATGGCTGTGGGATGATACACTGGTGTCATTTTCACAGTTATAATTTGTGTTTATGAATGACTGTATTTCTTGTTTTTGTTTCGATTAAAAGAACTTTATTTACTTGTTTGTTTTTTGAGGGTGATATTTACTTGTTTGTTAAACATATACATATATATCAGAAAGATGAAGTGTGACATTTATTATTGATATGCTTTTGTTGAGCCTTACTAATTTAGCGGTCATGTCATCATTTTTTCTTTCCATCATTTCTTCAAAAAATGTATATAAATATTAATATATCCAATAATGCATTATGCCTTTACTCCTCAAAACTAATTATAACTTATTAATAATGATATGACCATCACTTTTTATTACCATGATTTTACACATTATTGAACCTAAATGTAAATTATAATAGAAAATACTTGTAATACAAACACCTTGGGTGGGGATATCATTTATTTATTTATAATTTATACTCACCCGAAAAAAAATCTCATTCCACCACCGTATTCATATTTGTAATGCTAGGTTGAAAGGTCCAATTTTGCTCATACTTAAAGAGACCATATGTCATTTTCATCAACTTCAAGAGGTAGAGATAATAAAGTTTTTCACAAAGATTTAAAAAAATATATATTTAAAATATTAAATGCAAGTGGTTTTCTTAATATACTTTTTTTGTGGTATACCAACTTTCTCTACATGGTACTAAATTCAACTTAAAAAAATCTTCAACAAGCACATTGAATCACAACGCATGCATAATAATTTAGTAAAACAATATTAATATGATAACAAATTTAATTGATATTACTTCAACAAAAAATCACTTCCATCACATTGAAATACATTACTTATAATAGATTATGGTTTTATATCACTTTACTATTGTAATTATTATTAATTTTTTTTAGTTACGTTTACTAATTACTCCACAGCATTAGATACACTTCAGTCTATTTCAGTTCAGTTCGGTTTATTTGGTCTAATTTTGTACCGTTTGATCCATTTTGGTTTAATTCAATCCAGTTCAGTCCATTCGGCCTATTTTGGTCCACTTTAGACCAATTTAGTCTATGTTGGTTCACTTTGGTCTACTTTGGTGTACTTACTTAAAAATTAGAAAAAACATTTTTGAGTTGAGAGTACTTAAAAATGCCCTCACTTTTTGTGCTTCTATATTTTTGAGCAAAATTTAATAATTTGCATTTATTATAATTTAGAAATATATATTTTTATTTTTCAAAAAAATAATAATGATAAATTTTAAAGATAGCAGTAACTGTAATTTTTTTTTGAACGTGTGTTTGAAAGTGGTGTAGTGATATAGACAAAAGTTTAGGTAGGAAAGCTAAGCTATACGTGAAGGGGGAAAAAAGCTAAATTTTAGGAGCTCTCTTGGTTTTTTATTTTTTATTTTTTAAAAATAGGGGGTGTTTTACTTTTATTTGGATAAAAAAAATAAATAAATAAGACTAAAATTTAGGGAATAAAAAGATTTGCATGAAGGGAAAAAAATTCTAAATTTTAGTTCTCTTTTTTAATTCAAAATGAAATTTGTTATTTGACATTTATGACCCTATTTATAAGGGCAGTTACCCTTTATTAATGAAATAGTTTTTGAACCACATAATAGTCTAGTTCAAATAGGAAAATCATCTTATAGATAGTATAGATAATGCGTAATAACAATAGTTAGAAGAATATAGATCACTTCAAAAAATAAATAAATAAAAAATAATATCAATAAAAAACACCTTATTAAAATAATAAAATAATTTATTTGTAAAAATAGAGATAGATATTACTTTTAAAAATTATTTAATTTTTAGGAAAAACAAATTATCTACTATAAAATTTAGAGAATAAATTATACATTATACCACATCTCAACATTATATATTAATAAAAGTTGGGTTTAAAAGCTATGATTGCACCAAATGGCTACCCTCACTAGTTAGTAAATTAATTTTATATTATTTATTAGGATATATTTCCTCAAATTAAGGAATAATATTTAACAACTATTTAATTTAGGTAAAACTTTGTCATTTAAATTTCAATGCGAGCACTATAAGGTGGAGATAGAATCAATCTATCACGCACTATGGGAGTGTACTCAACTTTCGCAAGTGTGGGATTCCCATCCCATCCTTTTTGTTTCGACAATTTAGATGAATAGAGTTAGTCATATATGTTGGGAAAAATTCAATATAACTGTGAATAATTTTAGCAAGCACAGCAAAAGCACAACACACAAGAACACAAAGATTTACATGAAACCCTTTCTCCTTGAAGGGAAAAACCACATGACAAACTCCGAATAATTTAACTATATTAAATAGAGATTACAACACCTAGAAATAAAACTTGTGTAAAGGAAAAAACTCTCTTTTTCTTTTCACTCACTGCTTTCTTTCTCACTATATATCTCTCACAATTTTCTCTTACTCTCTCTATTTTTCTCTTCTCTTTGGCTTGCTCTCACTCATGCAATTCTTCAAAACTGCACTACCCTCAGTCTCACTTGTTGGGACTTCTCTTTCTCTGCACTTCCAAATGGCCGAATGGCCTTTCCCTTTTATTTCTTTCACCTTTTCTTCTTTTCTTCCTTCCACACCCTTCAAATCAAATCACAATAAATACAAGCCACTTACTTTGACTTTGCTTCAACCAAACTCTTTCTTTAGCTCTCTTGGCCAAATGGCCTTTAATGCATCAACTCATCTTTTCTTCTTTTTCTCCTCAGCGTGTCCAACAGTCCTAAGCCAACTAACTTCAATAACTCATTTTGACTTTTGTACATGATGAAGAAAAGATAAGAAACATGAAAGACTTGCTAATTAAATGAGCATGTCTATTACGTGAGCTGGACTCATGGTGCAGTGCACCCAACAATCTCCCCCTCCAGCCCACTTATGGAGGAGATCTTCAACTCAACTCTTTAGTTAGAATCTATGCTGGCCAAGTCAATACCAGACTCAACCTTCTTCATTATCTTCACTAACACTGAGAAAATTTCATCAAAACTAATACCTTTCATTCTCAAATAGTTTACTTCACCTTGGATATCCTTAATCCGATTTCTTAGCTTCCCCTCAACAGAAGCACAAATATTCTCAAAGCTAACTGCTTGATGTTCTTCAGTACATCTCATTTCAAGAGGTTCAACAATCTCTAGTAGAGGATGTTACTCCCTCTGCTCAAGACCTTCACGATCTTTCACTTCATCATTCTTCTTAGCATCATGATATTTTTCATCAAATATCACTTTCTCATTCAAATCACTTTCAAGTAGAGAGAATTTTACTCTCTTAGCTGCAACACCATTACTTTCAACTCTTAACTGTGGAGTTTTCTCAAAAAATTTGACTGCATTGGACTTTTTCGTATAAGTCCTCACATGAGTTCTATACATGCCACAACAAGGATGCCCTCTAGCAATAACTAATAATCCTTTACAAAGTTTTCATCTTCCATTGCCAAGATGGTTACTATGACCCGCTCGATCCAAAGCCAATGTAGACAACACATTCATCCTTAAATTTGGAACATGCCGCACATTCTTCAATATCAACGTGCAACCAACATTGGTCTTGATGCACACATCACCAATTCCTACAATTTTTGAATAACTGGAATTACCTATTTTCACAACACTAAAGTCATCTACTTTGTATGTAGTGAACAACCTTTTTGTGGGAATAACATGGTGGGAAGCTGCTGAATCAACAACCCACTCAACATCATTTTTAGCAACATGCTCACATTTTTGCTCTTCAAGAGAAAGTATCAGAACATCCTCATGAAACACAACTACTGCAGTATTCTTCTCATCATCATTCTTTTCATCTTTCTCTTCAGTTTGTTCTTTATTCCAATGCCAACATTTTCTTTTTATGTGACCATTGTTCCCACAATGGAAACATTCTCTCATATCTTTAAATTGAGATCTACCGTTTGACGTGACTGTCATTGGATTTGGCCCGATCATCAAACCCTTTGCTTCTATTTCTGCCCCTGTTCTCCATAACAAGAGCTTGATCTTGTGCATTATTTATACCAACATCTCTTTTGCGAACTTTCTCACTTAGAATCAAATCTCGAATATCATCATATTTGAGTTTGCTCTTCCCTGCAGAATTGCTCACTGCCATTCTCATGGCCTCCCAACTGTTTGGTAAAAAAGCCAAAACAATTAATGCATGGATCTCATCATCAAAATCAATCTCTACAAATGACAATATATTAGTGATGGTATTAAACTCATTCAGATGCTGAGCCATAAGAGTACCTTCCACCATCTTCATCAGATGCACCTTATTGTTAGTCGAAGGCTTTTCATACATACTAGACAAAGCTTTCATCAGATCCACTGTGGTCTTTTCCTTCACAACGTTATGTGCAGCAACTGATCTTGTTAGAGTTAATAGTATAACTCCTAGCACCTGTCTATCAAGAATACTCCATTCTTCTTCTTCCATACTATCTGGTTTCCTCCCTAAAAGAGGAAGATGCAATTTCTTCCCACACAGATAATCTTCGATCTGCATCTTCCAATAGCCAAAGTCTGTGCCGTCAAACTTCTCGATTCCTGACGTCTTTCCTTCTTCTCCGGTCATTGCTCCCAATTGAACCTACGCTCTGATACCACTTGTTGGGAAAAATTCTATATAACTGTGAATAATATCAGCAAGCACAGCGGAAGCACAATACACAAAAACACAAAGATTTACGTGGAAACCCTTTCTCCTTGAAGGGAAAAACCACGGGACAAACTCCGAATAATTTCCTTAACGTGTCCAACAGTCCTAAGCCAACTAACTTCAATAACTCATGCTGACTTTTGTACATAATGAAGAAAAGATAAGAAACATGAAAGACTTGCTCATTAGATGAGCATGTCTATTACGTGGGCTGGACTTATGGTGCAGTGCACCCAACAATTTACACTCACGAAGAGTGGAAAAATCTAGAGTTGCTGGCAACGATAATGTGGACTTTATGGCATCGTCAAAACCAGATAAGAGCTACTTTAAAAGATTATCCAATATCTCAAGAGATCCCAACTGCTTCTCAAGCACTTGTTGAATTCCATCGAGCTTATTCGGAACCTCTATCGCAATTTCATAACTACAACTAGCCTCGGGTCAAGTGGTCACCTCCGCCTGAAGGTCTCGTTAAAGTAAACTTTGATGGAGCGATTTTCCAGGATATCAGCAAAGCTGGACTGGGGTGGTCATCAGTATGGCGGCTCTACTTGTATGTGAGGGATCTGTAACGGCTCTGACTAGAAAAAATTGTATATATATACTTTAAAAAATATATATTATATACTAAATTAACCTATTTTAACCACTAATAAAAATTTTGAACACTTTTACTTGAGACTCATAAGAATTTGAATTCAATAAATAAAGAGTAATGTTATATTCATAACATTTTTACAATAATTTCACAATAAATCTTATGTGGTAAACCGTTACTAATTTTAATTCGGTTCAATATTGATATGTTTTACTCACTAATAACAAGCTAACAACTTGTTGTATAAGATTTGTTAGGAAATTATTGTGATCACTTTATTATTCTCATATTGCACCTTTATCTTTTATTAGTCTATTTTTTTTCTTATTCTCTTTGTTAGTACAAAAAATTTGTAATATTTCATGTATTTGCATTTTTTTTTTTTTTGGTGACGTTGATATTCAAATTGTCTTTTTATTAAATTCTGTATAATTTAAGTTTCTTAGTGACCACTCTAAAAAAAATTCCTAAAGCAGTCATTGATCATTAGAGATGGTCAAGGGCAAGCCATCGCTGCTCTCTCAGAATAGGCTCATCTTTCTTTTTCTTTAGATATTGTAAAAGCTATGGCAGCTGCAAGAGCTATATGTCTTTAACGCAGGACCTCGGCTTCACTTCTTTCTTGCTAGAAGGGGACTCCAAGAACATGATCAAAGCTTTGAAATCAAACGAAGCTTCCCTCTCATCTTTTGGTCACCTCATTACCTTGGCTAAATCCAAGATGTTGGTTGGTAGTTGTATTTCCTTCTCCCATGTTCACAGAATTAGTAATAGTGTTGCTCATAATCTAGTTCAAAATGCTAGATATGTTAGAAGTTTTTCAGTGTAGACAGAGGATGTTCCTCCACACCTATCTCATGTACTTTTAACCGACAATGGCTGATTGTTTTTCTAATGAAATTCAATGTCTTCTTTCTCAAATATATATATATCAACAAATTTAAATTATATTCAAACTAAAGTCTATTATAAAAAATACTAAACTTAAATCTCAAAACAAATACCCACATTTTCTTTCTATATAAAAAAAAAAAAAAAAAAAAAAAAAAAAAAACCCACTTTTTGGCTTCTACTTCAACTAAAAGTCTATTATCAATATTTTAACAACAACTAATTAGTAAATTAATTTTATATTATTTGTCAAGATATATTTCCTCAAATTAAGGGGATAATATTTAACAACTGTTTAATTTAGGTAAAATTTTATCATTCAAATATCAACAAATTTAAATTCTATTCAAATTAAAAGTTTATTATAGAAAATATTAAACTTAAATCTCAAACAACAACCCTTGTTTTCTTTCTCAAAAAGAAAGAAGAAGAAAAAAACCCATATTTTTACTTCTACTCCAACTTAAAGTCTATTATCAATATTTCAAGAATAACTAATTAGTAAATTAATTTTGTACATATAAATTTCAAAAAATTTTAATTTTATTCAAGCTAAAGTCGTATATTATAAAAAAAAAAATTATAAACTTAAATCCCAAACAACAACTTTTTTTTAAAAAAAAAAAGAAACTTTTTGACTTTTACTCCAACTAAAATTCTATTATCAACATTTTCAAGAGCAACTAAATAGTAAATTAATTTTGTACATATAAATTTCAAAAAATTTTAATTTTATTCAAGCTAAAGTCGTATATTATAAAAAAAAAAATTATAAACTTAAATCCCAAACAACAACTTTTTTTTAAAAAAAAAAAAGAAACTTTTTGACTTTTACTCCAACTAAAATTCTATTATCAACATTTTCAAGAGCAACTAAATAGTAAATTAATTTTGTATTATATGTTATGATATATTTTCTCAAATTAAGGTTTAACATTTAACAACTGTTTTATTTAAATAAAACTAAAAATCTATCATCAAAATTTTCTAAACTTAAATCCCACACAACTCACATTTTTGTTTCTTTTTTTTCCTCAAGTTGCATCTTATTAAATTAATATTTTATTAGGGTATTAAGCTACAAGACTTTTGATTAAGGGATAAGATTTTACAATAATTTTTAATTTAGATAAAACTTTATCATCTAAGTTTTAGAAATTTAAATTCTACTCTAACTAATAGTCTATTATCAATATATATATAGTCATGGCTTTTTGATATAATCTCTTTTAACTAATAAAGTCATCCCTATAATTAAATCCTACACAATCACCCCATGTTGTTGTATGTTATTTTTTTTCACTTTTTTTCCCCAATATGCAACTTATGCTTATGTTTTAATCTAATAAATTCATCTTATTTATTGTTCTTTACTTTAGAATTTGTGTGCAAGATATTAATATTATGCTAAAGGAAGTTTACTATAAAGAAGCAAAATAATAAACACTCATTTAAGTTCTTGATTCTCTTATGTGAGTTTTTAAAATTATATTTTATATTCTAAAATTTTGAACTCTTTTGTGTATATTTTGATTTTTTTTGTTTTGGTTATTGTGGGGAGTGAAAGGACCTAAGCGAGTATTAATGGGTATTGGGCTTTATTAATGGCCACTAGTTCATTTTTGGCTTAAAAGCCTTTGTGGCTTCAGGTCGGCTCACAGGTTGAAGGTCCGAGGATTCGTCCGAGGACTAATTTCTCCTCGGACCGACCCACGATGACTCTGGGATTTGCCAAAAAAATTAAGGTAGAGTTCTGGAAAAACTATTGGTCAAAAGAGGGATCTAAGGAGCCTCTAGACATAGCGGTGTAAGAGAAATATCTCAGAAAAAGGCTGCTGCCTCCACATTAAAGACCCTGCATCCACCTCCCTGGCCGCATTAATGGGGAAGTGACCCCTAAACAGTAGAATTCAACCTTCAGGCTATTATTTAAAGATTTCAAGAAGGTGGTGGAAGAAGATTTTGGTGACACGTGGATAAAGGAAAAATAATAAGTATTTAAGAAGAGAAGAGAGTAAAGAAAAGGGGATCGGTCAATTAGCAAAAGAGGGACTAAGAACTATAATTTTCAAGGAAGAAAGAGAGATAATACAGAAATTGTCCTCGGCTTACGTCCGAAGAGGTTCCTTTGTCATAATCATTTGTTATTAGCAAATACTGTAACACTTAAGCTTGTTTGTCAAGTTTCCAACACCCCTAAAGCTAGATTTCAAATCTACACTCTATAAATTTTATTATTTAAGGCTCATTGGGCCTGAGCCCACTTTGTCTTTGGGGTCCAGGTGCAATTATGCACTTACAGTTATTATATTTAATTTGTGAGAGTGCTGATTTTCTTAATTAGACTATCACTAGGAAAAAATTTGTATTGAGGAACTATTTTGTTTATTATTGTTTGTGCTAGCTAGAGTATAGATTAAATATAACCCAAATAGGAATGATCAAATTCATTTCATATCTCATATTAAGAAATTAACGCAAAGCATAAAGAGAATTCTTAAATATAAAAATAGATAAACGCTAATAAAGTCCAAACTCTAAACAATTAGAACTTAAAACAATTTTTCATTAAAATTATTTACTTATTTTATAATTTATTATTACTATTTATTTAATCATTTTGTTTTAATTATTTTTTTAAAAATAGTTTATACATGAATCTTCATTAAGTCATGCATTGCATGGGAATAATATTAGTAATTATATATTTTCACGCATTGTGTGGATCTATAACTAGTTAAACTATATTACAAATTACTCCCTTAAAGTATTGGATAATTTTGATTTTGTCTGTTAAAGCTTCAAAATTTTAATATGCTCCCCTAAAGGCTAAAGTTACATAGCATTTGGATTTGCTCTTTATCTCTATTGAGAGTAGACCTATAGCAAAGGAGTATATCTCGACGGAATTAGATAGGGAGCTTTCTTAATAGTGGGATGAAGGACCACTCAATGAGTTAGGGTGGCCCCATTCTGTTTTATCAACTTTAGGGAAACTCTAAATATTGGCCTAGATTGGGGTTCAAGTAATAGTCCGATGGTAGTGGCATATTTTGCAGTGCTCCATATTTGTAGATCAAACCCCACCTTCCATTTTTCATGCTATCTATTTGTTAAAAAAATATACAAGTCACTAAATTTCACATTATATTAAAAATTAATAAAAATTTTAATTTTAAGATATAATAAAATCATTAAATTAAATTATATATATATATTATATATATTTTTTTTTTTCAAGATTCAAAAACACCACAATAACTCGTTGGGTGAAACTGATTCTGATTATCTTGGATGTGGGTGCTGTGGGGTTTTGAGGTTCATTGGATACTCTATATTGGCTGATTTTTTTTATTTTTTTATTTTTTTTTTTTACAAGTGCTTGTAACGGAAGAATTTTATCTTAATTTCTTGATTTGCTGCGACCCGCTTGCTCCAACGGATCAAGTCATGGTGAATAGATTGATAATTACAGCGAGTACTCTTTGATCTTTATCAGGCATGTCTTTCCGTGCAGCTCTTGTGATTCTTGTTTGTTAGGATTTTGATAGTGAGATGAGATTCAAGGAGTTGACCATTTTTTTTTTATATGAGATTGTGTGTGTTTCCAAAGAATATCAGAAAAAGAAATTGGAAAAATGAAAATAAAATAAAATAATAAATGGTTTTATTTTTATTTTGATAATTGATGTGGACAAAAAAATATCGTTTTAACTGCATCAAAACTACATTGTTTTTAGTTGAGATCATTTTTTGGAGAACTAGGCATGGTGCATGAACGGAATGGATCAAATCCAAATGTTTTGTAGAATTGAGATAGTTTATAAAAAAGGAAATTAATTAAAATTACCCCAAACTTTTAGGATGTAATTTATGATTTGGGTTTTTAGATTTGTATATGTTCTCTCCTTAATTCTTTCTAATCTTTATTTTTTTTTTTGGAGAAACTTTCTAATATTATTTTTTTGATTTATTTCATGCTTCTGAGCTCCCAGGACCCAGATTTCTTTCTTATGTTTTATTATTTGGGGTAATAGATATACAGCAATTCGAGTATCACCTTGACTGCTTCTACTACAAGCGCATGGATGTTCACAAAGTCCACAAGAGCATTCACATTGGCCAGAATTTCCCATGATCCTTCTTCTTTTTCTTCTTTTCTATTTAATTTTATAAGTATTTCTTTGTAAATCTAAGAGCAAAACTCCATTTTTGAGGTTAGGGTTGAATTATAAATGGAACATGCTCTTGGTATGATGGGCACAACGCCAAAAAAAAAAAAAAAAAAAAAAGTAACTGAAGTCCTAATAAGTTTGATCAAACAAATAGATCTGTAAAATAATAAGTTGTATATAGATCGAATATTTTAATTTTAAAAATATATCATAGATTGATTAGAAAATAATCAGTTTTTCATATATCAACAGCTATAATTTACAATAGGTTCCAAAAACATAAAAGCAGTTTCCAGAACTTAAAACAGTTCAAATACTCAAACATAATTAATATTTTTAACAATCTTTTATAATTATGGTCACGCTATATCTTCATAACTGGGTATCAAATTCAGATGAAACTAGTTTCATGCTAATGTATATCCCTCATTAGCTGGGTCCAGAAACACAATAGGCCATGATGCCCCAGATAGAACTAGTTTTGGTACCAATAAATAATCCCATTGGTTGTGTATCAAAGTCAAAATATAGTCAAATTTTCCCAAATCATAGTTCAAATAAATATACATCCCATTCAAAATAGATATATAAAATCATATATATAGTAATTAAAAACATTTATAATAATTCTTTATTCTTTACTTTAAATCAATGTAGTTAAAACAATTGAAATAAAATTGTAACAATTGTAAAACAATATTCAGTAGCTAAATTACTACAGTTTAAGCAAAATAAAATGCAGTATAAGCAAAATAAAACAACATTCAGTAGTTATTTTTAGTGCATTTTTTTTTCTAAAAAAAACGTTTCTTTCAATTTTCATGTGCGCTGTTAATAGAATTGGAATAAGGTTTACTAGAAATAAGTGAGGGTTTTTATAGCAAGAAATCTATGAAGCATGGTCACATGGCCATAGACAACATGGCAATTCTCAATAAATTATAGGACATGAAACCATGTAGATACCACAATTAATATATATATATATATATATATATATATATATATATATATTTGATAATTTTATTTATTTGTAGGCATATTTCATGTTTATTTATAATTTTTCAAAATAAATAACTATCAAAAAAATTTATAAAACATATATAAATATAAATGATTTTTTTTTCTCTCAACATAATAAGGACACACATTCACAACTCAGAAGTGTCTCCAGCGGGTATCCAATACGGACACAAGGTTTTTCAAGTACTCATGTTTCTTAGCGAAAATTAAATAATGGAATTTTGCATTTGAAACTCCAAGGAGCATATTCCCCTGGGTTACTCAAATTCCACTTCACGATTGAAACTCTAGGTTTGTTTATGCAGGTTGCAAATACTTGGCCCCTAAGAGCATTCCCATCAAGTGTGTCAAATGCCAAATATTTGGCATTTGGCATACCAAACTCTAAAAAACCACATCTATCAATTGTTTTAAATGTCAAATAATATTTGACATTGATGAACAATGCAATCTCAAATTTGAGACCGCACTGTTCATAAATTGTAAAACTTATATTATTTTTTTATTCAGGTGGGGTCTGTTTTCTTTTAAAGAAAGAATAAAAATTGAATGAAGTTGTAAAATATATATATATATATATATATATATATATATATATATATATTAAAGAAAGAATATTTAAATAAAATTAAAAAAAAAAATAGAATGTTTAATGTTTGGTATATTGTAAAATGAAGTGTTAAAATTATAAAAGTAGTGTTTTGAAATTGTAAATACTAAAATTTTTACAATTGTTAATGAGAATGATCTAACTTCCCACCAATGCATGAGCTGCATTTTTTGTAGTTCCACCGGTTGCTATTTTAACGCAAACCCAAAAAAATTTCCATCTCAGCTACAGTAATCTCTTCTCTCTCTTCCTCTCACTTTAGACTCCTCTGATCTCTCTCTTCTTTTACTTTTTTTTTTTCTTTTTTCTCATCTCTTTCCCTTATGCTCTCCACTCTCTTCCTTTCACGGTGAAGCTTCTCTCTCAAGATCGGCTTTGGGTGGGTAGGCTTCAGATCGGTGTGGGGTCGTTGGAGTTATGGGTGGTTGTGGGTAGTCGTGGGTTCGTGGGGGCGGGGGTAGCCATAGGTGGGTGGTTTTGCACGCCGTGGGATCGTAGACCGCTGTGGGTGGTTTTGCACACTATGGGGTTGTAGGTAGCCATGGGTGGGTGGTTTTGCTCACCATGGGCGTGGGTAGTCATGAGGTTGTGGGTTTTGCTCATTGTGGGTCTTGTGTGTGCTGTGGGTTGGTGTTGGTGTTGGTGGGTTGTTGTTGTTGGTGGTGGATGTGGGGTTTTTGTTGTGGGTTGCCGTTACTGTTTTTGGTTGCAGGTGATGGATATTTGGCTGTGATTTGTTCTATGAGTTCGAATTTGGTTGAGTTTGGTTTTTGAAATTCAGTTTGGTGTTGCAATGGTGGGTTTTGGGGTTTGATTTGATGTTTTAATGGAAGTTCAGAGGTGGTGGTGGTGGTGGTTGGTTCGGTGGTGTTGGTGTGTGAGCTTGGTTGTTAGGGATAGAGACAGAGATGAAGTGATGGAAGAGATAATGATTTTTAATATTATTTGTTAGTATATTTTATATTATTTTAATGAGTTGTTTGTAAAAGTTGAAACTGGGATATTAGAAAAGTTGTAAAATGAGATTGGTGTTTTAGTTTGATGATAAAGAGTTATCATCAAGAATGAATATCGTAGGTTTATGAGAGTAAAATAGAATTTTTTTATCCTCATAAATGATAATGTTCTAATAAATGCCATGGTTGTTATCTACGCGACTAGTACATTCAAACTAAAGCCAAGATCATATTTGTAGACTACTATGCATTTATTTGATATTGCTCATAGAGCACTCAACTGACTCAAAGCTTCTAGGATCTAGCAAAGAGAAAAAGGCAAAGCCAGAAACGCCATGATTGGTATCTGCCTACTGGTACATTCAAACTAAAGCCAATACCATATTTGTAGGCTACTATGCATTTATTTGATATTGCTCATAGAGCACTCAGCTGACTCAAGCTTCTAGGCTCTAGCAAAGAGAAAAAGGCAAGCCAGAAATCCTAGTCTAGGTAAGTAGCTGAATCTAATGGCTCATTACCCACCACAACACAAAATTGTAGTATGGGAGCGGAGTTGCAACCTTTTCTACCATGGGGAGCTATCAGCTACGCTTCCATCTTTATCTATTTGTAAAAACTCTTTTATTTTTATGTATAATTATTAAAAACTTTTAATAATTAGCTAAAAAAAAAAGTTAGCCCACCTAAATATTTAAAGGCCCCCCCCCCCCTCTAAATATTTCAGTTAGTTCAATAATTCTCTTAAAAAAAAAAGATTTTGTAATAGATAAAATTTAGCTACAAAATTACTTAAAGCTATAATCTTGCTCAATATCTTTTTATCGGAAGTAAATTTTGACAAATTCATCGTTGGATTAAATTTTCTTTTTATATCCTCTATGCTTCCAAAATTTCTAAAAAATTAAAAATCAATAATTATATCATCAATAAATTGTTTAAATTACAATTTTTTGTAATTTAAAATTATACATAAAATATCATCTTATAGATTATATAGCACATAATATCGGATTAGCAAAATATTTGGCATGGGTATCAAGAGCATAAAAAATATGCAATTCAATAATTAGATTTTCGAAATATATAGTAATGTTAATATTATTTAGAAAGGTTATAATCTTATGCTATAATAAATTTTGTAGCTAAATTTTGTCCATTTGCCAATTGGTATAGTACTTATAGAGATAGCGTAGTTTTTTTTCCCCTCAAATTCATTTTATGTACATATTTGATATCAAACTAGACAACTTTTATATACTTATAGGAGTTTAAAAGATAATAAGTTTCTCTAAAAAATTTTCTAGCAAATATACATATGTCATAGTTGATAGTTTTGTACACAATATATTTATAAATTATGACTTACTCTATTATCAAACTATTAAGGTTTATATATGTGTATGTGTGTTTATGCATGCATGTGATAATTTGTCTGGACTCTTGACTAATATATCCATAATTTGGCCCCTCCAAACCAAAAAATCCTAACTCCACCCTTGCTATGAGTGTGAAAAAGTAGGTGACAACAATGGTGCCACCAAACTTTTTCTAACAAATTTTGTTCAGTTAACTATCATAATTCTTCCCAAAAAAAAAAAAAAAATCTAGCAACACCCTTTGCTACAACTTGTTTGTGATTAGTTTGTTTTTCTTCAAATACAATTTGTATGTAATCTAATCATAAGCTAACGCCAGAACAAATTGTGGCAAATTATGTGACAAAATATGTGTCTATAGAATAACTATAATTCTTAAATACCCATAACTCATTGTCACAATTGTTTATAAAAAAAAACATATAAATTTTAGAAAAATATTAAAAATCATTATAAATTTTATTACAAAAAATTTATAAGTTAATGTACCAATAAATGTGATTAATGTCAAATAACAAAAATTTTACTTAAGAATGTGTTAATAAATGTGTTTGACAGTGACTTTAATTTGAAAAATGGTCATGTTAACGGGGCTTTTAGAGCTTTTTTTTTAATAGACCATTTTAGAAAAAAAAATTTATACCAATATTATGAAAAATATAAAAAATTGTCAAAAAATATAGTTAATTTTTTTCCCATAAATAACTTTTAAAAATATTTTCTAAACTAATATCCTTAGAATATCCCTTAACTTTTTTTTCTTTGAGAAATACCGGTTTGTACCACATGGAAATATATCTAATTGTAATTAAATGTTTATCCGCCAACTATGAACAACTTCACCAACTCATTTATTTATAACTTGAATGGCCTCAACTTCTCAATATTCACTCAAAGTTGTCGCAAATTCTCTCACTTCTCTGAGCACGTAATCTGAGCTAAAGTCGGAGAGATATCAATGGAATTGGAACGCCTGGTTCGTTGCTCAACAAATTACGTTCCTTTGACTCCCATAAGCTTCTTGGAACGAGCAGCAAAGGCCTACAGAGACACAACCTCGGTTGTGAACGGTTCTGTGAAGTACACTTGGGGGGACATGCATGAACGATGTCTGAAAATAGCTTCTGCTCTGAACCAGTTGGGAATTTCTCGTGGGGATGTGGTGAGTTGATTCTCTTGGTTTTGTTCATGCTTCATTGATTTGATTTCGGCTTTTGATCATTGTTTTTAGGAGTCCGTGTTTATGTGACTTTGGATATAAAATGGAAGAGCGGTGTCATGTCCATGACATTTTTATAATATTTTTACAATAAATCATAGGTGGTTAGTTATTATTGGTTTAAATTTGAACCTAACACTAAAATTACTTTTTTACCTCAATAATAACAACCTGTCACTTAAGATTTGTTGTAAAAATATTACGGACGTATTATTTTGTTAAAATGGAAAACATTTTTGACCAACTAGTCTCCTGAGCCAAAAAGAGACTACTAAAATTTGAGTAATGATAATTATACACTAATTATAAACGTCAATTTCTTACAAGTTGAAATAAAATAATAAAATAAAATATGAGATTGGTTTTTTTTTTAAGTAATCGGTTTGTGTTTTTTCTTTTTCTTTTAACTATTGATGTAAACTGACATTTATATTATTATACTGACACAACAAATTTCACAACTGAAATTTCTTACAAGTTGAGATAAAATAATAAAATATGAGACTGTAGTCACCTACAACTGAAAATAAATGTTTTAAAAAAATGTTACAACACTTATTGTTATCACAATATACTGTAGCTACAACAGTGCTTTGGTTTAGTTTTCACAATTATTGACGTGTCAATTTCTTACAAGTCGAAATAAAATAATAAAATAAAAATCAATGTCCATTTGAAACTTTTTCATGTTTGCTTATTTACTTTTTCTTTTTGTCTCAATTTAAAAAATAAAATAAGTGTAAGTTTGTTGTGACATATTTAATATAAAAATTATAAAAAAAATTATCTTATATTTAGCAAAAAGCTCTGAGCTTGTTTTGTATTGTTGTTTAAACAATAGTTTTCGTTGTTTAAATAACTGCACACTTTTTTTTACAATATTTTTTCACCCATACATATTTACACAACACTTAAATAATGTTACTAAAAATCTTTTAACAAATAGACATTTTTATTGCCATGGACACTCAATAATGTGATGATACACAATAAATTTCATAACTGAAAATGAATGTTTTAAAAAATTGCTACAACACTTATTGTTATCATAATACACTGTAGCGATGTAGCTACAACAGTGCTTTGGTTTAGTTAGTCAGTTTTTTTTTTTTTTTTCAATAATCGGTTTGGGTTTTTTTTTTATTTTAAATATTAATGTAAGCTGAAATTTATATTGTTATACTGAAACAACAAATTTCACAATATTTTCACAATTATTGACATGTCAATTTCTTATAAGTCGAAATAAAATAATAAAATATGAGACTGTAGCCAACTACAACTAAAAATAAATATTTAAAAAAATGTTACAACACTCATTGTTATCACAATATTTTCACAGTTGTTGAGATCTCATTTCTTATAGATCAAATAAAAAAAATTTCTAAGTCCACAATATTTTAACATTAATTTCTACAGTGCCTAAAGTTTTTTTCTTCTCAGTAATTGGTTTGTGCTTTTTTTTCTTTTAAAAATTTATATAAACTGGCATATATATTGTTATACTGACACAACAAATTTCACAATATTTTTACAATTATTGAGGTATCAATTTTTTACAAGTCGAAATAAAAAAAAATAAAATATAAGACTGTGACCAACCACAATTGAAAATAATTTTTTTTCACAATTATTGAGATCTCAGTTTCTTATAGATCAAATAAAAAAAATTGCTAAGTCTACAACATTTTAACATTAATTTCTACAGTGCCTAAAGTTTTTTTCTTCTCAGTAATTGGTTTGTATTTTTTTTCTTTTAAAAATTTATATAAACTGACATATATATTGTTATACTGACACAACAAATTTCACAATATTTTTACAATTATTGAGGTATCAATTTTTTACAAGTTGAAATAAAAAAATAAAATATGAGACTGTGACCAACCACAATTGAAAATAAATGTTTTGAGAAAATGTTACAACACTTATTGTTATTACAATATTTTCACAATTGTTGAGATCTCAGTTTCTTATATATCAAATAAAAAATTGCTAAATCCACAATATTTTAACATTAATTTCACAACAAATCATAGGTAAGCTATTATTAATAGATAGCATTGGAGCTATAGTGCCTGAAGTTTTTTTTTTTTTTTTTTTTTCCCCAGTAATTGGTTTGTGTTTTTTTTTCTTTGAAATATTTATGTAAGCTGGCATATATATTGTTATACTGACACAACAAATTTCACAATATTTTCACAATTATTGACGTGTCAATTTCTTACAAGTCAAAATAAAATAATAAAATATGACATTGTGACTAACCACAACTGAAAATAAATATTTTGAGAAAATGTTACGAGAAAATGTTACAACACTTATTATTATCACAATAGTTTCACAATTTTTGAGATCTCAGTTTCTTATAGATCAAATAAAAATAATGCTAAGTTCACAACATTTTAACATTAATTTCTACTGTGCCTAAAGTTTTTTTTTCCCAGTAATGGTTTGTGTTTTTTTTTTCTTTTAAATATTTATATAAGCTGGCATATATATTGTTATACCGACACAATAAATTTCACAATATTTTTACAAATATTGAAGTATCAATTTCTTACAAGTCGAAATAAAATAATAAAATATGAAACTGTGACCAATCACAACTAAAAATAAATGTTTTAAGAATAACAATAACAATGTTATCAATTTAAAACCAATAATAACTTGTCATTTAGAATTTGTTGTAAAAATATTATAAATGTAGCATTTCTCTCAAATAAAATTAAAAAATATCTATTCAGATCCTAAAATGAAGATATTGTGAAAATATTGTGATATTTTGTTGTATTCTTAGACTTCTTTTTTAACATAGTCAAATTGGGGGAGCAAAAATTCACGATTTCACACACAAAATCTATATTAATTTTCTCACTACTGGGAGTAGCACGTGCCTTGCACATGCAGCCAACACTACTTTATCTAAACGTGATTTCACAGTTTTAACTAAAATACAATTTCAAGAGGTACGCGGTGTTACATACAAAACAGGGGGTTCAATTGAACCTCCCAACCTAGCCCAAAAAAAAAAAATTATATATAATTTTTTTTGACCCCCACAAGAGAAATATTTGAACACCCTAACCCTAACCATTTTTTTTTTAAACGCAGCTGATATAAACTTGAATATGATCATTTTAGTGCCACTTGCACAATATTTTCACAATAAATTCACAATAAAAGTTAAGTGGTAAGTTGTAATTAGTTTTTTTTTTTATCTAGGCCCATAACTAGCATAATTTTTTTTACCTACCTTTAACAACTTGCCACCTAGATTTTTTTGTGAAATTTTTGTGAAAGTGTTGTGTTAATAACACTGCTCCTAAATCATTTAATTATATAAGAAAGAAAACAATGTTTCAAATTTTTTCTCATTTGTTAAATAAATAAATCTCTCCAGGACTTTGGCATTGACAGGGGAATGAAGCTAGTTTTTCACTGCATTTTCTTTTTCATTAGCAAAAAATTACACCACCAATACAACCAACATATATGTATTTACATCTATGATTCTTCCCTCATTCTCTCTATCTCTCTCTCGTTCTATGTTTTCTTAGTTTTTCTCTCTATCTGATTAAGTAGCTAGTTTGATAAGTGCTCTTTAGACCAAGTCCAAGAAGTCTTTTGGTGCTTGTTTCAATTCCAAGAAAGTGACCAAATGTATGATTAAAAGACCATACTCTTTGAAAGAAAAAACTTATATTAGTTTCTGTTCTTTTTCTTAATTTCACATTTACTCCCGATCAAACTCCTAAGTGTTTGAGTATTCTTCTTTATCATATATATTTATTTAATTGATATTGCATATAAATATAAGAAGTTATTATTAATTTGACAAAAACGTATGATTAATTATTTAATTCTATTTGTTTATGCATTCAATGGACGTTGTCTTACCTATCTTTAAACTTTTAATAATTTTTTTAGACTATTGTACAATATAGTTGTATTGTATACTATACTATATTTAGAATACTATTTTAGATTATTGTACATAACATAGAAGTAGTATATACAAAAGAAAAATAATTATTTTATTTTTTACTTGCCCTCCATGACAAATTCCTAGCTCCTCTAGTGTTGACTCCCTTAGAAATATACCTGGAGCCGCCCCTGTACGTGGCGCTACACATGGGTAATGTGTATAGGGTGTGAAATAGGGAGTGTGTACAAATTTCGGGACCAATGTTTTATTTTTATTTTTTATATACAAGATAAAATTCTACTCTAGCCTAATCTAAGTGTATATGTGTGTAAAACTCTAACCTGGAGACTTGAACCCTGACCCTTGTCCCCACACCCCACAAGCACTTATACTTGTAGAGTGACCATTGCACCAAGGGTATGCTGTGGTTCATGACCAATGTTTGGTTGTTATTGTATGTTTACCTAACACATTACATTTTATGCTTACAAATTATTATTCTTTCTTGAATTTATGTCTAAATATTTGGTTTATACTTTATACTATTTCTCTATCTATCATTTTTTTTTTTTTTGAGATGTAGGATTTTCCAATGTCATATCTGTTTTGGTATGGAATGAATTTTATTTTTATTTGCCAAGCAATTATATTGATTTGGTCTATTTACCAAAAAAAGAATAAATACCAAGTTACCCGGACTAGGTCAGTCGGGTCACTCAAATGGGTCGGTTTGTAGGATCCCTTGGACAACCTATTTACTTTGCTGTAAATTTTATTGCAATGGCATAGGTTTTATTATTATTATTATTATTGAAGATAAAAAGTCATTGGAAAAAAAAAAAAAAAAAGTGGTCTAGACTAAAAAGCATTTTATAACATAATCTATTTAGTTTCTTGATTTGATTTTTCTATTTTGAAATTTATTGAAAGTTGCTTATTGCCAAGTTGATCCAATTACTTGATGTAGCTTGCCACTGAGATTGCCTATTTTTATAGAAAGAATATAAAGAAATTTGCATTTGAAACTCCCAAGGTGCACCTTCCCAGTGATTTACTTTAGTCCACTTCACGGATGAAACTCTGGATTTGTTTATGCAGGTTGCAACCCTGGCCCCTAATGTCCCAGCAATGCATGAGCTGCATTTTGCAGTTCCAATGGCAGGAGCTCTTATCTGTCCCCTAAATACACGCCATGATTCAGCGATGTTATCCACCCTTCTAGAACATTCAGAAGCCAAGATCATATTTGTAGACTACCAATTACTTGATATTGCTCATGGAGCACTCAAGCTTCTATCAAAGACAAAAAGAAAGCCACCAATTCTAGTCTTAATAGCTGAATTTGATGGCCCATTACCCACTGATCACATTGCTTCTGAAACTCACGAATATGAGAGTCTTCTGGCAGCAGGACACAATGAATTTGAGATAATACGACCAAATAGTGAATGGGATCCTATTTGTATTAATTACACTTCTGGCACAACATCTAGACCAAAAGGAGTAGTGTATTGTCACAGAGGTGCCTATCTAAATACTCTAGCAAGCGTTCTTCTCCACGGGATTGGTCATTGCCGGTTTACCTTTGGACCGTGCCTATTTTTCATTGCAATGGGTGGAACCTCACTTGGGGATTGGCAGCTCAGGGTGGCACCAATGTATGCCTCAGAAAAGTTACTCCCAAGGCTATATTTGACAACATTGCTCTGCATAATGTGACACACATGGGAGGGGCACCAACTGTCCTGAACATGATTGTGAACTCGCAGATCAGTGATCGAAGGCCGCTTCCTCACAAGGTGGAAGTAATGACCGGGGGTGCACCCCCACCTCCACAAATTCTTTGCAAAATGGAAGAATTGGGTTTTGGGATATCTCACTTGTATGGCCTTACAGAAACATATGGTCCAGGAACTTCTTGCATATGGAAACCTGAGTGGGATTCTCTACCTCTCAATGAACGATACAAATTAAAAGCTCGACAAGGAGTACAGCATGTTGGATTGGAGGATGTTGAGGTAAAAGATCCTGTCACAATGGCAAGTGTACCAGCTGATGGTAAAACTATAGGGGAGATAATGTTTAGAGGTAACACAGTAATGCGTGGATACTTAAAAGATTTGGAAGCAACAAAAGAAGCTTTCAATGGTGGATGGTTTCGAAGTGGGGATTTAGCTGTGAAACATCCTGATAACTATATCGAAGTAAAGGATCGGTTGAAGGATGTGATAATTTCTGGTGGGGAAAACATAAGCACAGTTGAGGTGGAAACAGTTTTGTATAGTCATCCAGCAATTCTTGAGGCTGCAGTGGTTGCACGACCAGATAATCATTGGGGCCAAACTCCTTGTGCATTTGTGAAGTTAAAAGAAGGATATGATGGTGTTGGTGCTCAAGAAATAATCAAGTTTTGTCGAGATCATTTACCACATTATATGACTCTTAAGACTGTCATTTTTGAGGATTTGCCAAAAACCTCAACAGGAAAGATACAAAAGTTTATTTTGAGAGAGAAAGCAAAGGCTATGGGCAGCCTTTCTTGACCAACAAGTTTGGCTAGTGTCAAAGCTTTTTAATCTTCTCGGAATGTAATAAATTTTCTTTCCTTGTTTTATAATAAATCCAACAAAATATCTATTTTAGTCACTAAAGATATGTTTGGTATGCTGTAATAATTCATGTAATGGAATAGTTAGTTGGGAAATTATTGTATACTAGCAATTCCATCATTTTTTTTTATAAAACAGCTTCATCATGGTTGCATTTTTATTACATGGATCAGTTATTACATAGGAATAACTTTTCTTTAAATTGACTAGGTGGAGTAAGAAAAATTTTGGTAGTGTATGTAAAGAATTGGAAGGAAAAAGAAAGCTGTTGGCAAAAGTTGAAAAGCAAGCTACAAGGACAGGGGATACAGGCAGATTGAGGCAACTTGAGTCTGAAATAAATGCATTAATGGACAAGGAAGCCAAGATGTGGAAACAAAGATCAAGGGTGGCTTGGTTAAAAGATGGGGATAAGAATACCAGATTTTTTCATACTAAGGCAACACAAAGGAGAAGAAGGAACTATATTAAAGGAATCTTTGATGAAACAGGGAAGTGGTGTACCTAGCAAAATCAGATAGCAGATACAGTAGTGAACTACTACCAGCAGCTCTTCATGTCGAGTAATCCAGAACATATTGATGAGGTCTTGGCTGAGATACCGCAAAAGGTGACTAACGAGATGAATAACATTTTGACAGCAACTTTTACTGAAGAAGAGGTTGAGAAGGCTCTTAAACAAATGGAACCTCTTAAGTCTCCTGGGCCTGATGGCATGCCCCCCTATTTTTTCAAAGTTATTGGTCTTTGGTGGGAAAAGATGTTAAAGAAGCTATCTTGAGGTATCTAAATTCTGGTATGCTCCCCAAATCCCTTGGGCACTCTTTTATTACCCTTATCCCAAAGGTAAAAAATCCGAAATACATCTCTCAATATCGCCCTATTAGTTTGAGTAATGTATTGTATAGGTTTTTTCAAAGGTGTTGGCAAATAGACTAAAACCCTTTTTACCACAGCTAGTGTCACAGCATCAAAGTGCTTTTATTTCAGATAGATTAATATCGGATAATATCTTAGTAGCTTTTGAAACTCTCCATTATATGCGTAATCATTGTACCGGGAAGACGGGATTTATGGCTTTAAAACTCGACATGAGTAAAGCCTATGATCGGGTGGAATGGAGGTTCATGGAGAAGGTGTTGTGCAGGATGGGTTTTTGTGATAAATGGATCAAACTCATGATGGAATGCATTACAACAGCCACCTATTCCATTTTGATCAATGAAGAGCCTTATGGTAATATTGTGCCTTCTAGAGGACTTAGGCAAGGCGACCCCCTCTCGCCTTACCTATTTCTTTTTTGTACGGAAGGGTTGCATGGTTTAATTACTAAGGCAGCCAATAATGGAGACATCCGAGGCGTTTCCATATGTAAAAATGGACCTAAACTTACGCACCTTTTATTTACTGATGATAGCCTTGTTTTTTGCAGATCAACTAAGGCCGAATGTCATCATTTACTTCATATACTTTCTGCCTACGAGAGAGCATCAGGCCAACAAGTAAACCGAGCAAAAACTAACTTATTCTTCAGTAAATCTACTTCTCATGAGATGCAGGGTCATATCAAGGAAGCACTTGGAGTGGAAGTGGTACAACAGTATGATAAATATCTAGGCTTGCACTCCTTTGTTGGCCTAAACAAGAAGGTGAGTTTTGATAACATCAAGCAGCGGGTTTGGAAAAAGCTCTAAGGATGGGAAGGAAAATTGCTCTCACAAGCAGGACGAGAAATCTTAATTAAAGCAGCTGCCCAAGCGCTTCCCACTTACACCATGTCTTGTTTTAAGCTACCAATTGGGTTATGCCACGATATTGAGGCTCTTATTCGTCGTTTTTTCTGGGGATAGTGGGAAATAACAGAAAAATCAACTGGATTAAGTGGCAAGAATTATGCAGACCGAAAGCTCAAGGAGGACTTGGTTTCAAGGAGCTACCATGTTTCAACGATGCTTTATTAGCAAAGCAAACTTGGCGACTTCTTCATGAGCAGGAATCATTGTTTTATAAAGTTTTCAAGTCTAAATACTTCCCAAACAGCTCAATCATGGAAGCTTCAACTCCAAGTTCTGCATCATACGCTTGGAAGAGTATCATTAAAGGCAGAGAAGTTATCAAGAAAGGTGCGGTCTGGCAAATAGGAAGGGGTGAATCTGTCCATGTATGGGGTGACAATTGGCTACCAGGAACTGAGATGAATCGGGTTGTATCGCCATGTTGGAGGGGAACAGAAGATTTCACAGTAAGCCTACTTATAGATCAGATCAACTACAAGTGGAAAGAAGACTTGCTGGACTATTATTTGATGGATTTTGAGGCAAAAAAAATCAAAGCCATCCCCTTATCAAAAACGCAGCTACATGACACTTTGATATGGCCTCATAACCCAACTGGCGACTACACAGTGAAATCCAGGTATAAAATTCTCCAGAAGGAATTCCAAAGTCAGCAACCGGGCACCTCAAATCCAGAAGCTTCAAAGTCACTTTGGCAAGCAATTTGGAAATTAAATGTCCCCTCAAAAGTGAAGAACTTAATGTGGAGAGCATGTAGAGACTCACTACCAACAAAAACTAATTTGGTAAGGAGAAAAATCCTCACAGAGGATACCTGTGATTGCTACAAAATCCTTAGGGAGGATGTGGTTCATGCTTTGTATTCCTGCCCAAAACTTTAGGATTTATGGTGTAAATGCCCACAATGGAACCACCACAAATTCCAATAGAGTTCAAGCTTCATTGACATCATGAGTTCTATCTTGGCCGAGAACATAAATCCAGCTCTTTTCTCAATGGTTGTATGGACCATTTGGAACCAACGGAATAATTCTCGCCTTGGTAAACCAACGATCTCAATTCCACAAATACTGGAGTAGGCGCGGGACAGATTGTATAAGTTCTCCAGTCTTCACAATCCTATATCAACATCGGCAGCTACACCTGCAACTTGTTGGAGACCTCCAGACTAAGGTTTTTTCAAAATCAATTTTGATGGCGCGCTTTTTAGTAAGGAAAATCGGGCTGGGATTGGAGTTGTGGTACGCAATGGAGAAGGCTTAGTCTTAGCTTCACTTTCGCAGCAAATTCTGCTACCTGCAACAGTAATGGAAGTGGAGACCCTTGCTGCCATACGTGCCCTTGAGTTTGCAGTTGAGATAGGAGTACACAGTGTGATTCTTGAGGGGGATTCTACCATTCTCATCAATGCACTTCAAAGTAATAACCACTCCTTGGCTCACTTTGGTCACCTAGCAGAGGATGTCAAATACCTTGCCTCATGTTTCCCAAGATGTATGTTTTCTCATGTACGTAAGTATTGTAACAAAGTCGCTCACTCTCTAGCTAGAAGAGCACTTAAATATCCTCATTTGTTAGTTTGGATAGAAGATGTTCCACCAGATGTTTTTGATGTATTCCAGGCTGATTTAAAGGGCCTTCATTAATAATACGCAAAGTCTTGATTCTCAAAAAAAAAAAAAAAATTTGAAGAATAACTATTCTCTTTAAAATTGTTGTAATAGTTATTCCTTATTGCATATATTAGGTTTTATAATTAATATATTTCTATAAATATAAATTTTTCTTATACATCATCTTTTACAAGCTTTCCTTATGTAACCACCAAATTTATAGATAATAATAGTTATTCTATTATAATATCATTTATTCCCAGTAATCAAGATTATTATTCTTAATATAATCTACATTTAATGTACTGAACATGCCCTAAAGAGTTTTAAGGAGTTGACAACAACTTTAGGGGTAGAACTAAAATTTGGAACTTTTAGAGGGGAAAAAACTCTACAATTTACGGTTCATACAACTTTAAGGGTAGAGGTAAAATTTGGAGCTAGTTTCAACAATTCTTATTCTTTACATTTCTTACTAGCGGCTTGGCCTATAGTAGGTAGTTGGTTCACCGCTTTAGGTATTAACATTCATCATAACAGGAACTTTGGCTCATGGAGCTATATTTTTTCAGTAGAGATTACAATAAATTCAAAATTTTAAAACAGTATTTGATGTAATTTGCCAAATATTGAAAACCATTAAGAGTTTTTCGGTGAACACCCTATACTATGAAAGCAGTACTATCAAGACTCTACTTCTTAGTTCTTACAACAATTACAAACGCACACACAGTCTCCAGCCTCTCAAGCCTCATCCATGCACACATATAGAGTTTTAGTTTATCTATTGCCATGCATCCCAATTATAGTAAGGGTACCATCAAGGGTGCTGCAGCAACAAGTATAACTAATGGTCTTGTTCTCAAAAGGCTCATGTGGTGGCCCAAGGAGGATAATGTAGGGATAGAAAATTGAACCACGAGTATAAAAATGGTTTTAGAAACATAAATTGTATCAAGATTAATTAATTTCAAATAATTATCGTCACACTTATATGTCTTAATTAACATATATAATGTACGATGAAAAAGAGAAATATAATAATTAATGACAAAAACAAAATGTAAAAAGCTTTGTTTTGATGGATGACGAAGTAGAACAACTCCCAACATGAAGAGAGAGGATGTTCTAGATAGTGTAGATGGAAGGGTGAGTGGATAAGAGGTTAGTACATGGTGGACAATAACACAGCTAGTGATGGTGATGTGGCAGTTGATCTCAAACCTTTTGTTGTTAATGAACGTTGAGTTTTTTTTTTGTTGAGAGTTTGAATAGTTTTTTGTTTTGATTGTACCATTTTTTTTAATTATTTTAAACCATTTTGTTAGTGGAATGGTGACATGACATAATTTGAATCTTATATCATAAAGGAAAAGTCAAGATTTAAAAAACTCTATGTGATAAAATGCCCTAAAAACTCTAAAGGACTTTGATTCACCTTAATAAAAGAAAACATCCCATGAAAAATTTGCTAAATTTGTGAGATTTGGTCAAATCAAAATGCATTAAATAAGTAGCGATTTACAATTGTTGTTATGGGGCTGCAAGGCGAAAATGCTTCTTCTTCTTTTTTTCACGTTAACAATATTGTAAAGCACAATTGCAAAATTTCACCAATCGCCCTATGGTCAAATTTTCATGCCAACATAATTTTAGCCCAAAAAGCTCTAACCAAACAGACGCTTGCAAAAATCACAATCAACACTAACCAATTTTGCAAAGGAGATTTACAGCTATCTTACGGTTTGCATTTGCTAGTACATATTAGAAGGTTGGAACTCTGCTTTCGTAATTAAAGTATTTTGAGTCTCTATATAACGAGATAGTATCTCATATATCCGAATCTTAAAGTAATGTTATTCTTAAAAGAGTTGACTGATTGGTACAATTCGCCCAAAATGGTCAATTTCCCATTTCTTATGGCCAACATTTCATTAGATATGTTGTAATTTTATTATTATCTATATGACAGGTCCATTTCTTATGGCCAACATTTCATTCTCCATTAACTGATACAAAGCTCTTTAGTTTAGAAAGCCTGTTTACACGATGAATCACAAACACAAACTAAATAATATCACATGGTCTATCATTTCCAGCTCATCTTGGTGTTCAGCAGAGAGAAAGAGAGCGACTTGCTTCTTGATCTTAAGCTTTTTTTTTTTTTTTTTACCAAAGTCCACTCCATGCAAGCAGAAGCATACTTTTGGGTCACTGGCTACCATCATTTCCCCAAACATTGTCCCATGAACCACTCGGGGCGGCCTTTGGTCCTTCAATGTAGTTCTGATTTCCATCATAATTGTGAGGTCCAGGATGTGGATATCCATTGGGGCCTGGTGGATGAACCTTCTTCGGCTTCGTTCTGATCCCCAGTATCCTCAGCACAAATCTCGCTAGCTCCCCATATAACATACCCGAGCGATCAAAAAGCTGCAACAATAACCACGTCACATAAAACTAGATAATGCTTCAATAGTGCTGAGAATACCATAGGTGGAGTAAATTACAAGGAAATAATATATAATGAAACAAAAAGACATCTCTAATCAATCACATAGAATTAAACAGGGAGAATTTATGTTCGAAACCTTCAATATTCCTGTGTTTGAAAATACAGCATTTCAAAAGATAAAATTCAGATCGGTGATCTGATAACTAAATACATTATATGAAGGAAGTTGGGGAGGGGACTTCAAAAGATATTCTAAAATACACATTGGAATTTGGTTCAACATGACAGAATTTGGAAATAAGCATCACCAGTTAACTCAAATGTCCTGGGTTAGTAACCGAAGCTATCACATCAGCTTTGGCCTACTGGCAACTAGCTTTACTTTTAGGGAGGGGGTGGGACTTGAGGATAATACGGACTTATATTTTCCAGAAAGAAAAGCCAGGGGGGAAGGGGGGGATGTGACCTATAAAACTGTTCTTACAGCATATGTAAAGGTGCAAAAGAAAGTAATGGAGAGCACACCTGAAGAAGTGCAGTCATGAACAAATGGAAAGCCTGTGTGTTCTGGTCTATAAGAATTGCTATCCTACCAAAAAAGTTTACCACACCCTGCGTCTGCAACAAAGAAAATACAAAAATAAGTAACAGCATTATGGAAATATCCAAAAGGCCTCATTCACAAATTCAATCAGTAAAAGATGTTCCATATAAGATTGATTTATCATGAACACACTAAGGACTAAGAAATCAATTAACAAAGGAGTAAGACACCTTCTGAAGCAATCCATTAGTTAATCACACAAAATAGAAGATAGAAAAATGTGCACACACACAGCCAAGGTCACATTTATTTAGCACATCAGGTAACCAACTAGAATGATTTTTCTGTACTTATCCAGAGTAGATTTAAACAAACCTTTAGTTAGCACAGACACTGGCGAAGCTTCATTATCTTCTCCTCCCCCAAAACCCCTTCCCCCAAGTTGCAATTTTAGAATTTGAACCTATGATTTATCCTAAGTTCCTAACCCACCCAAAGAATCACCAACTAGCGAGCCCAGGGGAGAAGTCATGTCAGATTTCATAAGGGGAAACGAATATAAGCACCATGTATGTGTTAGTCATCCTACCCATACAAAAAATTAGACAAAGCATCATGTCTTACCACCCGAAGAGCTGAAATCCAAAACCCTGGAGGAGATGGAGGAGCACCGTAAGGATCATTTGGATCTTGACCTCCATAAGGACCATTCATACCCATACCATAGCCACCCATGGGGCCTCCAAGACCACTATTATACATTCCACCTCCATACATCCCAGATGATCCATAAAGACCACCACCATACCCTCCTCCTCTGTACATGCTGTTTCCATACATCCCCCCTCCACCATACAATCCCCCTACACCACCATATGATGAACCATACATTCCAGAACCATAGCCAGAGTTGTAGTTCATAGTAGAGCCATAACCTGCAAATTTAGGGAATATTTTCAAAAGATCCATGACTAGCCATAAAAAGAAGGGGTAAAAATGATCAACGAAATGTAATCAGAGACCAATAGTTACCTCCATAGGTACTATTCCCATATCCCTGTTGTTCCCAAGGCCTTGTAGGAACAGGCCTACCAGGGGCATTCCTACTAATAGCGGCATTGTTAGCAGATGTAGAAACAATTTCTCCAGGTTTTGCAGTTCCTGAAGCCTCAACTACATCACTCGTGCTGCCAGCTGACGGGGGTTTAAAAGGTGCAGGGCCAGATGATGAGGCACCTGCTCGCTCCCAAGGCTTTGGTGGAGGGCTATTACCTACAAAAATGTAACAGCATGATTCAATTCCCAGAGTAATTATCAAAAGGTTGACTTATGACATCATCTTAACCAAGCTGAGTGACAATACCAAAACATTAGTTCCAAGTACTTTATTATAGTGAATACTTATTAACATCCCACAATGCCATTAATTCAGTTCTTTATTATACAGGCGCGGGGGGGGGGGGGGGGGGGGGGGGGGGTGGGAGAGAATTGCCCTTTCTATTATATATGACATTATGTGATGTGTAATATATTCAGATCAAAATTGATCTTACGCCAAATGTTCAATGGATACAAGTTTTTTAATGCCCCAAACTCTTGTCTGATCATGCACTACTTAGAAAATACAGCACCAGTTGTGAGACAAAGTACTAGTCAACCAAGTGACACTACTAATTCTTAAAAGAAAAAGAAAAAAAAAGAGTACTTCACACCCAAAAAAATGACCATGAAAAACGTAATGAGCTGAAGTGAGCACTTTATTCTTGCACAAGATTCTACTGATGGTTCATGTCTAAAACAAAACCCCCATATTTCAAATAATTGATGACCCAAGAGATTGAGAAGGATTTTATAGCCAGGCACTTGGCACTGTATCAAGCTTGTACAGACTGACACAGCCCAGCTGTGTTGTGTACAATAGATAAGCATCATAGGTACTCTGGTAGTGACTACAGAACATTTTTCAAAGGATACTACATTCCACAACTGCAAGGAGCCCAATGCCCATACAACCAACTAAACCTACTACAATATGAAATTTGATTTCACACCCAAAATTCATGCTACTATTATAAACGTGACCTCTAAAGGCTAGGCATAAGGTGATGCTATGTGTAGTTTACTTCCATTGAGTTATTATCAACTGCATTGATAACAACAATAATGATGATAATGTTTCTATTCCTAAATACTTTATCTAATTTTTTATTATTCTTCAGGATGTCATGAAAAATTTACACAAAGTATATTAACCCATACATGGTCTCATCATACAAGCTCATTACCATAACCTGTAGTTAATTAGAAAAGGAGGATATTTGACAAACACAATCCCTAAATTTCAACTCAATATCCAAGTATCCAACCAGCAAAAGACCAAAATCTAGCATGAAAAAACATCTCATTTAATTTTTTTGATACGCAACATCTCATTTTAATATATATATATATATGACGGTGAACCCCCTCAAGGTATGGGCCTGTGGGACCACCCTGAGGGGCAAACCCCAAATGCCTACACACCTCCACTGAGTAGGCATAAGGTAAATCGCAATATGCTTTAACATCTCATTTTACTATGAACTTAATAATTAACAATTTCTAAAAAAATTCTATGATGCAGATGGTAGAGTTCCAAGGAAAATAAGGTCAAATGCCAAAAGATTCAAGACTTGTGGTTTAGTTTTAATTTGGAGTCTTCTTAGCACCTTCACATGATACTCAGTTTTTTTTTTTTAATAAGTAATAAGAATCATATTAATCATGAAGAAAAATTGTAAACAACAAAAACAAGGTGTTCATGATGGTGAACACGAGAAACAACAACAAAAACAACAAAGATATGAAAAGCAACTTAAGGGGCTATACTAAGGGAAGTAAGAAACTCCAAAGTAGAAGAAAAATTTGAAGAACCCCAGCACCTAGCCCAATCAAAAAGAGTACTCTGGCAGAGAGCTTGTAACTGTTCAAGTGATTTCTCTTTAGCCTTGAAAGAGCGCCGATTTCTTTCCATCCAAATAACCCACATCAAACAACCACGAACCATATTCCATATGTCCAAAGAAAATTTCCCCATCCAATTACTCCAACAAAACACCAAACTCTCCTACTAGAATGAGGGAAATTTGGTAAATTCCAGATATTATGGAATGGGCTGTCCTTGTTTTACCAAAGGCCATAGCCCATAAGTTTTATTTTGTATTTTGAGTCATTTCCGAGTTGCTTTAGAAATTCTTAAGTACATTTCTTTGTTATTAGCAGTCTTAGTCTTTCTAAGAATAGATTATTTAGGAGTCCTAGTCCTTCCAAGAAATGATTTAGCATTGGCCTAATATAAAGGCTTTATTGAATTTCTAACGCTTTATTTTTAAGTTTTGAGGGGTGATTACCTTTTCTCCTACCTAAGTGTGATTGTGTTTAGGTTCATCTGATTGTATAGTGTTTACCTTTCTTTATTCCTCGTTCTATTCACTGTTTTAATACAAAACAGACATTAAACATATTCAATATTCAATCTTTTATTACCTAAACTTAGATAAACCCTTAAACATCAAAGCGTATTCAAGAATCGTTCAAGATCTCATCAATGAAATCTAATGTATTGCTAAATTCTTAAAGATCCTACACCAAAATTGGTATTAGAGCCCATTCAAATTTTTTTCACGCATCATCTTAATTACCATCTGACCTATGAAATTCCAATTCAATGAGCATGATAGTTATCAGAAGAGTCTGTGACCAAGTGATTTAAATAAGAGAATGAGAGTTAGAATCCTTGTTTAGGATTTGTGATGCCATTGATGATATACTGTTTGTGTTATTTCAGTTCCTTTTCAAGAAATTCCAGGCCAAAGTGAGCAAGTCAAAGGTGCCATGGGATGAGAGGGAAGTGCAAAGAATTTAAATGAAAACAAAAAGGAATGCAAAAAAATGAGATTGCTCAACACACCCATTACCCATATGACCATATGAGTTGATTGGCAACTTACACGCACACCCACTGGGCTTTGAACCTACAACCTCACCTTCCATCCCATCCTTATAGGGAGAATTCAGAAGTGTCACTTGAGCTAGTACTCATTAATGTAAGGGTCAATATACATTACCTATTATGCCTATAACATACTCAATGATTTGGAAAATGAATTTCAGAAGAGCACCCAATACTACTCATGAATAGTCTGTAGATATTGTATGCGAACACAGCAAAAAGTGACACTGTATTGCATTAGAAACTATTTCAGGGGAGAACATTTTCCTGATGGAAGATTACCATATTTTCAAAAAAATTTCTGTGAATACTCAGTAAATACACACTTAAACATATCAGAAATACCACTTAAATGACTTAGGGTAATCTATAAGCTTTTATCTCAAAACACACACAGTAGGTGATTGCCCAAATGAAAATTAATGAAAAGCTATGAGATTTAGATATCCACACAACCCCATACAATGTTGATGACTAGCCTAGCTACCATGATGCCCAAGATGCAACTACCAAAAACCTCCTACAATAAACCCCATATAATTGCATTCCAAAATAAACCTGAACCAATATTCACAAACAAGCGAATTGAAAGACCACCCAAGCTAGAAATTCAATCAAAACGCCTAAGCAATTAATTCCCTACAGAAAAAAAAAAAAGCGCAAGCAAAAATTTTAGCGAAAATTTTGTTTAAAAACCCCAAAATATCAAATGGAACATTTTATCATGAAAGAAAATTATTCATGAGACCTGATTCTTCTCTTAGTTTAGTCACCTAATTCTTTTCTGTGGTGTTCTGTTTTGTGCTTTGTTGTGCTCATTCTCATGAACACCACAATAATAATTCTTATATTACCAATCAAAAAAAAAAGGTTCATGAGACTTCAGTTTTAGGTAAAAATTTCCACGGGAACAATCAGAAGACAAAAATTTAATTTCATTAAATATTGAGAAGAATCAAGCTGACTATAACTAAAAATTAATAAGCCAAATCCAAAAGATTAGGATTCTTTTTTTTTTTCTTTTCCAGCAAAATCAATAGCTGAATTTAGCTAAGAACCCAAATAGGATTCAAGGGCTTGTCCCTAAACCAATAAAAACTGTGATTTTCCTTCGTTTTCTCGGCAACCAAACACAGCCCAACCTCTAATTATTAACCCCCGAAAAAAAAAAAAAAAAAAACTAATCAAAGCCAGAAATTCCGATCTCAAAGCCAACCCATCGAATCCCCCAAAAGTAATCAATCTCCAATTCAAACGAAAACAAAATTTTCAACAAAAACACAAACACAAATCAATAATCCAAGATCAAATAAGCTAAATTTAACAAATGAGAGAGAGAGACAGAGAGAGAACGAACCGGAGGGTTGTTGATTGGAGGCCATTGAAAAATTTTGCAGAGGTTATCGAGGCTGCATATATGTACAGAGAGATAACGATGAGAGAGAGAGAGAGAGAGAGAGAGTTTTTTTTTTTAAAAAAAATTCTCTCCTTTTTCTCTTGTAAGAAGTAGGAGAGTGGGAGCAAATATTAGCCGATTACAGCGTATCACTTTTTTAGTCTTTCAATGCGTTTTGTTTTGTTTTTTCTGATTAGGATTTAGGAGGAGGGAGGTTGTTTCTGGACCGTTTGATCCAATTTTGTGGAGCCCACTTATTGCTGACGTGGATGGCCTGTGAATTATTTACGGTACATAGAATAGTGGTGTAGTACACCCTACACCATACACTTAAAAAAAATATATAAAAATAAAAAATTTTAAGACATTTTTCGCATGTCTTGAGTTTACAGGTTTTTTTATTGTTCTAATTTTTTATATAATTTTAAAAATTAAAACTGTCAAAAAATCAGGCCATAACTTTTTAATATAATTTTTTCAATGATGGGTTTTTAAAAGATAGAGTAAAAATGATATGTCTACAACTTGCCATATAGTTAGTAGAACAAATTGAAAATTTTTATTTTTATAATATTTTTACAATAAATTTTAAATAGTAAATTTTTACTCTTTATTAATAGTAGGGAAAAAAAAATTTTAATTGTAAATTTAAAATTAACGTAAAATTCATTGTACAGAAATATCCAATTTAGATCCGTTATTGCGATTCTTGTCACTGTACAGGAATGTACCTTTTTTTTTTTTTTTAGGTGTGTCACGTGTGTTTACGAATTTTGACTTGAAAGGTAGACCTGGTGGGAAAAGAAGAGAGAGAGAGAGAGAGAGAGTGAAAGTAACAGGAATGTTCTTGGAAGGAATAAGGAAAAAGGAGTTTACTTCTATGATTGCATTATATTATATACACGTGCTAAACTTGCAATATGAATAGGGCATATAAGTGTAGAATAATGAAGTCCACTAAAACTTAGAATCATATTATAAATGGGGTGTTTGCTGATTCAGTTTTGAAGCAGGGAGGAGCCTGAGTTCCGTAGAGAACTTGGTTTTTTGATTTACTTCTTAAGTAATAGTAAACTAGTCTCAGTCTGGCTTGTAAACTCAATGCTAGTTTGTGTTTGTTTCCCTTTGCTTAGTTGAGGTTCTCTCTGGGCTTGTCTTGGGGCTTTGTAGGATTTTTTTTTTTTTTTTTAATGTATTTCAGACCTTTAGAGCATCTCCAATCCAATAGTTTAGGTAAAAGCAAAATAATCTCTATAATGGAGAATGAAACCAAAAAATAGTCCTCCAACAGCTTCTTTAAAACTCAAAAAGTTTTTTACTAATGAACAATCATTCTCCAAACTTGATGTGCTACTGTTCATTAGCAAAATAATAAAATAGGATAAAAAAAATTAGCAAAGAAAGGAATGAGGGTGGGGTATAGGGATATGTGTGTTAAAATATGAATAAATTGTGAATGAAGAAATAATATTTAAATGAGATAGAAAAATGATAGAGAATCTGTTAGAAGATATATTTGAAAAAATAGGTAAGTAAAATGTAAATGTCACTGTTCACTGTCCAAACAATACAAAAATATAGAGAAGCTACTGGAGATGCTCTTAGGTCTGGTGGGTTGCTGTTCTTGTTGCTGGTTTCCAGCTTGTGCTTTAATAATAATTTCTTTATTATAAAAATTTTAAATTTTTTTAAAAAAAGTCTACTTAAACCCACTCAATTTCATAATTGTCGAGTTACCACACACCACTAGAGACAAGACCAAGGCTTTAGTTTGAACAATTCAATCACGTGATTTTTTTTTTTGTTGATACATTGTTATTTGGGGATAGGGGAATTTAAGCCTTAAATATCTCGATTGAAAATACAATGAAATGCCAACCAATTGAATTACAAAACTTTTGGCTAATCATGGGATTTAATATCTTCGGAAATAATTTTTCTTATAAAGTAGACTTTATATTTTGTCACTCACTCATCTGCAACTGGAAATGTTTAATTTAATATTTGTTTGTATGGAATTTAAATACAACTCAAAAAAGACTTGGAATTTTAAAAATTAATTGCTTATATTTTTGTGGAATTAAAATGGTGGAATTTTAAACTATATGTGAATTGAGTACTTAATTATATGGATGTAGTCTTAAGCATGGTTAAAAAGGAATTCAAAAACTCATGAGGTAGCAATTGACAATTAAAAATTGAGACTCTTTATTCACACTCATATGTAATACAGTTATAGATAAGCTAGTTGCTAACTCGTATGATGCACGGAAAAGCTATTTATTTAATATTTGTTTATTAGATATGAACATTTTGCAAACATAGCTTTGTAAGAAGATTTAAACAATTTTTGTTTCTTCCTCTCTAATTGTACATTAGGATTCTAGTCCAAAAGATGTTGTATATATAGGTATATACAATGATAGGTTGTGATAATGATATTTGAGTTTGAAAAATATGGTTTCATAAAGTGAGAATTCAAGTCCTGAAATTTTCTAAGTGAAAATTCGAAAATTAGTATTTTCGATCGGTCGAAACTTTGGCTTAATCGATCAAAAATGGTAAACAAATAATCCTGGAGTTTTTGGATGTCTCAATCGTTATTCGAGCTGTTGGATTCCCGTTCACCGATCGAAAAGAGCACTTGATTGATCGAAAGTAATTTTCAACTAATCGAAAATTGTAAAACAGAATTTTTTGCAGAATTTTCTAGTGGTTGTTCGAAAAGGTTGAAGATGTTTCAAGCCTTGTTAACAGTTTTATAAAACATTTTAACTCTTCATACGTGCCTTTTGATGAAATATAACCCTATGGGTATAAATAGAGAAACACAAGAAAACTTGTGGTCATTCTCTAGAATTGCTATCTGTAGAACCCAACATTTTGGTTGTGTACTGTGGACAAATTTGCGATAACCCTTTAGTAACAATAATGTGGAGGCAAATATTGTCTAAGGAAAACGATATAGTGCCTCCAAGTTATCTATTTTCTGTTTGTCTTTTGTGTTGATCTTGTTCTTCCATTATTACTTTGTGTAATATCTCCAACAACAGATTCTTATCCTTGATATGAACATTAAAAAAATGTTTCAATCGATGCAATGTTTTAAACATAATGATTAACTTAACATTTCTAGTATGATTCTCCCAAACATGTAATTTTTAAAGTAGCAACAATAAGTAGGGGCAAATATTGTCTAAAAAAAAATGATGTAGTGCCTCCAAGTTATCTATTTTCTGTTTGTCTTTTGTGTTAACCCTGTTTTTCCATTATTACTTTGTGTAATATCCCCAACAAAAGATTCTTATCCTCGATATGAACATTAAAAAGATGTTTCAATCGATGCAATGTTTTAAACATAATGATTAACTTAATGTTTCTAGTATGATTCTTCCAAACATGTAATTTTTTAAGTAGCAACAGCTTCATCATCACCTTCAACAACATGAGTAATCACATCCTGTACCCTAAGATCCAATGTCAAAAGCATTTTCCCTAGGGCCAAATGTAGCGGTTGCATAACTTTTAGTATACATTTTAATAACAATATAGCAAGTCTATTCAACAACCAAAACAATTAAAACCAATACAAAAGATTTGTCAACAGTGTATGTCAATTGCAAAATCACTATTCAAAGAATCAAAGTATGTGAATTGGATCCTAAATAGTAGCAACACTATTGTGTTTACTATTTATATAAAGAGAGCAATACAAAATCTCACCAATAAATATGGAACAATTTTGAAGTTGGTTAAACACTTTATTCAAATAGTATGAATGCTAATATATATATATAAAAACTTTTAAACCACAGTTTTAGTTAACAAAAAAAAAAAAAGGACTAAATTCACAAAACAAAAATAATGTTTGTTCTTTATAAGACAAAACCAAAGAAAAAACCTAAAAAATAGAAACCTAACAATTGATAAAGGAACGAATATAAGTTTTTGCTTAACAATTGCATAAACAATTGACTAAATTTCACGCTACATTGTTTTTCTAAATTTCAGGAATAATGATTGTTCTTTTGTTTAATTGACTAAAATTCAGGAATAAGTATAAAATAAAAGCTTAATATAAAAACAGTACCTCACACTAATTTTGTAATTCCCTTTTTGGTTGTTCCTTTGTTCCTTATTCCATGGATCCTTCCTTCCAATTTTAGAATTTTTCTTCCAGTAAAAAATAAATAAAAGGAGGAGGAGACCTATAGATGGTTAGAGAATGTGTTAGGTTTAGGGTTTTTGTGTGGAGAGAGGTTTGGGCATAATAGAGATTTAGAGAATGGTAGAAAGGGAGTGATAGAAGAAGAAGGAGATAGCAATGTTTGCGTTTGGAAGAGTTGATTTTTTTTTTTAAATGAAAGTCGAATTTTTTTGGGGCGAAAGAGAATTAGGTTTTTTTTTACTGGATTTTATTCTAGATTTTTTTAATACTTTTTTTAAAAATATTGGTTAGATTATAGGAGTAAATGCACTTTTAGTCCCTATATTTTGACCCGATTTCTATTTTGGTCCCTACATTTTATTTTTATCACTTTTAGTCCCTAAACCAATTAACGCGTATTATTTTCGTCCTTTCTGTCAGTCAATCGACAGAAATTGCTGAGCTGGCTGCCGGAGGAATTAAAAAATTATAAAAAATGCCACGTCACCATGACACATTAGCATATAATTTAAAAAATATATATTAATTTTAACTAAATTTAAAAACATAAAAAGAAAATTTAAAACATAAAAATACATCATATTTGAATAAAAATAACCAAGAAGATGAACCAGATCACAGGAACACATAAACATAAACCCAAATCATAAGAACACAAGAATATGAACCTAGAGCATAAGAACACAAACCCAGATAACAAAAACAGTACTCGAAGAAACAAACAAAAACACCCACAAATACACACACTTTTCTTTCCTTCACTTAAACTCACTCAAAAAAATAACACCCAGATCTCAAATGTAACAAAAACAACAGCTCTCTCTTCTCTCTCTCTCTCATTCCTTCAAAAATGTCATCCCAACAACAACAACAATAGCAAGAACCCAAATCCAACCCAAAAGGCACAAAGCAAAACACAAGATCTTCGTCCATATCAACCCACCTAGCAATGGTGGACCTAAAGCAAAAAATCCTGACCTCTCTCTCGAAACTGTCCGACTGCAACACTTACCAAATCGCCATCGAAGATCTCCAAACCACAATCCAAAATGTCTGCCCTAAAGCTCTCCCAATGCTCCTCAACTCCCTCTACGACGCCGTTTCCTTCAACCCCAAACCCTCCGCCCGCAAGGACTCCCTCCGTCTCCTCGCCTTCACCTGTGCTACCACCCTGACTCCTCCTTCGCCCACCTCACCAAAATCATCGCCCACGTCATCAAGCACCTCAAGGACTCCAACTCCGCCGTCGACAACGCCTGCCGCGACGCCATTGACCTCCACAATTCCACGCGCCGTCTTAGGCAGTAGATCGAGAAATTGAGTTCTAGATTTTAGAGAGAGATCGGATAAATATGAAGTGTTTGGCTCGGGTTTAGAGAGAGAAAGGATGAGAGGTTGGGAACCACCATCGTGGTGGTGGTGGTGGCTGGGCTTCACGACGGAGCTAGGAGGTTGTGCCTCGTTTAGATCGAAGAGAGGGTGAGACCGATCCAGAGTGAGAGAGCTTATAGGTTTCGGTTTTAGAGAGAATTTGAGGCTGAGATGTGAAACCACTGCCAATGGTGGCGGCGGTGATGAGCTTGAAAGGCTTCGCCATGGTGGTCTGAGACAGAGACAGTTCAGATTGGAGATTTCAAGGTTGAGATAGTTGGTTCGGAGATGGAGAAGAAGACAGCCGTGGTGGTGGTGCTGTTGATCAAAGTGATGAGTTCAAGGTACTGGGCCGTGGAGGTTCGGGTGTGAGAGAGAGAGAGAGAGAGAAGGCTCTGTAAAATGAAGAAAAAAAATCTGAAGAACATGAACTTAATTGAATTTTAGTTTTTAATTATGTTTTTATTTTTATTATTTAGTTTTTTTAGAAGGTTTTTTAATTTTGTTAAAATTAATATATATATTTTAAATTTATATGTTGATGTGTCATGGTGACGTGGCATTTTTTATAATTTTTTAATTCCTTCGGCAGCCAGCTCAGCAATTTCCGTTGGTTGACTGACGGAAAGGACGAAAATAATACGCGTTAATTGGTTTAGGGACTAAAAATGATAAAAATAAAATGTAGGGACCAAAATAGAAATCAGGTCAAAATGTAGAGACTAAAAGTGTATTTACGCCTAGGTTATATTAATTATAATATTTATTTAAGTAATACTGATGTGTAAAATTGTGAAAAGGTTAACCAAGAGTCAAAGCCTTCGGTTATATATATATATATATATATATTCAGAGGTGACATATTCCAGTGGTAATATAATATTAACTTTACAGGAAGTATTGTCCAGAGAATTACAATTCCACAATGGAATCTATAGTAAATTACCAGATTCCATTAAATTTATTCTTGATAACCTCCAAGCTGCCTTTCTATCAAAACATCATAACCTCTTTAAGAGAACCATGAAAGCACTTGAAATTCACCTTGTTAACCTTACTGCCCAAAATGAAGATTGTATGAGTCATCTTATTGACCCTACTGATGAAAATGAGGCTTTTGCCGATTACCTTATTAACCCCAAAACTTATAAGAATCATTCCATTAAACCAAATATTACAACTCTCATTAGTCAACTCTTTGGCAAAGAGGAAATCTATTCAAAGGATAGACAGGCTATAATGGGTACTGATTATGCTAGACTGAGCCTTAAAACTCAATCTTTGCTTAGAAGTGTTGTTGTCAATTTGCCTCCAGAAATACAATCTTGTATCTTCAGAAGCAAAGCTATGTCTAGAGATCTTGAGCATTGGCTCAAGTATTTCAAAACTCTTATCATAATCACTCCTAATCTTATTGAACCTGATGGTCCTAGCAGTGCCTACATGAAAAGAATATGGGGAAAATGTTTTGGGAGTAGTCTTAGAGTCCATGAAAAAGACTATCCCTTCCCCGGACTATTGATCAATTATGAAGATGGTTCTAATAATGACCCTTTTTGGTTATCCCAAATGTTCGAATTTAGCTTTATCAGACTCATAAAATTGACAAGTCATACCCAGATTAGCCAGTTCCCTGATATTTTCCAAAAAGCTGCTTCAAATGTTGAAAGTCCTTATGTTTCCATCCAATGTTGGAGTACTTTACCCAAATGGGAAAAGACCAATTGGATGAATGTTCAACCATCTATGCATCTTGTTCTTATTAATGGATATACTCACTAGGGACAATGGTATGAAGGAAATACTTATGTTTCGCATTAACGTCCCTATGCTCTTGCTGAATGTTGGAGAAGTTATTTCAATAATTGAATTCTAAATGTCACCGAAGAATTATGGAAAGACTACCATTTCTTTGAAAGTACAGACAGAATTTCTGATTTCATAAACAAACCTTTCTCTTCTGCTATCCGACATCTTCAGTGGTCAGAACATGATGACCTAAGAATATTTCTCACAAGAGATCCTGTTTATGAACCATTGCTATATTGTGGTTTCTGTAATCAATATTCAACTTATCATGAACATATATATAAAACCAACATGCTCTCATTAGAGAGAAAATTTTGTGAAAAGATTACTCGTTTTCTAATGTTTACTTGCAATCTTGAAAATAAGCATTTTCTTTTTTCTAGTTTAGTTCTAATGGAAAATAATTAATATATTTTGTAACTTTAATACATGAAGTAAACCCCAAATAAGAAAACAAAAAAAATATTTTTGGATCATTTTGCAAGCTGAAATGGGAAAACATATCTCAAAAACATAATATACGTGAAAATGAAGTAGGAAAGATGACTTGTGTGAGTAAAAAAATATCATTGGCCAAAAATACAATAATTGGTCAATAATTAATCAATGGTGATCAATATTCAATAATTAATATGTGAAGAGGAATGGGCTAACAGAGAGACTAAATAAGTTACCACTGAAAGAATTTTTATTATGGTGTGAAATATATTTGTGGTAGTATATTAAGTATGTAACATTCCCTAAAATAAAACGTTTTTCTTTTCATTAGGCTTGTTTTTTGTTGATACATAAAACATAATTTGTTGACTTACATTTTCTATTATGCTAAACATAAAAATTATTTTTCATCAAAATAAATGAAATTTTGTGCGATTGTACTCTTCATTTAATACTTTTTTTTTTTGAGATATAACATTTAATACTCAATCAAGTATCAACCATATCTTAAAAAATATACCTAACAAAATAAAATTCACGGATGGACAGTCCATCTATAGATTCAATATATTTCATGCACGTAAATAGAGAAGGGATTATTTTTTCCTACAGTATTAAACCAAAGCAGTCCCTTATTTTAACATAAATGTGAATTTGGATTTGACATAGGCACAACTATCTGAGGCGCATAGACTGAGAGACCATTTTTGTGGTGCCGACACCACTCTAGTTTTCAATATAGCAAAATTCAATGTCACCCTACTTTGCATCTATGATGGCTCACTCCTTATTAGTTGCCCCCAATATCTATAATTATAGGATCATGACATTTTTTCACAATTATTATGTGGTTGACTTCACAGTAGAAAAAAAAAAACAGTAAATCCATATAAAAGTTATAGGCCATTAGTTACAATCTCCCACATAAAATAGCAGTAAGAAAGATAGTGGTTTCAAAATAATTCCACAAAACATTTTTTGTCCTTTGAAGGGACCAAGTGCTCGATGCTATAAGTTCCTCATCAAATAATGTGTTGGGCTATCAAATCCATTAGAGCATTCACAGTAGGCTTGCAATATGCCAAATGCAAGCCCCATTTGGAATTCAAGCCCAGAAACCACTCAACAACTAGACGTGTAAACTGTGAAATGCCAAATTTTTTTGGCATAGCGCTACAATACCATCTCAAAGGTGAGATGGTATTGTAGCGCTATGCCAAAAACAATACATATTTTAATCCTCCCTCCCTCTCTCTCTCTCTCCTCTCTCTCTCTCTCTCTCTCCTATATATATATATATATATATATATATCCGAGTTTTTGCTTCTCCATCCCCTCTCTCTCGCCATTGAAGCTTCTCTCTTCTGAATCACCAAGCCGCTAACCGCTGTCACCAAGCCTCGCTCTTCCTCTTCGAGTCACCGAGTCGCGTCACCAATCCTCTGCCTTTGCCTCTGTCGATTCACCCTTACCCAGCCCCAAATCCCTTTAATTCACTCATCTCATAAACCCAACACCAAGGCTCTGCCTCTGCTGATTCACCCTCACCCATCCCCAAATCCCTTCGATTCACTCATCTCATAAACCCAAACCTTTGCCTCTGCCGATTCACCCTCACCCTCACCCATCCCCAAATCCCTTCAATTTACTCATCTCATAAACCCAACACCAAGCCTCTGCCAAATGCCGATTCACCCTCACCCATCCCAAAATCCCTTCACCGATTCACTCATCTCATAAACCCAAGCCTCTGCCTCTGTCGATTCACCCTCACCCATCCCCAAATCCCTTCGTCGGTCAAAACGAATTCAGCTTGTATTTTGCTCAAAACGAAGCTCCGTCGGTCTCTCAAGTGAAATCAAAATCAGCAGGTGGGTTTTGATCAATGTATTCGATTTTTTGTGATTGTGTTTCTTTTCTCTTTCTGCAAGAAAAAGGGAGATTCAGCTTGTGTTTGTGTTTGGGTTTTGATCAAAGAATTGTTGTTGATGTTTGTAGAGGTGGGATTCAGCTTCATCACGAGGGGATTTTGCTCTCTGTCGGATTAGCATCTTCAGAAAGTTTACTCAGGTTCAACTTCAATTACCAAAATCTCAATTTTATTAGATAATCGGTGTTCTTGTTTACTAATTTTTTCTTCAACAAATTAACATGTATGCAAAAGTTCTACCAGTGGTTTTTTGTTGTGTTCAACTCTATGGTTTTATTTGATTTCCATTTGTACATGTTGGCTATGTATGGGCTGTGTTTGCAAATATATTATACAGAGTATATTTTGAGTTATTTTTTCCAGTTGAATTCTATTAATATTTGGTTGTGTAAAGTGCTAGTATTTCTGAGTTATATTGAGTTATATTTTGAGTTATATTATGTAGATATGTTGTGTTCAACTCTTGTAGATTTGGTTAAGTTTGTATTTGTAATTGTAGTAATCATTTATCACAAATACTTGAACTCTTTGACTTTGTGAGTTGGCTCTAATTGACTTCATACACTAACTGTTTTAAGTTCCCTATTTAAAAGGGATGGATACACAAGAAGACATAACATGATATGCTAATATCTTACAAATGGATTATGATTTTATGGCACCATTTTTAAATGGGTCTCAAAATACTTCAATCCCCATCCAAGAGTCTTTTCCGGCTGATGAAATTGTCACCTCTAATCCAACAAAACGTGGTGGCAACTTCAGTGTAGATGAGGACAACCTCCTCGTCTCTGCATGGCTTAACATTAGCATGGATGCCGTATAAGGTACTGACCAAAGGCCTGAAACATTTTGGGAGAAAATTTGCAATACTTTTGCGAGAACAATACTTACGGAACCACATGTTCTACTTCCTCCCTCCAAAGTCGATGGGGAAATATTAATAGGGAGACAAGTAGGTTTGTTGGGTTCATGGCTAAAGTTGAAGCTCGAAATAAAAGTGGTGGGACTGAGGAGGACAAGGTATAAATTATATTGCAATGGTGTCACAATTTTAATTTCCGAATAGTTTCAAGACACTAATTAATTTTATTTTTTTTTAAATAGTGAAAGATGCAAAGGGCTATATAAAGCTTACAAGCCTACCACAACAACAAATGGCAAAAAAAGCTATTGCATTGAACATTGTTGGGTTGTGTTGAAAAACCAACCAAAATGGAGTATGCCTAAGGAAAGATCAAAAGGGCTCTCTCAAACTCCAAGTTCAATTGATCAAGTTGGTAGTAATGATAATGACACAATGGTGCTAGAGAGACCAATTGGCAGAAAAGCCGAAAAGGCTTAGTGAAAGAGAACAGATGATGATAAGGGTTTTGAGGATTATTTGGCGAAAAAATTGCAATATATTCAGGAATCACATGAACAATATAAAGAGACTCTTCGCATCAAAGCAGATAGGGTTCAAGTGGATGCGCAAAGAGCTGATTATTTGGTGAAAAAATTGCAATATATTCAAGAATCACATGAACAAGGTAAAGAGGCTCTTCGCATCAATGCGGATAGGGTTCGGGTGGATGCGCAAAGAGTTGATATTGAAAAGGAAAGGCTTCATCTTGAAACGATTAGGGAGGCGCAAAGAGTTGATATTGAAAAGGAAAGGCTTCGTGTTGAAACTATTAAGGAAGAGGGAAGAGTAATGACCATGGATACAAGTGGCATGAATGAAAAAGAAACGCTTTATTTTGAAAATCTCAAGGATGAAATCCTTGCAAGACAACATTTAGATTAAATAGTTGGGTTTAACCCAAGGAGATGATGTCTTGTCATAACCTTATTTTGGTAGTATATTATTTTAGGGTTGGGGTTGGGCATATGTAGATGATATTTTGGTAGTGGCTTATTTTAAGTGTAGGTTTGGAACATGTAGATGATGTATTGTTCCAACTTGATCAATTGGCAGTAGGTTGTGCCACTTATGTAATCACATCATTTTTGCTTATATGAAAAACTTATGTCCTTTCTATGTTTAATGATGTATGCTTTATGCTTTATTCCCATTGCATATGCTTTATTCCCACTACATGTAAATATCATAAGCCAGTGAGATGGTAAGTATTTTGTTAAGCCTGTAAGTTAGTAGGTAGTTTATTGTAATAATTATAACCAAATGTATCAAAACAGGTGCATCAGTTGATATAATGTAGGTAGTTTATTGTAATAATTATAACCAAATTATGATTGTGTCCTTTGGGTAAGGTAGTTTCACATTTCTATTTTAAATATATATATATATACACACACACATTCTGGTTTGGAGGGGGCTGATGCTTATTAGTTGTATATTTTAGAAAAATAGAACTACTATTGTTTAGCAGATGTGATTTTTTATTTGGTTATCCCGATGAAAGTTGGACTAATGGTGGAGACTAAGAAATATGTTACTGCTTTTGAATTTATTCTTGGAGGCTGCTAAATGGATATTTATCTAATAGATGCACATGAATTTTTTTACTTTATTCAAATAGATGCTTATGATGAACTTTTCAGATATGGAGGAGGAAGCATTAGAATTTGTCATTTATTAAAAGGGTAGAAATGGATTAGCATCATTGCACATTCTGTACACACACATGATACAATAAAGAGAGAGGCATTATTATTGGATGCACATTCTATACACACATGATACACACGTTCTATACACACATCATTCACCAAATAAACTTGCACACACCTGACACTACTAACACTATGAGGACTTTACTTGCTTCAACTACCTTTTTGGCTTATTTCAACTAATGTCATTATAATAAATTGCAATAATAATGATAATTTCCTAACACTGTTATCTTCAAAATTGTCTCTATGGGTAGCTCTCTTTTTCACAAATTGTTTTTTGACGACTCAGATGAGGATGAGATAATGAGGCGAGTTCTTAAGGCTTCAAAATCACAACGTAAACATCGTCGGTATATCGAACGTGATTGCTTGGCAGGCCATAAAAGACTTTATCTCGACTACTTTGCCGACACACCAGTATATCCTCCTAATTTATTTCGGAGGAGATTTCGGATGAGTCGATCTCTTTTTCTCCGTATTCAATTTAAGGTAGAAACTTATGAACCTTACTTTATCCAACAGATGGATAATGCCCAAAGACTCGGTTTATCTTCTCTTCAAAAGATAATAGCTACACTTAGGATGCTTGCATATGGTGTGATAGCTGATTTTATGGATGAGTATGTGCGGATTGAAGAAACTACTGCAATAGAAAGTCTGAATTTTTTTTTAAAGCGGTGGTTGATATTTTTTCCAAGGAATACTTGAGAGCCCCAAACAACGAAGACTTTGCTAGACTTTTAGCCAATGGGGAAAGACGTGGACTTCTAGGGATGCTAGGGAGCATTGATTGCATGCATTGGAAATGGAAAAATTGTCCGATTGCATGGAAAGGTTAGTACTCTGGTCACATTCGTGAGCCAACCATTGTTTTGGAAGCAGTGGCATCATTTGATCTTTGGATATGACATGCATTTTTTGGGTTACCTAGGTCAAATAATGACATTAATGTATTAGAATGGTCTCCTATATTTTTTGAGCTCGAACAAGGCCGTGCTCCTGCAGTTAATTACTCAATCAATGGCCATGAGTATACAATGGGATACTACCTTGCCGATGGCATATATCCGAAGTGGTCAACATTTGTTAAAATAATTCCATCTCCACGAGGACACAAACAAAAATTATTTGCAAAAGTCCAAGAGGCGAATAGAAAGGATGTAGAACGTGCATTTGGAGTGCTTCAAGCAAGATTCGCAATTGTGCGTGGACCTACAAGATTTTTCTATAGTGAAACGCTCCAAGACATCATGAAAGCATGCGTAATTCTTCATAATATGATCATTGAGTATGAGCGAGATGTAAATGAAGTGATGGAATTAGATTATGAGCAAATTGATGACAATCCTACTGTACAACTGTCACGGGAGCGCACAAATGAATTTACGGAGTTCATTGAAACCCATCAATGTATTCGAGACCATAAAATTCATTCTCAACTCCAAGTAGACCTTGTTGAACATTTACGGCAATTAGAAGGGGAGTTGTAGGAACTTAACTGTGTGAGATATGCATGTGGGTTTTATTGTAATTTGATATATGTACGAGTCTTCTAAAGGCAACACTGATAATTATCTATGTGGATTTTATCTATATAGATGTATGTGGATTTTTAAGGTTAGTAGGTTGGGTACATTGATATTTGGCAGGTTGCATGTATATATTTGCATGTGGATTTTAAAAATTGGCAGGTTGAATTCATTGATATTTGACAGGTTGCATGTATATATATGTATGTGGATTTTTAAGTTGGCAGGTTGAGTACATTGATATTTGGCAGGTGGAATACATTAACATTTGACAGGATGCATCTAAAAGTATGCATGTGGATTTTACATTGATATTTGGCAAGTTTGATGGAATAAATATGTATGTGGATTTTTAATGTTGGTAAGTTTCAGTACATTGATATTTGGTAGGTTCTTTCTCCAAAAAAAAAAAAAAAAAAAAAAAAAGGCAGGTTGTTGAAATAGTTGCAAAGAAATTAAATCATAAATTTTGGCAGGTTCTTTCTCAAAAAAAAAAAAAAAAAAAAATGGCAGGTTGTTGAAATAGTTGGAAAGAAATTGAATCATAAATTGGCAGGTTGTACTCAAACTTGGAATAGTGTGGCTTTGAAATTAAGGCTGCGTTTGTTTCGGCAATAAATAGTTTCCGGGTGTAAAATGATTTCAGCTGAAAACATTTTCGGGAAAAGAAAATATTTTTAGGTGTTTGGTAACATTTGAAAAAATACTTTGAAATTTTTTTTCAGGTGTTTGGTTGTCATCTTGAAAATATTATAGAAAATGTATTTTGTATTTGTTGCTCACATTTTCTCACATTTTCTTAGCTTCCAATCAAAGTATAAAAATCTGTTCTGAGATAACAAACAAACAAAACCAAAAAAAAAATCATCAACTTTGGGAGAGAAGAAGGAGAGAGAGAGAGAGGAGAGATGTGCGATCGAAGGCGGCGGAGGCTTCGATCGCGCGATCGACGGCGAGGGGAGGCTTCGATCGCGCGATCGAAGGCAAGACACATGGCGGAGGTTGCGCGATTGTTATGGTGGAGGAGTTTGATCGCGCGATGACGCGAAGGCGAGACACGTGGAGGTTCGATTGCACGATCGACGCGGTGGAGGCTCGATCGCGCGTCGAGGTGAAGGCGAGACATGTGGCGGAGGTTGATCGCGCGATGGACGGCGAAGGCGAGATCGCGCGGTGGAGGCTTCGGTCTTTGCTGATCGCGTGGTGCTCGGCACGGCGAGATTGTGCGGCGTTTGGGCTGGCCGGAGCTTGGCTGGCTAGCCGGAGTTTGGCTGAGGTGAGCTTGGATTGTGTGATTTGGACTGTGTGAGGAGCTCTCTCTCAGTTGATTTTCGGAAATGGTGGGTAGGTAAAATCAAAGTGGAAATGATTTTCCGTTGGTTTGGGTGATTTTCGGTCAAACTATAAATAGTTTTCCGTGACCGAATTTTCCGTGGCTGCCAAACATGCGAAAACGCGGAAAATGATTTCCTGAAACTGTTTTCAGTCCAAACAAACGCAGCCTAAATCAGACTGTTGGAATAGTGTAGATTTGAAAAAAATGGCAGTTGGAAAGAAATAAAAAAGAAAGATTAAAAAATAATATTTTAATAAAAATGTGAAATAATAGAGTTTTGGGATGTTAGGTATATTATAAAATCATATTGTATAATTGATAAAGTAACTTTTTAAAATGGTAAAATAAGATAGGATTTAGAATCCAGCTGTGAATGCTCTTACATGGACATCTGAAACTCTCTTCCAGCTTCCAAGCTTTGCAAACTGGGTTGTAAAAAAGAAAAAAGAAAAAAAAAGGTCTTCAGATGTTTACGTTTATAGCCCATAATTTTAGCAAAAGAGCCTTTCCTTTGGGCCTTTGAATCCATCTTCTCTTCAACTTTTTCCCCCAGTTCTCCTTGCTTACTTTTGGCGGATTGTTTTGCTCTTACAATGACATAACATTTTTTACTATGTTTTCAATTGCTGACGTGAACTATTGTGATTAATAGGTAATAAACTGTTAAATAAGTGATGAACTATATAAAATCAATATTTCTCTAATCAAAACATGTCATCTTAACAAGTTGTGAAAAAGAAAATAATAAAACATTACCTTAATTTTATAGATTTTATCAGACAAAGTTTTCAATGGATTTTAAATTATAAAGCATATGGTGATGTCCTTTCATAGATGTGACAGACCACGCCCAAATACACACAATGGTCTCATTCATAGGAGATAAATCAAAATGCCCTCAGAAGCCTGAACTGCTAACAAGTAAAAATGTCATTTTCTTCCTCATGTAAAGCACAAAATCATCAGCTTTAAGCCATCTATTTTCTCATATAAACATATGTAAAATCTCTATACAGACTGTGATTAGGGCACTACAGAACATCATACCATGAATCCTTCTGCAACTACAACAACCTATATTCCCAATTCTACCATATACAGACCTATACATGAACTTAGTCATAAAAGGGGTTTCCACATGACCCACATATGCTCTTTTCCTCTTTTTCACTTGAGTTCTTGCAACAGCCAACATGTTAGACACATTAATGTCTCATATCATAATTGACAGTGGAGAAGGAAAAAGCATATAAACTTCAGAGATATGGGGGCAACTGTACAGAATGCCTCTCACCTTTGAAGAATTTCATGCACATGAACTAGAACCTGCAGGACCATGTAGAATTGACCTAAATACTACAAAAGCCGGACTCAAATATTATAAGCCTCCTGTCAAGAAGCAGTTGCTACTGCCAGAGCTGTTCATACTACAAGGCATATCTCGAACTAATAACTTCACACTTCGTGTGCCGATATCATCCAAAATCTCAAGACACTCTTGAAGATCTGAGTCAGTCACTAACATTACCCATTCCTCTTCATCATCTAAATACTTGAGTTGGAATGTCCCATTTTGCAACTTGAATCTCTTTCCAACTTCTTCATACAGTTGGAAACACCCAGCCGAAGGCTCAAACTTGAGCCGGATTGTATCTTCTCTGTAAGTAGCTTTCACAATAATTTTGGATCCACTATCAACACAGCTTGTTTTGACTTTAGAGTACTTCTGCTCCTCAAAGCTCTGAGAGCTTGATGAACTGCCACGTATCATTGAACTAGAACCATTTGATGAGTCTGTCATACCTGAAGAACTAGGCTGGTTATGTTCAACAATCCCATCATCCACATCGATCCCAGTATCTATATCATCACCGGCAGCCAATGAGCTCTGAGACACAAAGTGGCAGTCAGAATTTTCTAACTTTAAGCTGCCCTTGTTCAGACCGTATTTTTCACCTCTGTTCACAAGATAAGAGCCCAAGGAGACATTTTCAGGAGAAGCCTGAGAAGTTGTCTCAAGGCTAGCCTGCTGGCATGGTACAGCATTTATTGAAACCAATTGTGAATTTCCACTGCAATCAATCAAAGAGGCATTGGATTTCCTTAGTTCTTCTCCACATGTGTTTGTATTGAGCTTACCCCTTGAGGGAGCTGCTTGGTTTAAACCCATGGAACAGTCATCCTCTTCCAGCTTAATTAGAGAACTCATGCCATCAAATCCAGGTGCTGAAGGTACTAAAACTGCATTTTGGGTGGCTAGCTCAGCATTTTTGACACACAAGTTTTTGTCAGGGAAAAGACTTTTCTGTGAACCAGTTTCTTGGATTATGGAGCCTGCTGCCATAAACTCTCCAGTATTTGGGTCAAACTTCAATCCTCCCTCCACCCCCTGAACAGAATCAAGCACAGTCTGTATTTTCCTTAAGGAACGGTTCACCTTATTTATCTTACGGGATGGCCATCTTGAGATTCCATGTTGTCTGCAAATCCTTTTCAGTGTAGTGGGGCAAACTATTGACATAGAAACAAGGGGAAAAAAGAAAGAAGAAGATAAATACCAGATTTTATTCATAGGTTTCTTTTAAATAAATCTTCAAAAATATTTAATATTTATAAAATGCTTTTATGTAAACTCAGCAATGGGGTTCAATAGAAGGTTATTACTACAAATTCCTCTTGATCCTTCATATTGTCCCATGCTAAGCCTTTAAGTTAGCATTGTTTACCTACCCGAAATAAGAGTCCTCCCACTATCATCTGTAATTCTAGATAATACACAATACAGTTTAAACAATTCTTATAACATTAACGTTAGGACTAAATGAACCTTCCCAATGCAACTAAATAGATGGTGATGGATGGTAGGCAAATGATACTACATGCAAGCCTTGGTCAGAACTTTATGTACAAGCCCATATTTACTTAACTTTTTAATAATTTTACAGGAAAAATCTTAGCAATATAACATTATAAACTAAACAATTAGCAATACCATTAGAAATTTCTCCTGTAATTTAGTCCTCACTTTAATTTGATGATTACCAAAGTAAAATAACCTAGAATAACTGCAACAATTCACTAAGAAACGAGAACACATGGACAATGAATCTCACCGCCTATGCTTTTTGCAGCGTCCTTAAGACTCCCAGAGAAGTATTGCTGAAGAACACTCAGGCTCACATTCTTCTCTGCTGTACTTCGCTTTTTCTCATGCCTTCTAGATCCACTTGTTGCCTACAAGATTTATAAGAAACAGTTAAGAACTAAATCCCACAAGCTATTCAAAATCATGCACAAAGTAAATACAAAATTTCTGCAAGAAGCTAGAATACAATTTTTGGAGTCGTCAAAATTTTCATTTCCTACATTTTGCTTTCCTTTCTATGACTAATGAATGCTTGAGGGAAATGCTTCATAAAATATGGCAGGATCCAGGTCATTTATGTCCTATGATTTCCCTAATAGCATAATTAATAACTACCAAGTAATATGAAGGCATATGAGATCATCGCACAGGATTAATTTTTCAGAGTGGAAAGTTCATCTCCTATTAATTTCGCTCACTGAGCATAAAATGCCATAACACCACAAACCTTCATATAAATCAAGTACAGATAGAAGGAAGTCTCTTTATCACTTGAGCATGGCTAAGAAATATAACTATTTATATACAAACACATAAAGGTATGTATAGATAAAACAACAAAGAAGCATCTTTATCAGGGAGAGAAAACAAAGGCTCCATAGCTGAGAATGGTGAAAATCCAAAACAATATTGTGCCATGGTCCCAAGGAAGTGAAAAGGGGTTAGTTCAGAGTGCATTAAGGACATTAAGGACACCAATTTTCCCCTTATATGTGTCATGAGAAACCAGCAAGCTTATTTTCTCATAGTTATTGCATACATTTCATGAGGCTGCCAGCCTATACTCAATCAAGAATGCTTATGACTTAGCTGAAATGGCTCTTACTCTCACTTCAAGAACGGGATGGGGGTAAGATCATGGGTTCAAGACCCACAGACACATCTGTGTAACTTACTAAAAATAAAAAGATAGGAAACCAATCATCCCAAAAGTTTAATCTCTTAGGAATGTAGCCCAAAAAAGAACAGGCTAAAACTAGAAGGGAAGAAATTTGGAAGCTTGGAAGAAATTGTAAAACTAAGAGTTGAACCTACATCCACTTAGTCAAAGATGGCTTTGATATTACCATGTGTGGGTTTGTGCCTGTCTCTGTATATTCCAACGTTTTCCCTCTTTATTTTGGCAAACTGAATTTCTCCACACTGAAGTATCAGGTGATTTGTGGTGTCTCCCTAAACTTCAAAATCAAGCAATTAACCTCTGAAGTTAAACCCAAAATACACATAGCCCCTTGCTGTTGAAAATTGAGGTTAAATTGGGCATATTTAGCATGTGATAACTTCAAAATCAAGCAATTAACCTCCAAAGTTAAACCCAAAATACACATAGCCCCTTGCTGTTGAAAATTGAAGTTAAATTGGGCATTTTTAGCATGTGATTGTCAAAGTTATATGGCAGTTTTGTTTAATTTAAAACATTTTTTTAAAAAAAATTTGATATAGAGTAACATGATACTCAAATGTTAAAGAAATATCAATTTTCACACCAATTTTAAAGGGTATGGGCCATGGGGCTGTTTGCATTTATTGTAAAAATATAGGTGTTGATTGCTCAATTTTAAAGTCTATCACAAATGATAATTTGGGGTCAAAGATTATGCTCCATGTTTGGTTTTCCAGAATGAACTAATGAGAGCTAGAACGAAAACACCTTATCCAGTTTTACCACATCCTAACATGTGCTAAATGAACCTATGCCCTCACTATCGCATTCTCAAGTAAGCAATGTACTTTTATTTTCATCATGTTCCACAGAACCCAATAATATGCATCAGGCAAAAGAAAATCAGGCATCCATATACTCACCTGGTTTTTTCATGTTCTAAGTTCATTTCCCTAAAATATTTATTGACATTCCCAAATGAACCTCTTAAGTGAAAAGCTAAGCTCAGACCAAGAACCAGCACAAGGTCTTATAATACAAAACAAGCCCAAGCTGGGCTCTTCAGAAGTTTAACAAACCAAAGCTGAACCTAGTGAGCTGCGCAAAGCTAACATCAGCTCAGCATGTTTAAATCTTAATGCAACATTATTACAGCTATATTAACTAAAAAGTATATCCTAGGGAGAGTAGTACATGTTTACTTTTCAATCAGACAATCATTTGGTCTGATGCATATCATTAGAGGGTATCAACAAAGGGATGAAGAAGTTCGTTATCTATCAAATTCTACAGAACCCAATAAAAAATAAATTGCTCCCCAGTATAAAAGCAACAAGTATGAAGTATCCTACTACTTTCATCAATAGTTAAACTAGTAATACAAGGATAAACCCACATCCCACGGGTACAATTGCAATATATTAGGAACCATACAGTTCCTTGGAACAATTAATGCTAGAACGTTATGCACATAACTAGCCATTAACCAAGGCATGCTATTTTCAGTTTCAGAAGGGTTAGAACATGCATCCCCACCAACCAACACCCCCCCCCCCCCCCCCCCCCCCCCAAAAAAAAAAAAAAGAAGAAAAAAGAAAGGAGGATGTGACTAAGAACATTACTTGCTTATGAAGACTATCTGGTTCAATTATATCATTTCTTGTGTTAGACACTTCCAATGGCATCTTCTTGGTTGAATTCACATCATTATCTGATAATGTCAACTGAGAGTTTTCCCCAGGCATAGCCATCAGTGGAAAGTTTTGGTTTTCTTCCTTCTGAAATGCAACTTTAGAGCCTTCCACCCCAAATAATTCTGCATCTGAAACTGTCCTCAAACTCTTACATATTCTCTGCATGGTACCCGATAAGTTGTTCAACAAGAGTTGCTGTTCTGCACTCCCCTTCATATTGACAGGGAGAAATAACTCTAATATATAATCATCTTCACCAGTGTAGGTGCTCCTTAACCTGATTGAGACTGCAGCATTCAAACCAAATTTGCGCGCATGATGGACAAGTGGATACTCACTTATGTCATAATTCTTCACATCTGCATAGAAGAAGGGATGATTTGATTGAAGTGCTTTCCCAGCTATACCTTGCCCCTCCTCAAGATGATGTTCCAGGCATGCATATACAAAACCTTCCATCGTTCTATCATTCACATAACAAGCTGTTTCCTCAATGCACAGTATACATTTCTCATTAGAATTTGTGTTGCCCTCTCTAACCCGTACTCTTGTCATTTCATCACCATCTCCCTCAGTGTAATAACAAGGTATCCATGTCAGAGCCAGTGGCAATCTATGTGCATGACACACAGCTCGTAAAACATCAATTATCTCTGCTAAGGCAGCTCTTTGGTTCTTTGACAGGCACTGCAAATAACATGATTACTTATTAGAAGCACCAAAATTGTACTGTACTTAATAGATACTAAAGCAGGTATATGCAGGGAAAAGGGCAGGGAAGACAAATGATTTGTACCTGGGGACGAATTCGAGGAGGTTCAGTAGTCCTTAAATTCACAGCCTGCGGAGTACCGCAATCAGAGCAGATCCAATAATAATTTTGAAACCTTTTCTAAGTTAATACTATTTTATGCAAAGAATACAAGTAATTTATTTTGTAGTATATTTTCTGGAAATGCGTCTACAAGAAATGATACAGGAGCTGCTTCATAGCATTGAAGCAGAACTTTCCACTGATGATCTAATGGTGTAATTTATGAGGTTTTGAACATGGCCAAAAGATTTAACACAGGATAACAAACAAAAAGATTGAAAGAATATTCTAGCAGTAAAGAAAAGGAAAAGGGATACTAACCTGGAGCGCATTGCAAACAGTTTCCAACTCTGCATTAAAATTTGTCTTCTCTTTGGTAGTGACAAGTTCCAACACAGCACAGCATGACATCTCAGGAGAATCAAAAACTGGCACAGCAATAGATCCACGGACCTCATGCTGAGCTGCATGATCCGCCCGCAGATACTCAACCTTATTGTAATAACTAACATTTGAAGTCCATTCTGGAACTTTGGAGGTAAACACACGACCAGGAAGCCCAAGGAATGAACCTGATCTCCTTTCAGTAGGAAAAATAAACGATCTTGAAATTTCACGATACCCTGCAAGCATTTCATCAAGCAAATAGGGTTGCTCACAAGTGCTTAAGATGTGCTGATCACCAAGCCTCATGGGAACCCAAACTTGTGCCAAAATACCCCCACCAGATGAAGCTTTGAATAGAGACAACGCTTTAAGCATCTTCTCATCAACTGACATACTAAGTGGCCTAGGTATCATACAATTTTCCATATCAAAGACACTATTTTGAGGAATAGAACAATTATTTTGTGCAGTTGCCAAGCCATTTGCATCGTTCAAATCCATTGAGAACCCATATTGGGTGTCCATTTGGTCAAACATCAATTTATCTCCACAATTGAAAGAATTCCCCACAGGATTGAAAGTTCCACCAACTTCATTAACAGGAAATGCACCACCATTCTGTTCCGAGAAATTCAAAGCATCCGAAGACACACCATAAGGCGTTGATGGAAATGACGACAACCTGTAAGAGGTGAGAATCTGATCTGTTGCACTGGGGCTATTGTACCATCCAGCATCCGTATCAAAATTCATAAGATCCGAGAGGCTATCCTCCAAATTCAGGCTCCTTGTTCCTTCAAATGATACCAAATTCTCCAACTGAGGTCTTGGAGATTGCCAAAACCCGGTCCCCTTTTCTTTAGACGAAAGGGAGTAATCCATCTTCAGATCAAAAACCAAATTCCCAATTGAAATTACTAACACTGGAGATCTACAAATTGACAGTGGCTCAAAAAAATTCTTCTTTCTATGTTATCTTCTCTGTCCTCCATACTAAGACCCTTAAAGCTTCTCATGAACCTGTCTTTCACCGTCTACCACCGCCTATACTCAGAATCATCCAAACAACTCAAATTTCACAACAAAAACAAACCTTTCCCAAATTCAAACAGTACAAAAGCTGCACTGTCCACAATGCAAAATCAAACTTCTCACTACTTCCAAGCATGAAAACAAAAGCCAAATAACCAAAAAATTTATATAACAACAACCAATCACCTACTACCATATATTAATTTGACTAACATAATCATTCAATTAACTTTTCCGTAAAAGCAATAGGACACTAACCTCAAAAAGATTAACTCAAAAATTGAACGCTGACCGCCAAACCCGCCGCAATTCACTGTAACAAAAGGCCACAGTTCACAATTAGCAACAACACGCAAAACCCACTTCAGATTTATCCTATTCTACACACAAAAGTACTTGTACATATCCATATACGAATACAAGCTAACCGGGTATGCAAAAAATAACAAAACAAACCGAAAGCTATTGAGATTAAGCTGGAATTCAGTGTAAACGAATGAAACAGGAAATTAGAGACCAAAATCAGATACCCAAAATACCAAATACAAAAACAAACATAGTAATTAGCAAAGAACCGACCTTAAGTATGTCAAAGTCTCAAACTTTATGAGTTCTTGTCCAAAAATCCTCGAACTCGGCGAACTCACTGGGTCCAAATCCCAAAAGTCCAAGAAATTTCTAGAGAGAGAGAGTGACTTTTTTAGAGAGAGAGAGACTGAAAGAGTGAAACAAGAGAATAGATTCTAAAACTGGAAACCCAAAGGGGAGGGAATTCGGTGTAACGGCTCGTTGGAGTCTGACTCTGAGTCTGAGTCCGAGTCCGGAGTCAGTGAGTTGTACCTGTGGTGGCAGAGACAGACAGAGACAGAGACTATCTAAAAATAGAAAGTTTGTTTGTTTTTGTAATTGTTTTTTTGTGTTTTGGGGGGGAGCTAATTACTATGGTGATTACTAGGAAGTCTTAAAACTTTGCAAAGAGAGAGAGAGGTTTTGGAAGGAAAAAAGATGAACTGTATGTGTGTGTATGCATATGAGTATATGATTGTTATTTTTGGACAAAAGTATTGTTTGGATCTAAGAATTATGTCATATATGGTGGGAACTAGTGGTGATTCCATTATTGCCCTCCATTTGATTTGAAGAAAAACAAGGATGGGATTTCTTTTTACCATTATGTACTTACTTCCATGTTATTGATTTATATTTCTCATTTTTTTAGCGTATATATATATATATATATATATTTTCTTTGTTTCTTATATGATAAACTACATCTTTGGAGCCTATATTCTAATTAACCCAATAAGAACTAGCAAAAGAAAATGAAAACTCAATGATAGACTATACATGGGCAAAAGTAAACCCCTCTCTCTCTCTTAGGTGAGAAAAGGATAGATTAATGAAAGTACAAAAAGTTAAATCCATGCCTTAATAATTTGGAGCTTTTCTTATTGTACACGAGAAACAAGTTGAATCTAATCTTTCACTTTCAAAAAAATGAATGGTATCAATATGAGTGTTTAAAAATAAATAATAATAAGAAGAAGAAGAGGGAATTTGAAGTATAAAAATAACCTAGATATATCTTTTATTTAAGAGACAAAGACTTAGCTAATTAAATATTAGCCTAAAGTGTAATTAGATAAATCCAAGTAACATTGACTAAATTCATGGCCAAGATATTTTGAAAGGTTTTACTATTTATATACATAGTTTTGAACATAATATTTTATTTGTGATGTAATGAAATTTGTTAGTGTTTTTTTGATATATATATTTCGAATAAACAATGAAAATCCATTTATTATAATAAAAAGAATCTACTGAAAAAGTCACAATACATTTTCTAAATCTATTGAAAAGTCACAATCCATTTTCTAAAGTATAGTAAAAAATTTATTAATGTTTATAAGCAACAGGTTGCAATACACTAATAGTTTCTTCTTTCTTCTTTTTTTTCTTTTTTTTGTGTGTACACTAATAGATTCTAATATATAGAGTGTTTATATATATTTTTAGATATAGATTCATGAATTTTCATGTAAAGATATTTCACATAAAATTAAAGTGTGATTAAAATGATAATTTGCAAAAACAATTTGGAGTGTGTTTAATTAAAATCTAAAGACAATTGGCATCATTTTAGCATATAACACTTGACACAAAATTGAAGTGCAATTAAAATCTAATTTGAGTAATCTTAAATGAGCTTCATTTTTAATGTATTACTAGTTTTTAACTCATGTAATGTGCATGAAAGTTTGAGAGAAAAACAATTGAGTAAATTAAACCACCCTTTTTGAGGTTTATATAAATACAATTTATTAAGTCCACACCTTCTCTAATTTTGAATTTACTTAAGGAATATTCCAATTTCAAAAAATATTTTTACCTAAACTATAGAAGAAATTACACCTCTATCTCTTGAGATTTGTGAATGCATGTTATTCTGCCCCTGTTGAGGTATATATAAATTAATAGGAATTTTTTTTTAAAGAAGAATATTTCATTAGTGAAAACTTAATTGTTGCATTTGTACAATTCTCAATGAAAAATGTCATTTCATGAAATGATTGGAAGGAATGTCATTTTATAAAACCTCTTGGTGTAATTTGCACAAAATATTTATATGTGATACATGTTTTATTAATATATATGTGGGGAGTAAAAAGGTCCTGACAGGTATATGGGCCTTTGGGCCATACTAAATAAGGCCGACCTACCCTTGAGTATTGAAACCTTGTAGTACCTCGGGCCTACTCATGCGCCGAGGACCCGAGGACCAATCCGAGGTTGATTTTACTCTCAGATGGGCATAGAAGAATCAGCAACGTTATCATAAAGGCTCATAAACGACACGACGGAGACCAACGGTTAAGAGGGGTGAACCCCTAGATGTCCTAGAAGCTCCGGTGTTTGAAAAGCACTAAAAGCTGCTGCCTCCACATTAAAGACCCTGCACTTACCACCCTGGCCGCATTAATGGGGAAATGACACCTGAACAGTGGAAGGGAAACTTCTGGTTACTATTCAAAGGTACTGAGAGAAGAAATATCTAGGCTAAGGGGAAGATGGGGCAACACGTGTATGAGGGATTAGAAAGATGAGTATTTAAGGGGAGACCCAGAACAGAAAAAGGGGATCTCTCTCTCTTGGTAATCAAAAGAAAAAGAAAGAAAAGAAAGATAATATAAGAACAGTCCTCGGCTTACGTCCGAGGAGGTTGAGTTACAATATTCCTTGTTATTTTTGAGTGCTGACAATCTTTGACTTGCCATATAACCCTTAAACTTTTCTAACCTGGGTTTCAAACCCGCACTCTACAAATTCATATTGTTTAAGGCTCATTGGGCCTGGGCCCATAACTGTTCTTGGGGCCAGGTGCAATTGTGCGCTTATAATATATATATATATATATATATTAATAAATAAAAATTCAAAATATAGAATTTTCTCAAAAAATGACTTTCCTTATTTTAATTATAATTTTCTCAAAATATCTCATTAAATTAAATTTATTTAATTTAATGAAATTTATTTAGTATTGGAAAACTTGGGTGAGTTAGGATTATTTGTAACTCTAAAAACTTATGATTTTTCAAACTTTACGTGTCAATATTAAAAGAAGTAAACAAAAGGTTAAAAGTCTCCATTTTATACAGAGTATAGATTATATGGGTTCCAACTCAATCCTATCAAATGATGATCATAAAATTTCTGAGCTATTAGATTAGAAGATTTTTTTTTAATCTTTTTGAAACTGGTTATTTAAGTACATCAAAAGTACAGTATGTCTGGACATATCACACTGTAAATAAGATCAATAGATGATGGATACACACACACACACACATATATATATATATATATATATATAATTTCAAATAATGTATTAGGAGTGTACCATTAATTATATGTATGCTACTATTTTGACATTAACTTTGTGTTTAGATGGAGGGTGATTTGGAAAGAGAAAAAGAATGAAACATAATTTGAATGTACTAAATTTTTAATATAGTCCGACAACTAAACATATAGTTGGTGAGAAATATAAGTTGAAGGATGAAAACTTAAAAAGAGAGACCATGTATCCTGTAAAACATGTGATTAAAGAAAAAGAGATTTGATCAAGTCTTTACTCGGACCCACCATGGCGAATTGAAGTAGGGATAGGTGCTACATTAGGCTAGGATTTCCAATGTTGTTTTTGTCCTTAGTTTTACAATGTTGATCATACACAATGGGTGAAGAAATATATATATATATATATATATATATATATATATGTTCTAGTTCCTTCTCCTTTACCCCCTTAGTGCACAAATAAAAATACCATGTTCCTTTTTCTTTCTCTTTTGCCAATCGAAGAATAAGCAGAGATATATTCCTTTCAGTCCTCTATTTCCATCCTTTCGAATATATATATATATATATATATATATATAATATATATATATATATATATATAATATATATATATATAAAATGTAAATTTAAATTCATTCTCATAGTTAAAATTTTGATCTACTTGAATTATTATTATTATTATTTGATACAATATAGAAATTCTGCTCTAACCTAATTTAAGTGTATATGTGCGTGAAACTCTCTATAGAGACTTGAACCTTAGCTCTTGCCACCCCACACCTTATAAGCATTTATACTTGTGAAGTGATCATTACGCTTATAATACGCAATGATTACTTGAATTAATTAATACTTGACCAAAGATATATATATATATATATATTGAGAAGATGAATTTGGAGTACAGTGAATTATGTATGTAACAAAACACGTCGAGGTTATGGATTTTTTTGAGGATTAATATGTACAATCCCCACCCCCAAAAGAAGAAAGAAGAAGAAGTAATACTAATATATACAGATGCAATAAACGACGAAGTATATTTAATCAAACATATAGCTACCACTAAAGAAGGACAAAAAAAAAAAACAGCTGTGCAACATTCTAAAGTATCATACTTCTTGTTGTTTTGCTTTGTTTTTTTCAATTTTTTAATAACATAACATTTAATTTGCCAGAAAATATGAACTGCCACACCTGAAGTTGTTGCACTTAAAAATTGAAGAAATCAATTTCAATAGCATGCAATTCCCGGATTCTCTCAAGTCTCAACTCTCAACACTAAGTTTATAGATTTAACAAGTGCTGATTCATGTATATATAATATATATAGTAATCTTAGATGTCTGTTAAAGAAAACAAGGCATGCATTCTCAATTTACTAATTATTTATTTATATAGTTTAGTTTTGATTAATAAATTAAAACCATATCTTAGCGAGTGTCATGTATATATATGGTAAAAATATGGCTTTTCGGCTAAGTCTTCATGTAGTTCTTTGTAATTGAAAATTAACTTGCACGGTTGCACTCCATTTAAATAGCTTTTACCTATTTGGCACTTATGCTCTACAGATGTGCTAAAGAGTTTCCCCTAATAAATTTTAGCTTAATAATTATGTTATCTCTGTATTGAAGCATCTGTTGGTAATATACAAGAGAGGGAAAAATAGATAGTGTAGAAGTGTAAATCATTATAGATACAACTTAAATATAATATATATTTAAAAATCTAATATATGGGACTTACATCCCCTTTTGTAAGAGATGGGCTCAATCATTATTCAGCCCAAAAAAACCATCATATGATTTTTTTTTTTACACTACACAATTTCATATATTTTACTTTTCAAAAATAAATAGTATCAATCTAAAATTTTGTGATTTAACTGACATTTTTTAGTATTTTTTTATAGAGGCATCAAGGTTTAAAGTCTTGCTCCCATTATACATATCAAATTTAAAAAGAGAAAACCTATCAAATTTAAACAGAGAAAAAAAATAGTATATATCAACGACTATGAATGATGTAATTTGGGCTTTCATAAATAATTGAGATGTAATTTTTTATGTGGGCTTGTATGGATCCCATAACAAATTTTTTATAGAAGAATCCCAAAATTAACAAATATCATTTGAGGGGAGTGGAGTTAGCTAATTAAGTAGTATATATTAACTTATACTGTAATTAAACAAGTCAAGGTGACACTAGCTAAATTCATGGTCACCATTTTTGAAAGAATCAGAAAATGTAACTCGAAATTCAATCCTATCAAAATCATACACAATGATCATAAGAATCATTGAACCATAATATAGATGAAAACCTAAGTTTTTTTCTAATTTAAAAATTAAATACAATCAGATGTGAAAAAAGATATTGAAAATATGAGTTTAAGTAAGATTAAAGGTAGAGGCTTTTCTATTATGTAGTTTCTAATTTTTGCATGAGATTTTTTTTTTTCAACATTAAGTTTGGTAAGTACATAAGCAAAAAGGATGGAGATAAAAAGGAGGAAAGAACCCATATGAAAACTCTAAGTATAATTTGATTGTAGAAAATGAAAAATACGATATATCAAATTTTCTCTCAGATCCATCGAATAGAAACAAAGAAAGAAGAGAGGAGAAAAGGAGAGTCAAAGGAGGAAGAGGTTATAAGGTTTTTTATTTTATTTTTATTTTATTTTTATATTTATTTTTTAAAGAAGAAGAGGTTCTTCATATATTTTTTTACCTTGGGGTTTAAGCTATTAATATGTATAATGGGCTAAATTAAATATCATATATACTCTAACTTCTTGTTCTTCTATTAATTTTTTTTATATAAAACTATTCTTTTTTTTTTTTTACCAGAAATTACCACTATCCTTGTATTCTTGTGTTCAACTAAATAACAAGAAAGAGATATATTGTAACTAAAAAATAAAAAGAGATCACTTCTCACACCTCTATTTCGATGCTTCCCAATAAAATTTAATGTTAATCTAAATTCATTCTCGTATTTACAATTACTTGGACCTATGATGAATACGGAATATGAAGAATATTAGAAAATTCCACAAAGTAAATATTAATTATAAGATGTGGTAATTATAAGTCAGGGAACATTTAAATCAACTCTCTAAAAAAAATAAACACTTAAGAAAAATAAGAAAGAAACACTTTTCAGCCCCGACCAAGTACGTCCAACATTCTATTCATCAATTTTTCTTTCTTTAAATAAAAAAGTCCAACATTCTAAAGAAACTTTTTTTTTTTCTTTTTTATAATGACATGACTTTGAACAATTTGCCATAAGAATGAGAAAAAGCCATACTTACTTGCAACTTTAATTTCAAACTATTGGACTTGTTGCAACTTTCAAACTTTACGGAAGTCAATTTCAACAACAATATATAACAGGATTCTCTCTTTTACCATTTCACCAATTCCTTTATATCAAGCATCAATCAACACAAAGTCTATAATTTACGCTAGTGCTGATGCATGCACCATATTCCATTACTTCCATATATAGTACTAATTACTAACCCTAAGTTACTATATTGTTATTATTATGATATAAAGTTAAAATTGTGTCCCATCAACTGTAAATCTGTAATTACATGCATTGTATCCTATCTGACAGATGTATATGGTGCCAGATCAAATGAAACTGCAATATTTCCTTTTTGATGAAGAAGAATATTGAGCATTAAATGGGGCCCATTTGTCAATATGGTGCCTTGTTCATCAAGCAGTGGTTAGCCATTGTTTTTAAAAGAATAGGAATAAAATTTAGAGAAATGTTATGTCTATAACATTTTTATAGTAAATGTTAGTTGATAAAATGTTACTGGCTGTTATTTATTGACTTTTATTACCACTTAAAATTTTTTGTAAAAATATTGTGGATCATTTCTCTAAAATTTATGATAAATTTTTTCATTGAGGGGGAAAAATTTATAATTACTTAGTGGCACATTTTGACTAATGTAGAAAGTTTCTATAGTTTCTACCAACCATTTTTCCTCCAACTTTATTCTTTTAAATATGATTTTACGATCTTTGTGCTGATCAAGAAAAAGATATATGATTGTACTAATGAAGACTTTGAAGCAAAACTAGATTCGATTCAATTTGACATGTTAAACCAATATATTGTTTTTGAAAGTGGATTTTAGTTAGCTTAATTAACTAGTAAATTTTTTGTCAATGAATAAGAGACCGAGGGCAAGAGTCTTTTAGCTCAGCACATAGTATAACCTGCTCTCTTTATTAAAAGAATCAAGGTATGAAACTTCAAATCCCCTTTTTGGGTCTCCCCTTATGATTTTAACCATCAAATTATAAAAAAAGAAAAAAAAAGAAAAAAAATTCAAATCAAATAACCAATTAGTGTCTTAACATACTTAAAATGGTAACAAAGAACAATTATTTTGAAGGGGATACCATAAAAATTAAACCTTATCATATCTAAAAAATAATAATATTCCAGAGGATGCTACTCCCTTGCAGATGAATTCTTCTTATAACTTCATTATTATTGTCTAATGCCTTTGGGTTTGTTGAACCCCCACCCCATCCCAACCCCCTTCTCTAAAGGAAAGGATTTTGGTCCAGTTGATTACTACTTGGTTACTCCACTTTTTGAACAGGGGAGTAAACAAATCTTTAAGTCTCATGGTATATGGGCAAATGATCCATTGCCAAATGAAGGAACAAAAATGATGGTTTCTATAGTAATTAAGTTTATTTGGTTTCAAGATTTTTGTAATTTAATAATGTTGTCTAGTTCCCTTATAGAGGAGAATCTAGATACTAATCCCCCTCCCCCACTCGTTTTAAGGGAAAAATAGAGTTACTTTGGAGCTTAGGAATTTAAAATATTCTTTTTGAGGTCTATATATATACCCACTATATTATAGTGTTTTTTAAGGTGAAATGGCAGATAAAATAACACATTTTTTATATATAAAAAAGACTTTAATTTGGATATACAAATTGAGGTAGAAAGTGTTTATTTATCTCCTCTTCTTTTACCTTTTCTTTTCACATGCATTCTAGTTATATTAATTCTTTCTTATATTTTGTGAGCATTATTGAATTTTTGTATTTATATCCAAATTAAAAAAAAAAAAAACTAAATAGGCGCGCAATAGATAAAAAGTTTTTCTTCAAACCGAATCTTTTAACCTATTGTATGGTGGCTTATAAAACTATTTATAATTCTATATGTATTATTTAAACAAGTCATATTACTCATTAAATATATCATGTAAATAAAATTATACATGGATGATTCAAGTAATAGGTTGCATGAATTTTCCTCCAAATCAGTTTAAAGAAATATATATTATATTTGCTTGGGTGTTTTTTTTATATCAGGATTATTAGGTGCCTCCAGGCTCTACTAAAAAATGGGTCTATAGCCACGTTTTTGCTTTTGGAGAAACATCATCATAGCCTACATTCAAAATATTGGTTTTGAATTTTATGTATTTGTTCTAGTTTTATTTGATATTCTAATCATGCCATCCATATTCACTATATTTTCAAAAAAAATGTGTCACTCAATTTACCTAAATAACCCATTTGATTCGTACAGAATGATATTAAAAAATTGAACTCTATCAGTCCCATTTCACACAATTCTATTCCGACATTTGGCATAACAAATTGGCATAAAGTGGGTAACAAAGTTACCTAAAAGTAAAAATGATCGTTTCTCAAAAGCATGAATCTCATTCCAACTTCAGAGGTTGGGTTTGACATTAATTCCACAAAAATGATTTCCCATTAGTTTGTTTTTGCTTACCAATGTGCCATATAATTAATATGCAAGTCCTAATTAAGTTTATCTTGTGTACAAGTTGGAGAGAAAGAGAGAGAGATATCCATGGTCGTTACTACTTTTTACATAAAATCACAATAAAACAAAAACAAAAAAGAAAAGATGAGCTCATGGTACAACTTAGCATTCCAGTAAAAAATAAATAAATAATATTATGGCATCTTTAACGAGGTTTTTTTTTTTTTTTTTGAGGAATCTCCAATTTGATTCCAGCATTACGATATTAAGGCCTTATTTATGTTGCACTCAATATAATTAATCACAAAGCATCCATCAGCCATGTTGGATGTATACATATGTTTGTCACTTAGGAATTTGATTGACAAACAACTGATAAAGTTTCGTCAAAATTTTATTAACGGTTGTTGAAGACTAGAGAAGACGCTATCATGGTGATGAACTGTGAAGTAATAATCAATCAATTTATACTTATATGAAGGCTAAAAGAGAAAATATGTGTGAATTACGTACGTGATAGTAAGCAATCACCTTATATTGTAGTGGTATATCTCTCTCTTGGAAAGTGAAAGGTTTAGTTTTTTCTTTTTTGGAAAAAAAAGGTTTAGCTAATACTTTTAACACCCCCTCTCACGTGTAAGCTGAAATTACCTTTTAATAGGTGAGGCCCAACATGTGAAAATTTAAATGAGAGGTAAAGTGGAGGAGATAAGAATCGAACTTATGATCTTATGCTTTGATATCATAAAAATTACCAATTGTCCCAAAAGCTTAAGCTATTGGGATATAGTAAATTTAATCATTTAATCAATACTTCTAACACATTGTTTTGCATGGGAACAAAGTGATGTTACTAATGCAAAATGAAGAAAAAGAATAAAAATAAATGAAATATAAAATAAATGAATTCGTCATTTTTTTTATACAAGATAGAAATTCTATATAACATAATCTAAGTATATAATTGTGTGGGCCAAAATGGGGATATACCCCTTTCGCTCAAAAGTTCTAGCAAAATACCTCATTTACTAAAACTATCTAATGATATGCCCCTGTTTTGAAACTCGATTTTTAAAAAATCGTGTTATAGGCAAATCAAACTTTAAAAAAAAAAAAAAAAAATTGTGGAACTCAAGTTCCACTTAAAAATTTTCAAGGAACTCGAGTTTCATGAACTCAAGTTCCTTATTGAAACTCGATTTTAAGCAAATCGAGTTTCAAAATATGGGCATATTGCTAGATAGTTTAAAAAATGGGGCAATTTGCTAGAACTTTTGGGCGAAAGGGGTATATTCCTATTTAGGCCTAATTGTATGTGAAGCTCATTTCTGGAGACTTAAATCCCAGTCCTTACCCCCCACACCTCACAAACATTTATACTTGTCCCAAAAGTTTAAGCTATTAGATATGGTAAATTTAATCATATAACTAATACTTCTAACACATTGTATTGCATGGGAACAAAGTGATGTTACTAATGCAAAAGGAAGAAAAAGAATAAAAATAAATAAAATAAAAGCAAATGAAATAGAAAAAAATGAATTCGTCATTTTTTTTATACAAGATAGAAATTCTATTATAACATAATCTAAGTATATAATTGTGTGGGCCAAAATGGATATATACCCCTTTGGCTCAAAAGTTCTAGCAAAATACCACATTTTCTGAAACTATCTAGCGATATGTCTCTGTTTTGAAATTCGATTTTCTAAAAATCGAGTTTCAATATAAAACTCGATTTTTAAAAAATCGTGTTATAGGCAAATCAAACTTAAAAAATAAAAATAAAAATAAAAAATTTGTGGAACTCAAGTTCCACTTGAAAATTTTCAAGGAACTCGAGTTCCATGAACTCAAGTTCCTTATTGAAACTTAATTTTAAGCAAATCGAGTTTCAAAATATGAGCATATTGCTAGATAGTTTCAAAAGTTGGGCATTTTGCTGGAACTTTGGGCAAAAGGGGTATTTTACCTATTTTGGCCTAATTGTATGTGAAGCTAATTTTTGGAAATTTAAATCTCGGCCCTTACCCCCCACACCTCACAAACATTTATACTTGTGGAGTGACCATCACAACAAGGGTATACGATGGTAAATGAATTCGACATGTTGACAATAGATGAAAAAGAAAGTCATCAATTATCGTTTTTTTTTATTATAATTAATTCGAGGAATGAAAAGAATAGATAAAGTTTTATATAGATTTAGAAGTTAAGAACTTAAGATTCCAAAGTTCACATTAGTAGACACTTAAACAACTATTTTGTATATCGAAATCTCTCCTTAATTAATTGGAGATATGGTACAAAACTATCGTGGGGAAAGGGATTCAACATTTTTATTATTGTTTTCTTTCTATTATGATAACTGAAATATTGTTTCGGTTTTTCAATATATGAGTGGTATAGAAACAAAGTTTAGATCCATGTTGTTGATGTCACAGAATAAGAAAGTATCAAAGTATAATATTCTAATTAGGCGAAAATGGGCAATTGTCTATTTCGCACAAAAAAATTGGGCAAATGCCTCATTATCCAAATTGATTAGGGAAATGCCCTTTTTTTAAAACTCGATTTTTTCAAAATCGAGTTTTAAAAAAAAGATTCTGGAACCCTATAGTGACATTTTAAGAACTTATAGCGGCGTTTTGTAACTCAACCTCCATGAAATCGAGTTACATGCAAGTTTTTTTTTTTTTTAAACCTATAACTCGACTTCATGGAGCTCGAGCTACAAAATGCCGTTATAAGTCCTTAAAAACGTCACTATAGGCTCCTTAAAACGTCGCTATAAGCTCCTTAAAACGTCGCTATAGGACTTAACTCGATTTTGAGAAAATCAAATTTCAAAAGAGAGGCATTTTCCTAATTAGTTTGGAAAATGGGGCAACATGTTGATTTTTTTTTTTTTGCGAAAAGGGCAAAAGCCCATTTTGACCATTCTAATTAAGCTTTTCTTCCTACGTTTCATCGCATTGAAAATGATTTTGGGAAGTTAAATGAAAAATTGTATGATGTCTATAAAGGTAGACAAAGTTCGTACTCTCCAAGCCAAAATTGTAACATCAATCATTTGCTAAATGATCGGCCAATCAATACTATAAATAATTATCAATATATATGTCAACTTTATTGTACATATAAAAACCGGCCGGAATATATTTTTCAATTGAACTTTAATATTGATTCAGTGTTTACGATCAGATATTTATGAAAAGGTATACAGCTCGTCTTCTTTTTCTTTTGGTCAAGTATATATCTCGTTTTCAATGCTTATAATGAAAGAATTTTGAGTTTACTTGCATGCATTTGCTATCGTAGACATGAAGCCATCTGAAAAATAACAATTTAAAATAGAGGACTTTTAATTACATTTTTACAGACTAAATATATAAAAAAGTAACAACTGATTGTATACCGTAAAGGTCAAAGATCCAAAATTAACAACCGATTCTCTAATTAATGAAATTAATCTTGATATAATAAGTTAATAGTGACCATCGCACATCTTTGGTGCGATGGTCACTTTACAGGTATAAGTGCTTGTGGGGTGTGGAGGGCAAGGGTCGGAGTTTAAGTCTCTAGGAGGGAGCTTCACACACATATACACTTAGATTAGACTAGAGTAGAAATTCTGTCTTGTATCAAAAAAAAAAAAGAGTTATTTTTTTTCCACTCATTATATAGTATAAATTAAAACTATCCGTATGTATTATTTAAACAAATTATGTGACTAATTAAAAAAGTAATGTGATTAAAACTATGCATGGATGACATCTTCAATCGTTACATAGTGAGTTGAAGAAAAATAACTTCAAACCTATTTGGAATCTAACTTTCTCCATAAGTTAGTAATTTGAATCAAATATTTAAATTTTCGGGTCCCCCACTTCTTCTCTTCATCTTCAGCATTTGCATCTCTCTCTAGCATCATCAACAACTAATATTTTTTTTTCTTACAAAAAAATATTGATATCAAATTCATGCAACTTTTGCACTTAATAATTAAATTATAATCTTCTGTACTTAAATAAGAGAGGAAGTTAGTCTGTGCTGTGTATCCAAAAGTTAGGTACTTTTGGATATATATCACTATCAGTTTCTTTAAGACCTTCTCCCCTCTCCTCGTGTGTGTATGTATGTTAAAATACTTAGTATTCTCAAAAGAAAAAAATAGTGAGTTAATCCCACATCAAAAAATAAGTGTGAGTTAAAGAAGTTTAAAGTCTATGCTGTGTATTTAAAAGTTAGGTCATTTTCGATATACACTAGTTTAGTTTCTTTAAGCCCTATTTCCCTCTCTCCGTGTGTGTTAAAATACTTATTCTAAAAAAAAAAATAAGAAGGGAAGTTGAGTGTGAATGTTTTGTAAGGATAATTGGTGCGATCATTAATTAGATGAAACAAAAAATTATTTGAATTTTCATTCATATATACAACATTGATTTATAAGATAAAATCTACAACTCTAAGATCTCCTCATTACTTGAAGTCTTGAAACCCCCCAAGAATCTATCCTCACACATTTATTTCGTAAGATTCTTAATATTTTTATATGTCCTAAAAGTTTTGATCTTTTTGGTTTTTATTTTTCATTTAATTTTTTGGTTGGTTAAGGGCCTCTTTGATATAGTTTATACACTGTTTTTTAAAGTAATTGATGAGAATGCAAATTATCATATTTTTCTCCCTTAAAGTTTAGTATTTTATACTTATTTGGCGCCTAAATGTACTCATTATTCTTATATTTTGATTTAGGATTCGAATGGAGGCATTAAGTGCAAAATGTAGCTAATTGGGCGATTTTGGACAATTTCGACATCACTTAGTAGTCTAGGAATAACTCTCTCATCAAGGCTCCAATTGAGATGATTCAAGATGCTATGGAATGCCAAGAAAAATCTCTACAACTTTCATGTTTTGAGTTTTGAGAGATACTGGCTGCATCAAGGTCGAAATCGAGCTTGAAGTTGCTCCTGCACTGCTGATGTTCTAGAATGTTCATTTGCCTAAAATTCTAATACCTGATGCGGTTTATTTTTAGAAGCTTCCAATCTAGTGCATGAAATTTCAGGCTGAAAAACATCACTTTCCTAGTTATATTAGGACTTTGTTTTATTTTTAATATTTTCCTTAATTAGTTAGATTTGTAGGCTTGGGAAATGGGGAATTAACGTGTACAAGAGGAGAGAAGAAATCAGATTGGACACACACGCCTCTCTCTCCCATTTTCTCTAATTTTCTCCTTCGAGTTTTCATCATGGCTCGGCTTGGCTAAACTTTTATGCTTAATTAAAGGAAACGGAAGCCTCGGAATCAATAAAACTATGAGATCTAATTTGTTTTTACTATTCAATTTTATGCTTTGAGTATCAGATGTTGTTCTGTACCTATTTTCATGATTGTCTCATTTAATTACTACGAGACCTACTAGTTTTAGTTCATTGCAATCTACTACTTCGTTAGATATCAAATCCGTAATTGTTTGATCTCTTTAATTTGTGGAGCAACCAAGATTTAATGATTTGTTGCGTCAGAAATTATTAGATCTTAGGAAGAATGCTTCACTAAATTTAAATACAACTGCTTGTGCTTGCGTTGTTTAGTTTCATTGATCTCTCTAATTTTTTAGGCTGCTACTAGAATAAACTTTTAGCGCTTGTCTTGGGTTGTTTAGTAGTTAGGGTTTATTAGATCGTTTTTGTTTTCTAATTAACTGTGACTAAGGAGAGATAGGAAAATAGTTCCAACGGTGAATATTCAAAGTGTGAATTGATATATACTTGCATCAATGATCAGTTGTAAAATTCTGGTGGTAGATGTTGACTTGGACCAAGATTTGTTCTTTTGATTGATTTCGATATTTTAATTTGAATTGTTCCTTAATTGTTTTTCTTAAAATTGTTTTCGTTATACTCAACCCCTTCCCCCCATCATTGTTCACGTAGCATAAAACTAGGCTAGATACTCTCCGTGGGAATGATCCTTACTCACACTGCTACATATATTTTTAGGAGTATAGTTTTATTTTTGGTTGCTTGCGACAGCACACCAGTAATCCTATATACAACTTTTTAAAACCTCATTTGTTTAAAATATATAATTGTACTTTTACCTAAATTATTTTTTAAATAAAAATAAACTATCCCCAAAATACACTTCATAAAAGAATATGTTTTTAGTGCCTATTTGATCAATCTTACATTTTATGGACTTTTTAAGTAAACTTTTATGGTTTATTTATTTTATTTTTTAAGTGAAACCCACTTTAGTAGGTGGGGTTTAAATAAATTTTTATTGAAAATATATTTGTGAGATTTTAAAAAGTTATACTTTAATTGAATATCTAATCCAACAATTTAAAAATAGATATACACGGATTTTAGAGAAGTTACTCGAAAAACTTTAGAAAATAATAATTTGGTCAAATTAATGAAATGAAGTAGAATAATAGGAAAATGTTTAATTACATTCAAATTATTTTGGAAGAAAATTCCTCCAACTCACTAGGTATTGGTTGATAAGGATAAAGTTTGGCTCTAAATCGGTTTTAAATTATTTTTTTCAATTCATTACATGGTGAGTTATAAGATCATCTATGTGTATTATTTAAGCAAATCGCATTCCTCATTAAAAAAAAAATTTAATGTTACTAAAACTACAAACAAATAGTCTTTTTAATTACCATATAGTAAGTTAGAGGAAGATATCTTCATACCAGTTTGGAGCCAAACTTTCCCTAGATAACCATGTACTTGTATTATTTAAATAAGTCACATGATGAATTATTAATAAATCATATATTCATGTGACTAACAGTATACATGAATGTTTTTAATAATCGTCATGTAATAAATTGGAAAAGATTCTTTCAAACTAATTTGAAAGAAAATTGTATTCGAAATAATATGGGACTAATTAGTACTTGATTACTTGTTAGAACAAAATCTTTTTCATATCAATTTAAATATTTTTTTCTTCTTTATAGATTGATGTCATGATCAAAACAAGAGTATGTAGGGAAGACGTGACCTAAGTGGGATGATAGCAAAGCTGGAAGTTGATACGATTGTCTTTACTTTAAGATCCCCTAAGGTTCTTTTTTATTCTCCTTTCAAGAATCAAATTTCAGCTACCAAGTAAAAGTTTACTTAATTATTTTAATTTGGGGAGTCGTATAGTGTTAGAGTTTAGATGTGGAATCCAATTTAAAAATTATTAAAACTGTTTATTATAGTCTCTTTGATAGTGTATTTTCATATTGTGTGAAGTATTTTTAAATAAATAAATAAAGTCTTTTTTTTTTTTTTTTTATAAAAGACCTTTGATATTTTTATCAACATTTTTTTTTTATGTAAAAATTAGTGTAACAAAATTGAACCGGCCGCTATGTTCTCATTTTTATTAGTTTCTAGTTTATGTGTATCTTTGTATATTTTTCTTGCTGCCTTCTCTTCATTTTCAATCCTAACAACATCCTATCACCCATTTTCTTTTTCTTATTTTCCTTTTAAGCCTCTTCCTACTTTGCATCCTTTAAACATTGGGAAATATATTTTTCCCTAAAATATCAAAACCACTTTCAAGCCAAAAAACTAATAGAGGACAACCCAACGTTCTCACATATAAAAGAGCTTTGGACAAATTCTCTTATAATAATATTCACCATTGAAGTGTATATCCTCTCTTTTTTTTATATAAACATCTGTATGAGTGAGGTTTAATTCCAGGGTTAAATCACTTGTTTACTTTTAATAAAACATCGAAAAGCTTGCATTAACTATAAAAATAAAATTAAACTAGATTAAAAAGAGTAATTTTGTCACACTTATACATTTTTCTTCTTTTTGTTTTTAGAATGTCACATTTATATTTTTCTACTACAATGGAAAAAGTTTAAAAGACATTAAAATTGTACTAAACACTAATTTCATTAAAGATATTACCACTACAACAAAAGTGGGCTATGGTAACGAAACGTTTGGTCACCATATGTCCTTATTTCGCCACCAAAGACATATGATGACGAAACCGCATTTGTCACCTAGGCCCTATCACAAAACGTCTTGGTGACGAAAATTTTTCATCACCAATAACAATATGATAGGTGACAAAATATTTTCATAGCCAATAAAAAATAATAGGTGACAAAATTGTTTTGTCACCTAATATTTTGCATCACTAAACCTTACTTTTAGTGACGAAATAAATTCGTCACCAATGATTTTTTATTTGTAATTTTTTTATTTGGCCACATAAGGTGACGAAATATTTCGTCACCAATTTTATTTATTTATTTTTTTTCAATTTCAATGGATTAGGTGACGAAGTTTGGCGTCACCAATTTTTGCTTATAGTTAGATATTGATGACAAAAATTTTGGTCACCAATTTATTTTTATTTATTAATGTTCTTTACAGTTACTTGCCATTACATTTACCTATTACATTAACTTGTTCATTTCCAATTACTTCCAGAAACAAATCATCCATGCAATTCCAACCACATCCATAAACAAATCATCCATTCATTGCCAACCACATCCATACAATCTACAAAGAAAATAAAAAACCATTATACTTTTAAAACCATTGAACCAAGTTGTTAATAACCATTTATATATAAATGATGTCTTCTCATACTTTACAAAAAGTGATTTGACTTCAAGTAGCACCACAAAAACTCTCTCTTTGCCACCAATCCCATATCTGCACAAATATAAAGAAAAATACATCAATACTGTATCTTTTGGAAGAAACAACTATTTGAACAACGAATCACGAAATTGCCCAAAGTTCAGCTAAATTTGATACATTGATATTACTATCATGGTTCTAATTTAAAAATAAAGTTTGATGCAAGGAATATGTTGCCCAACATGTTAAAAGCCTCATTATCACTAGTGTGTCAAACACAAAGCTTATACTAAAACTCTACTAAGTAAGTAATCTATTTATAGAGAAGAATTCAAACATGTGTTTAATGCCTTCAAAGTTCATTCTTCCTTTAAGTTGCTCCAAACTAGAACATTGGTTGGGTAATAAAAAAAATATCAAATTACAAAAGAAAATGTACAAATGTAGAGCACTTAGCTTGTAAAAAATGAACCTAAACTAGGAAAAGAATCTTATATGCCACAATAAATTGCAACAAAGAAACAAGGAAAGAAATGTCAAATTTAATTGTCCAAGAAGAACTAACCCAATGGTCACTATTCCTTGTATGTAGAGGAGAAAATTACGGCAAATTCATTAAAGAAGATGTAATATATATATATATATATATATATATATATATATATTATATATATATATATATATATATATATATATATATAAATTTGTTGGCTTGAAAAAATAAAGTTCCAAGAATTAATTTGTTGGCTTGAAAAACTGAAGTTCCAACAATTAATACAAGAGCATAGAAGGAACATCAAGGATGCTGCACAAAGGCGAGTATAGGAAATACCAATAACAACAAAAGATTTATAGTCTAGTCCATCAATTTCATTGAACAAGTTTAAATAAAATTTCCAGTTCAAATCAATGTGTAAACTTTAATTTAAGTTTTAGAAGACAAAACCCCAGAGCAAAAGAATCTGAGACTAGTCTTAAAAGACTCAAAATCCTTACCTCAGTTTATACTCACAAAAAGCCAAGGAAACTCAACCTTGCACAAATGAAAGTTCAACACAAAGTTTAATGGTCATAAATAATTACAAAAAGTCACAAGGCTTAGTTGGCTAGCACAAGAAGTCTATTTTCTTCTAAAAGAAAATGTAGACAATCAAGTACCTCATGTGCAGCTCCAGTACCAAGATAGAACTTTTGTCCCCCTTGTATCTATGCAATGATATATACAAGACCTACAAAGTTAGTCCAACTCATAAGCTGCTTAACAAGTAAATCACTAAGTAACCAAAACATTTGAGGGCTTTTTTTATTGGCAAGTAATGGGCAATCAAGGGAGCATTAAAGGTTAAGATTTTTTTTTTTTTTTTGCTTACTAGCAGTAAAATGCTTGACTAGGCTAACTCTTCAAAAAAAAAAAAAAAAAAAAACAATGAGGAGCAAACCCCATAGACTAGGCAACAAAAATGTTGTTATATTTGGACCTATTCTGTTTGTTGTAGACTCGTAAACTTCAAATATGAAGCTTTTAATAGTATACACATCCAAATACTTTTAGCTAGCCAAAAACACTAACACTACATTCCTTACTTACCACATGGCAAGAACAAGTCATATGCTTCCTATTGGCTTGTCCACCGCTTCTAATATGCATGAGATATTAAAAGTAATTATTATCATCTTCTTCCTATTGACAAGATTTTATCAAGGTAACTTGTTTTTATTGATTTGGAGTACCACATCAATATTAGTTGAGTAAAATTTTCTAATGAATGGAGGATTTTCTTCATCAAAACAATGATTTCTAAAACTATACAAAACAAAGAATTAAAAAGAGAGCTGATTCTCAAACAAAGTAAATAAGCTCATCTCATTTTTTAGGGAAATTAACACATTGTTTTACATATTAAACATTGAAATGCTTTCACATGATGCCCCAAAATTTCTCAAAAATTTAATTAAAAATGAAAAGATAGGAAAATTGACAAGTTCATTCTTCAGTTAGTACCTAGAAGAATATATTAATCAATTGGATCTCCGGATTATTGGTTAAAACGAAAAGGAATATTGGAAAACAAAAGGCACATCTCAATACCCTTTATAGCTTCTAAGAACCATGGATAAGCGGGATTGTTCATCACTCAAACAGACAAAACAAAAGGCATATTGGAAATCACCAAATCTCATAAATAAATACTTGCAAAGACATGCATCTAAAGATAGGTTTCCTTACCAATCAGCATAATCAACCCAGACGGTGTTGACGTTGGGATGGGTTAGGCTTGGCTCGTTGGTGTCAGCACTAGGGGCTCAGCTTGGCTTAGCGGTGGCTAGTGGCTAGCTAGCCTTACCGGTGGTGCTGTGTGTTTGTGTGTGTGTGACAGAGAGTGCAACGTGAGAGAGAGAGAGAGAGAGAGGAGAGAGAGATAGAGACAGAGAGAAATAAAATTTTACAAGTGATTTGGGGATTTAGGGTTAATTTCAATTGGATTTAGGGTTAATTTCAAATTTTTACCCAAAAATAAAAATAAATTTAGGTTTAATTTCAATTTTCTAGCTCCCAAACACAGAATGTACGCCCTAATTTTTTTTTTACCATCAGTGACAAACCCTTATTTCATCACCAATGAAACTTAATTTTTTACCAGTCGTGACGAAAAGTCGAAAACCTATTTCATCACCAATGAAATCTAAATCTTATATATTGGGTGATGAGATTAGTATTTCATCACCTATTGTCCATTTTTGGTGACGCAATCCTTTTGTCACCATAAATCTCACTTTTGGTGACGAAAATGTTCGACACCATAGACAATGGTATAGCCTACGCAAATAAAAACCTAATGGCGCCTTCTTATTTCATGAGCTAAAGTGACGAAAAACCCATTTCGTCACCAATATGAATATCTTTAGTGACGAAATTAGTAAAATATTTTATCAAAATCGGCGGCGAAATTTTGTTTTCCTCACCAAATGTTATCATTTAGTGACGAATTTAGTTTTCCTCACTAGATTTTGTAACCATAGCCTCCTTTTGTTGTAAGAGATCCAAAATTATTGTAAGCTCGATACCCATCTACTTGAAAAGTAAGTAAAATAACTCTAATACTATTTTTGTAATGTAAATACTAGAAGCTTAAGGTTAACACAGCGTGTATGTGTGTGTATTCATTTTATTTTTAAAATTTTCACTCCCTAATTTGTCTCTTACATATGTACATATTTTTTTCCTCTTTGCTTCTTCATTTTTGTCCTAGCTCTTAAGCTAGGGAGTTTAATTGAGAGGTTTACTTCTTTAAATTCATAGAAAGTTTTTTTTTTTTTTTTTGAAAATAGAACATTCATTCATTTATTTGTAACAAAAGAGAGTCATGATATAGAGCATCCATAGCTGGTGTAGGTGAATCCTCCATCCAAAATATATCATCAAAGATGTTCCTCGCATATTATGCAAGAGCATGTGCTACCCTATTCCCTCCTTTCCTTGTGCAGTAGATTGTTACCCACTGTAGACCAAGCAACAGATGACGAACATCGTCCATGACATTCCCCAACAAAGATTGGGTTGGTCACAGATGAAGAAATAGCTTTCATCACATTCACATTATCCCCTTCGATAACAAGTTCTGAAAATCCAACATCAGTTGCAAACTCTATTGCTTTCCTACATGCTAGCAACTCAGCTTCGTAGCTGCTGCTCATAGATGAACCTTTGGCAGCCATGGCTGCCATCACTTCCCCTTATCATTTCGACTAATTGCTCTAAACCCAGATTTGTGACTTTCCGAGAAGATAGCTGCATCAAAGTTTAGTTTGAAGACCAATAAACTAGGTAAATTTATTGGATTTACATAGAACAACACTTTCTATTTAAAAAAAAAAAGAATTCTTAGGAAAGCCTGAAACATAACCAAAGGATCTAACATAATTTTGCTAACATATTTTACATTTTTACTACAGTTCTACGACTATACATTTTATAATAACTCATCATTTTTTCTTCACCATTCACAGTTGCACATGTCATCAAATTGAGGCAAAGTGTATCTCCACATATACTTTCTCATTTGCCATGCATGCGTATCTTTGGGTAGAAACTCTGTTATGATGTTTTCTCTATAATTGAAACCCTAAAAGCTTTGAATAGATGGAGACTTTGGATTAAAGTTTCAAAAAAAAAAAAAAGCTTTAATAATATATTAGGGTGATTTTGATTTTATTTTCTAGATTTAACAATGTACAAATTAATTGCATAGAATTTTGAAATTTTAAATGATATAACAACCTGCACACAGTTAAATTTGTAAATTTTAATTTTAATAATGAAATCAATCCATTTCAAATGAAGATGATAATTTTTTCCAAATTTATGTCTATCAAGAATTTTTTATATATTTAATTTTGGGGTAAATACCAATTTTAACTAGTAGTTTTGAATTTTGATAGACAAAATAAAAAGAAAAAAAAAATTCACATAGTAGGCATTGTCTACTGATCATGACAGCAAGCAGCTTTCTAACCCTAAAGTCAATATTTATACCTAAAAGTGGGCAAAACCTCAAAGTACATATAGTCACTAGAAAAATGGGTCTAATTCACTTCATTATATCTAGGTAACATTTGTAATTTACTTGATGGTAATTATTAAGTAGGTGCGATGGGAATGGGATTGAATCATTGATCTAATACAATTTGGGGCTTATATGTTTTCTTTAGTGGGAAAAGTTTAAAAACATTGGGCAAGTCCTAAAATTATTTTCAAGACTCTCATTTTTCTATAACGAAAAAAAGGAAGGAAAATGTTAAGAGTTACTATAAATTTTTCTATAAAAAACTTACTATTAATGTGATAAGAATATGATTGGTATCATTTAAACAATATATTGAATGAATGTACAAATTACTCTTTTTATAATTGATGATAGATTGGTTTGTATATAAGAGTAATGTATTAAAATTAGTATAGTATTCGTACCATCACTCAAAAAAGAATAACCAAGTTATCAAATGGTAAATTTTTTTTTTCTTTTTTTTTTTTCAGAAGAGTTTGAAAAAACCGTAGCTAAAAATGTCATACTTTGAAATAACATGATTTCAAACCACATGTCAAATGGGCAATCATATAGGGTGTGTTTGTTTGGAGGTAAAATAGGATGGATGGAAAACTTTGGCGAAAAAATAGGAAGAAAAACTTTTTTGGAGCATGTTTGGTTAGATGGAGAGGAAGGAAAATAAATGGTGGGGCTCAAGTGTTTTCTCCTTGAGCTCACCAAAAAGTTTTCTTCCCAAAATGGAGAGAAAATTGAAGGAAGAAAATGAGGCTGCTTAAAAGGCAAAAATGCCAAGGGTTTTGTCCGTACATTGCTCTTCTTCACCTTTTTTTTTTTTTTGGGAGTTGCCTCTTCTTCTTCTTATTTTTTTCTTCCCTCATTGTATCTTTATTCTTTTTTTTTTTCTTCCCTCGTTGCCTCTTTAAGTGTACATTGCTCATATTCTTTCTTCTTCTTCTTTTTGCTTTCTTTTGTGTTTTTTTTGTGTTTTTTTTTCATTATTTCTCACTTTTTTGGTTTTAATTGGGCATCATTTTTAACAAGGGTACATGACTAAATTTATACAAACTCACTTTTCCATACCTCAACTTTTTCACTCTTAATTAAACAAAAAGGAAGAAAATTAAAATATTTTCTATCCTCCCACATTTTCACCCCTTCAACCATACAGACTCATATTTGAAGTTATTTTTTTGAACTTATAAGTGTTGAGTTGTTCTTATTTGTTTTGAACCAGAAAAACAAAAGGGTTAAATCATGCTATTCATTTTAGACAAAATGTACGTAATTGTGCATTAATCATAATATAGGTTACTCTTCTGGGACCCGTGTACTTCTCAATCACCATGGCCATTAAAAAGTTCTTTGAACTTGGAGATGCTTTTAAGAGGAAGAATTGACTAGTTATAAGACAAAAGGAAATGGGTATTTTGTCATGGGACTTTGACATGTCGACAAAGGATCTTTTGCTAGCAAATGAACCACATCCTACCACCATGGGGTGTGGCTAGGTTGTAGGAGTATTTGTATTAATTCATATGATGCATGGTACAAGTTGAGTGGTTTGAGGTTGTGGCACTTCAATGAATGTGTTTTGTTTACAATGATAGCCTCATCAAGGCCTTAGTGGTAGTGGTACACATAGTATCACTCTTACCATCACATAGCATGGGGCCAATGAGTTCACATAAGACATGCCATGCTTCATTTCAAAAACAAAAATTACATCCTGTCTACTTTGTGCATAAGATTTTGCTTAAAAGCCAATCTCTAAGGAACTTCTTTCATACATGCGTGCCACCTTCCAATCAAGCCACTGAGTCAGTCTCTATCATAATTCTTGTCACCAAACTTCAACAAAATTTTCCTTGTCTATTTATTGTTTAATTTTTGTGATATTATTACAATATTTTCTCTAAACATAGAAATTTCAATAACTTGTAATGTGCTATAATTAGGAATTGACAAAAATGTTGTACATTCCATTTGCTTTGTCCTATCCCGCTCCATCTTGTGTAGGTTTTCTCCATCCTGAAGAGGGAGACAAGACAAGGATGGGTATTGTCATCCCTTTCATGTCTTGCTTTAACCTCATCTTGAGTGTCCAAGTGCGTATATTAACTTATTTTTATTATATAACTTAATTTTTTGTTATATAATTTAATTTTGTATGCATATTACTTCTAATCAATCTCTGTGTGTGTTATCTTCAAAAAAAAAAAAAAAAAACTGTGTATTGCGTGCCCCACCCTAACATGCCTCACTCAAGTTACAATCTAAGAGTAGGCATGAAACACTCATGATTCGACCCCACCTTACCTAATCTCATTGCCATCCTTAGGATTAATTCTAGTCTTATGATTACAACTTTTATTATCATGTTCTACTTTGGAATTAGTTCTTTTTAGTTAATAGATTAATTTTGGACAAACACCTATTTGCATCCCAACAGTTCAGAACATGCAATCAAATCTCTTAAATATTTAAAATTGGACACTAAACTTTGCAACGAAATTCTTTGCAAAAAATATATTAAAAAAGAAGAAGAAGATTACGTTAAATTAATTTTTGATCCATGGTAAGAGATTCTCAAAATGGACGTATTTAATTATTTATTTGCTTAACAAATAACAAGTACAAATTACCGTTGTGGGTTCATCTAACTTCAAACCTAGTATGTTTTTTGTTCCAAAAGCTAATCATCTAAACTATTTCTTTTGGTTTCATTGTCAAATTTCATAATCTCATTATGGAAGTATGTACTTTAAAAGGAAGATACAGGATTGTTAAGGAAAGAAAAAACGAGGTGGAGTGAAAAATTGGCATTGTCCATTGAGAATTGTCAAAAAGATAATGATTGTGAATAGCATTATATCTCGTACTTTGTGTTAAATTCATTCAAAAGCCAATGATGTGTCCCTCGTTAGTCTTGTCAATGAAAGAATGAACTTGTGTCACGCATGCCACCTTCTAATTGACCTCGCATAAAGAATGAACGATGAATAATTGAGGTTTTGTAAGTAAAAATGGACAATAAGCCCCAGGTTTTAGAGTCATTCGTCAAAAGAGAAAGTATCTTATGAGACAATCTATTTACGTCAGCAGTGACTGGTACAACATTTCAACTGGAATGTCTAGGTTCACCCTCTATATATTTGTGACTGAATTGATACTCACAATTATGATATGCTTTGATTATCTATGGTTTGCTTATTACAAGGGTGGATTCAAAAGGCCTACCATGGAGAGGTTTCATGTCATTTTTTTTTAAAAAAAACCTATTGTCTCAAAGAAATTGGACAATAACTTCAATTATATCATCCGCCATTTTCTAAGCAATACCAAAAGACCGTAAGTTAAAATTGAATTAAAATTATTTGAATATGATCCCACAAATGAAACACTTCTAATTATACACCAATCACAACAAAATGACTACAATAATTATAATAATAATAAAGTAATATGAAATTTTTTATGATTCTTATTCTTTTGTCTTTTTTATTGGCCTTAAAACTACTTACCAATCTTATCATGTGATGCATACTTCGACATCATCCACTAATGACCTTTGAATAGGGTGATGGAGGGGATCATGGACTTTTACTCCCATGAAATGTCTTAATCATCTATTGTCGCAGACTAAAAATCTTCTTTAAAAAAAAAAAAAATGAAAGAATCAAAGTATTGTTAGCTTTTTTTTTTTTTTTTTTTTTTTTTCAATAAGAAAAGGAGAGAGAGAAAAAAAAAAAAATCAAAGGTAGCTTTCTTGCAAAGGGGTTTCGGCATTCTTGTGTAGCCCAAACAGTAAGCTTTATATCTCTCATACATTTTGGGCTTTTTTGCCATAGCTTCTACAGAACGATTTAGAAAGGGCAGAGAGCCCAAATAGACAAGTAAAAAGAAGCCCATTAAGCCTTATGGGCCGTTCTTATATTCATGAATTCCGAGGAAAACGGCGTCGTTTCTTACCCAAGAAAACAAACAAAATTTTGAAGGAGAATTCAAGGTTTCGGTTTCGGTTTCGGATCTCGATTCTTGCGAAGGTGAGAATTGAGTGTGTTTGTAAAAATGGCTTCCCATCAAATCCGATTCACAATGCCAAAGAGGAAAGCGATTTTCTATTTGAGAATGAGTAGTAGCCCGATAATTGAGGATAGTGCCGCCGTGAGGTTTGAAAGGAATTAGTTTTGTTTGCGGAGCTATTCAAATTTCAGGAAACATACTTGTGGTCTGTACCAGAAAAATGATCTAGCTGAATCTCTTGAAAATCAGTTGAAAGTAATTTTTTAGAATATAAAAACAATATTAAGAAGGAAGAGAGATGTGAAGCTTGTACAACCATCACTCGTAGGTTGAGTATTAATGAACATCTAAGTTCAGCTGAAGTCTTGATTTATTTCACTTTACGATTATAATATACTAAATGAATGAAATTTAATTTGAGCAACCATTCTAATTGACTCTGATTTTATATTAGTGCAGTTTCAGATGATTTACAAGGAGATTTTATTTTTTCTCAATGATTCATCCTTTTAATTTTTTATTTTTATTTTTAAGATTGTTAGAAATATTTATTGTGGTCTGAGTTGGTTCCAATTGGCGGTGCCTAATGTAGCTGATCTGGTGCCAATATTGGGTTGTAAAGTGGAGTCTCCGCCTATTAAATATTTGAGGCTACCATTGGGGGCTCAATTTAAATCCACAGCTAGGAGGACATCAATACTAGAAAGGATGGAGAAATGACTTGCTGGCTGGAAGAAGGGTGGGAGAATTACTCATTAAAATTTAAAAGTACCCTCTCCAGCCTTCCTAATTATTATTATTATTTTTTTTATCTTTGTTCCTGATCCCAACTAGTGTGGCTCGTAGATTGGAAAAGTAACAGTGGGACGTTTTGTGGGGTGGCTTGGCTGATGAAGTTAAATTGCATTTGGTAAATTGGAAGTATGTTTGTCAGTCGATTCAATCGGGTGGTTTGGGTATCAAAAGGTTCACTTCTTTTAACACTGCTTTATTGGGCAAGTGGTTATGGCGATTTGCTATGAAGCCAAATGCTTTATGGAGAAGTGTGATAGCTAATAAATATGGTATTGATGAGGGTGGTTGGTGTTCTGGAGTTTCCAATGAATCTCATGGGGTTTCTTTGTGGAAGTTTATTAGAGGGAGTTGGGGGAGGTTTTCTCAAAATACCAGATTTGTGGTGGGGAGGGGTCTTAGGATCTGTTTTTGGGATGACTTATGGTGGGGGGAGCTACCTCTTAAAGGAGCTTTTCCGTTGTTGTATTGCATTGCAAGGGATAGGAATGCATATGTGGCCGAACATCTGTGTTGGTACAATGGGATTGCTCACTGGGATGTACTTTTTGTCAAACCGCTTCAAGATTGGGAATTGGAGAGCCTGGAAGTTTTTTCTGCTCCTCTTCTCTACTCTACTATGGTGGGAAGGAATGAGGAAGTTAAACTGGTGTGGTTAGTTTCCCGCAGTGGTTCTTTTGAAGTTAAGTTGTATTATACTGTTTTATCGGGTTAGAAATAGCCACTCTTTCCCTTGGAAGAGTATTTGGAAGGTGAAAATTCCTTCTAAGGTAGTTCTTTTCACTTGGACAGCTGCGAAGGGGAAGATTCTTGCCTTGGATAATTTGAGGAAGAGGAATATTTATGTTGTTAATGGATGCCGCATGTGTAGGAATGATTGGGAATCAGTGGATCATCTTCTCCTTCGTTGTCCTTATTCCTTTAACCTGTGGATAATTTGTGGAAGAGGAATATTTACCTTGGATAACTTGCATTTAGCTTGTTTGATATTTCTTAGGTTATGCCGTGGTTTAGTTGCTAGCAGGTTGGCATGGTGGTTTTGGGCGGCATAGAGCAGCTTCTATTTTTGGTGCCATTCCACATTGTATTATGTGGAATAGCCAAACTTTTGAAGGGGAGAAGCGGTCTATCATTGAGTTGAAGCACATTTTCCTTCTTTCTCTTTTCAATTGGATGACTGCTTTGTGTGATCTTGCCACACCTTATTTGTTGGATTTTTTAGAGTTATGCAGTTTTGGATAGTTGTTTTTAGGGTTTCCTTGTACTCTCCGTGTACTAAGGAAACTGTTTCTTTTTGCTGTATTTCTTTTTTTCTTTTTCTTTTTCAATAAAGCTTCTTATTTACTGACAAAAAAAGGATTTTTTAAATTTTTAATGAAAAACCCTCAATCTACAAGAAATATACTAAGAGACCAAAAACAGTCAAGAAAAAGAACAACAATCAATGAAAGACATTGAAAGTAAGCAAAGGAGATGAAATGGTGGACAACACTACCTTCCACTCATGCAAAACACATAGAAGAGCTAGTTTCAGCTCTGTTGAAGGCCTCTCTAAACCCTTAGATGATTCTGTTCCCTCTAGACTGTCCACATTAGACCCAAATGAAATGCACACCAAGCAGTGTCAATACTCAGTTGAAAAAAACTCCCTTCCAACGTGCCAAAACTTCAATGATACTGTGAGGCATAACCCTCTGTACCTTGAATTCTGGGGAGGCAGGGACCATAGCTTGCTAACATACAAACAATGGAGGAACATCATAGGCCATCTTGGGGGTGGCCCAAGATGCTGGCTATAGGTTTTGAACTTGGGATCATGTTTGTAATTTTTGTTCCTAAAACAAAATTTTGCTTTATTTGTTTTTCTTATTTTGCTGGTTTCAGTTATTAATATTTCTTATAATTTCATATTTTGGTAAAGGGGTGTGTGTGTGACTGCCATTGATACCTATCAAAATATTGTTGTTATCTTTGAATCTAAATACACACACCTTGACTTTGCTCCAACTGCAGAAGTGACCTTGATAAGGTTGACACCTTGCCTCACACGATAGTAAATACTACAAGATGGATGGATAAAAGTTAAGTACAATCCTTAGGTTGACACCTTGCCTCACACAATAGTTAAAAGTTTGTTTGTTTGTTTTGTTTTGTTTTTGTTTCTCTCTCTCTCTCTCTCTCTCCTTGTTAAAATTCTTTATTAAAAATTTTACAACTTTAGGTACACTCAAAAAGGAGAAACTGTTTATGCCAACTGAAAAAAAAGAAAAAAGAATGACTTGGTGTTTGTTATGTACAACCTGAAAATAAAAGAAAAAAGAGGTAAATAATGAAGTGCAAAACAAGAAATTTGTTTGGAGAACTTGTCTTTGGATGATGAATGGTTAGCAACAGGAGAAGATGATGAAGGTTTAAATTCACAACTTTGAAGCCTTCATTTATGACTTATATTTGTACGAGTACACAAATGTTTAGTGTGTGATGTGCTTTTAAATTTGTTTGAATTCTCCAGCTCTTCTACATGCTTTCTTTGGTCAAAATCCTCTTCTAAGGTAGAAGACAATGATACATTACAAGATCCCTGCAATCTTTAAGGTACGTTTCTATCTTATATATGATAAAGCTTAATAATTGCATATGTAACCTATGAATGAGTTATATTTGTAATGCAAATGCGACCGGACTGAGGTCCAAAATGTTGGATTTTATCTTATTCTAATTCCACATATAGATTTACTATTTCCTCACCAGAAAATAGTGCCACCCTTTTAAATTTCCTTCTTGGAAATCATCCCTGCGACAAAAGTAAAAGGTGATAAGCTTAACGCCACAAGAAATGGTTTCATATTTCTGGTTTTTTAATTTACTCAGATGTGAGTTCATATCGAAATTTGGGTTAAAGGATTGTACAAATGAACTTGAACGACTTATGCTTTAGGAAAACATTTAAGTTTCAGACTTTACTTTTAGTTGCACTTTTATTTCTTTGGCCATGTGATTTACCGATGTTACTTATAATATAATGTAGTTTATGTTGGGATCAAGTTAACGTAATCGATAAAGCCTCTTATCATCAAATGAGAGACTTGAATTTGAATCTCAACTATACAAATAGAGAAATCTATTGAAATCTTGGACTGACAATGAAACCAATCATCATAGAGTAAGTACCATAAATTTCAAAATTCTATGATTTCTATAAAAGAATTACTCTTTGTGGGCCAGTTAACTCAATCGGTAAGGTTTATTATTGTTGAATAAGGGATTTATGTTCAAATATTGCTTACACCAAAAAGAAACTCATTGGTTGGATACTATAGATTTCAAATTTGATTTTTTTTTTTTTCCTTTCTTTTTTTAAGAATATAATGCTGGTTGGGGTGATATATATTTTTACAAGTTCTGTGAATATAATCCTTTTGTAATAGGGTATCAGTTTTATACTTTAATGGAGCCACAGTTCATTTGAACTACACTTATGACCAATTTGGATAAAGGCGAGTATACTAGAATTAGCCAAAAATTAGGTTAATTTATGGTCAACTCTACTCTAAAACGCAAAAAACTAGTAGTTAATTACGCAAACAATATACCATTTTTTAGGGATTGGTGCAAGTATTACAATTTTTATACATAAATTTTATAGGCATGAGCATGATCCCTATTTTAATTTTTTTTTTACGTTTAATTTCCTTCAATTTTTATTTGGATGTGAAACATGTTACATTTAAAAATCAAATAAATGACATGTGTCACACACATTAGCTAAAAATTTAAATATTAATCAGTCAATTTCTAAATACAAAAAAAAAAAAAAAATTAAAACTTTATTTATATTGACATAGCACCAATCATATTTAATGTTATGTCAAATTTGTTTTAAACTAAAATGCAAATTAAACCCTTTAAGTTTGACTAAAATTTATTTAAATCTTCTAACTTTACTTTTGCTTAATTAAGCCATTTTAGTTTCAAATTTATTCAATTCAGGCTTCCATCCAATTTCATTAAAAAAAAATTTCTCACATTAAAAAAATCTATAAAATTAATAAAAATTTTTGTGTGAGAATTTTTAAATTCTTTTAGTTAATTGCATACTTAATGTAATTTTTAAATAGAATAAGGCAAAATGCTTAAATTGAATAAATTTAAAACTTAAAGAACTCAATTAAACGAAAGTAAAGTTAGAAAACTAAAATAAATTTCAGTTAAATTTAGAAGGTACAATTTGCATTTAGCTTTTATTTTATAAATAGATTTTTTAAGTTAATGAATTAACTTTGGGCAAGGCTGCAAATTGTAAACACCTATTTACTTCCAAACAGTTCAAAACTTGCAATCAAATCTCGTAAATATTTAAATAGTAGACACTAAATTTGCAACGAAATTTCTTTGCAAAAAATATTAAAGCAGATTACGATTGAATTGATATCTGATCCATGATTAAAGATTCTCAAAATGGACATCTATTTCCAAAGTGTTCCAAGCTGGTGAGCTTAACAAGTAACAAGAACAAACGTTCATCTGACTTCAAAACTTGTTTGTCTTTTTAAACTTCTGTCTTCATTGTCAAATTTCATAATCTCCCTAGGAGATACGTACTTCAAAAGGAAGAAACGGGATTAATAAGGAAAGAAAAAAAAAAAAGCAAAAAGAGATTGGTGAGAAAAAAAAAAAAGGAAAGCATTATGCATTAAGAACTGTCAAAAAGATTATGATTGTGAATAACATTATATCTCGTACATTGTGTTAAATTCATTCAAAAAGCCAGTGATGTGTCTCAGTGTCTCTCGTGATTCTTGTGAATGAAAGTATGAAACTTGTGTCACGCATTCCACCTTCTAATTGAAGAAATTTAGAGTTTCTAGGCTAATAAAGATCACTATGAGTGTTTAGCAAGATAGTAAAGCACAGAGAGAGATTAAGGGAACACAGAAAAAGAGAGGAAAAAAAAAATCTGAAGCTTTTGTATTAATCTTGCATAAAAAGAAGTCTGGGTCTAAGCCCAGTATTTATACGCTGTCATCAACCTCTAACTGAATAATTACACAAACTAACAATCCCAATAAAAATACACACGCACTAGCAATCCCAATAAATACGGGATTGATCCAAGAAAAGCGGTGGATTGAAAGTTGAAGTGAACCGCTGCATACTTTGGCGTGATGGTCACTCCTTATATACAAAGTTTTTGTGAGGTGGGGGAGGGGGCAGGAGCTGGAGGTCAAGTCTCTAGCTTGAAGTCTCCAGAGGAGAGTTTACACATTTATATACTTACAGTAAGCTAGATATATATAAAAGTTGGTGAAAGGCAGAGTCTGTTAACTGAAACTCCCGCCATCTGTAACAGACTTTTGAAGCTTTTTTTTTTTTTGGAGAAGAAAGAACATGCTTAATAATCAGCTTGAAGTGCAAGAAGAACATCTAGTGGAACATCCTCCGTCTAGACTAACATATCAGAGGAGCGAATAGCTCTTCGTGCTAGAACATGTGCTATATTATATTGCCTACATACATGAGAAATTTTAAAGGCATTGAAGTTCTGCGAGGCAAGAAAGAGCACGTCATTTGTAAGATGGCCAAACTGTGCCAATGATTGTCCACCACTGTTTAGAGTATCGATCAGAACCTGTGAATCCCTTTCCAAGATGATCCCAGTCTGGCCAATCTTTGCTGCAGATTCCACTGCTCTACATGCTGCTAGTGCCTCGACTTCAATAGCTGTGAAAGGTAGAGCGATCTGTTGAGAGAGGGATGCCATCACCATCCCATTGTTGTTTCTGATCACGACACCAATCCCAGCTCTATTTTCCGAGGCGAAGAGAGCTCCATCAAAGTTTACCTTGTACCAGGAGGTATTTTTTGGGGGGGGTGGTGCTAGGCACCTGATGGGGGGCTTGAGCTGTACCCGTTGCTGTGGAGCCCCTACGGAATTCCAGGACCAAATCCTTAGCATCCTGCAGCAACTTTCCCAGCGGTAAAGATGGCTTTCCCAAACGCAAGTTATTTCTTCTATTCCACACAGCCCATATGATCATCGAGAAGAGAGTTGCGTCACGGTTTTCTGCCAATATGCATCCTAGCAGATCAATGAATCTTGTGCAGTGCTTCAAGCTGTTTTGATTCCATGGAGGTATGGTTTGCCATAACTCTTCCATTTTTGGGCATAGGTATAAGGCGTGGTGGACATCTTCTTTGTGGGATTGGCATAAGTTGCGGCTATCTTCAATAATTACCCTGCGTTTAACCAGATTCATCTTCATCGGTAGGGAGTTCCGGCATGCATGCCAAACCAGATTTCTGACTTTACTCGGCACATTCAGTTTCCAAATAGCTTGCCAAAGTGGTCTTAAAAGCATCGGGGTTAGATGGTCCCGGTTGCTGCTTTAAATCCTCCTCCTGCAAGACTTTTGAAGCTTATATGTGTGGCTTTGGAGCTTATACGTGTGGCTTGAATCACTTATTGGAATGACAACATTTGATGAGCAGCTTAATAACTAACTTCCCGAAATGGCACAGTTTGGCCGTCGTTTAGTTTCTGGATTATTGTCTCTTGTTGAATACTAATTGATCCACATAAAGAATGAAGATATATAAGGTTTATAAGTAAAATTAGCATGGTTTTGAATTTCACTCTCGGAGATTGTTTCGGATTGACAATTGAAATAAAATATTTTAGTATCGGTATGTATCGATACACTGTTTTAGAATTACGCATTGGACACACACACATGTATACAACTTCATATTTAATTTTATCTAATTAACTGACACAAAATTTAAAATATGATATGGGAATAAAATAAGTCAAATGACAAATTTGGGCTTCAATGTTTAAAATAAATCCAACACAATCTGGAATAGCTCAGAATAGTTCATAATTTAGAGACTGGAACAAACCAGAATTTAGACTGAAATAGAACAAGGGGGGTAACTTGCACTGAATTAAGCACCAAAAGGAAATATTCCAATTGGAATAGAACATAATTTAAATCCTTAAGTGCACAATACGCCCTAGGGATGGAGCCATTGGTCAGGGAGAAAGTATCTTATGTGACACTCTCTTTACATAAGCAGTCAAAGGCACAATGTTTCAACTAGGATGCCTAGGCTCTTCCTCTCCACGCAGACATAAATGACTGAATTGATACTCGGGGTCAAGGCATGCTTTGATTATCTAGGGTTTGCTACTTTGCTTTACAAAGGTGGATTCAAAGGGCCTACCTTAAAGAGGTTCCATGTCTTAAAAAAAGAAAAAAGAGTGTGCAATAATAATCCACCAATCTCTAAGAAATGCGACGATATCTTTAATTATATCATCGGTCATTTTTCTAAGAAATACCAAAATATTATAAGTTACCATTGAAGTAAAATCATTTGAATATGATCTCACCAATGAAACAATTCTTATTAGACACCAATTACAACAAATGATGGTACTATTTAAAAACTAATATAATGTTTTATGTTGCTTATCTTTTTGTCTTTTTATTAAAACCATGGTATTCAAATTTGGACCAACCCTATTAACTAAGTACCTCTCACCAATATGGTTCTTTTAACCCTAAGAACCGTTCTATGCAACAAAAAAGCAAGGAACGTTTCGAACTACCTAGGTTTGAAAACTGTGGATAGTTCTCACAGTTCAAGTCAAAGCTGTTAAATTTTTTAAATTTTTTTAAAATTTTTTAAATGGTATTTATAGGCTTACAACACCTTATAGCCATTGTTGAAACTTTAACAACCATAAGATGTTGTCAAATGTTGAGATCACATCATAGTCAATGGAGTTGGTCAATTATGCAAATTGGAAAATGTAAATCGGCTGCTGGTAACCAAAATATAGAACTTTTGGGCTTTATATTATTGTCACTATTTATAGGCTTTAGTATTCTAGAAACATGTATGGAAAAAAGATACTTAGCATGCGTTGTTATTATTATTATTATTATTATTATTTTGGTCTGATGATAAAGAGCTATCATTAGTATAAGTTGAAACTCTTTCAAAAAAAAAATTGTCTATTATTATTATTTAGGTACATAGGTATATATCTCTTAACTTTTTTATTGGGTTTCATAAAAAAATGTTTATTGGGTATTTAAATGGGCTTGGGCATGGCTTAAAATAACTTAGCTTGCATTAAAAAAAAAAAAAAATTGAGCTCTAACAAAAATGTCAAATATTCTCATCAGTTATATATATATATATATATATAATATATATATATATATATATATATATAATTTACTATTTCTTATTTACCTTATGAAAGCTATGAAATGAAAAATACTTTTTCAAGATAGGTCTCTATATTTATTTGGACTATTTTTAGTTAAATTTTAAATTTGTACTAATTTAATATATTTATTTATATTTTAAAAAATTATTAAATTAATTAGGACATTATTATAGTTCGATCTTAAAAATCTTGAGCTTCTTTATTGTCTAGTTTTTTGAATGATCTGTGTTTCAAAACTATGCTTAAAACTACTTACCAATCTTATCACGTGAGGCATACTTCAACTCATTCAACAAGATCTACTAATGGTGCCACATATCGGTCTCACATAGGTCTTATATGTTACGTGTATACAAGATTTTTGCCTACTAATGATCTTTGGATAAGGTGATGGACGGGATCACGGACTTTTATCTCATAAAATGTCTTAATAATATTTTACGACACATACGAAGGTGTGTGGTTCGATCGATGAATTCCTATTTCTTTATTTATCTCTGCGATGTTTGGATTTTTAAAAACTTCATGGACATGTAGAAGAGAAATGATATACCCACTTAGACCAAGACATAACTTTTATGTGTTTAAATAACACTTACGGTGAAGCAAGGCTAGGAACAATGAATCTCTTTACGATAAACATATTAATTTAGAAAATTTGTTATTAGGGATCTGCTTATTTTGCTAAAGCTGAAATTTTTTTGTTGAAAGTACTGTAGATAAAAGTAAAAGTTAGCTGAAATAATACAATAAGACTCATGAATAATACCAAAAAGTACAGTGGGGTCTATGAATAGTAGCAAAAATAAGTTGAATAGTAAAACAAGTTGGTTTTTTTTTTTTTTTTTTTAATTTGGAGCCAAACGAACATTATATGTTAGGTTTTTTTTCCAATAAGAAAAGGGGGGAGGAAAAAAAAATTTCCAAGTTAACTTTCTTGCAAAGGGATTTTGGCATTTTTTAGTCTTAGCACAAACAATTAAGCTTTATATGATCATATCCCATACATTTTGGTTTTTTTTTTTTTTTTTTACGTAGCATGAACAGAAAGATTTAGAAAGGGCGGAGAGGGAGGTGGGGAGGAAGCCCATTCATCAAGTTAGGTTAAAAAGGAAATGTGGAAAACCCATTTTGGCTTCTAATGAAATTAATGTTTTTATCCACAAAAAAGAAAAAGAAAAAAAAACAGGAAAAGCTTATGGGCCAATCTTAGGATTAAAAAAAAAAAAAAATTTATCACTATTTACTACAAAAACATTAGAGGTCCAACGAGAGTGTTACGACTTATGAGTTATGACCCATTGAGGCTCAGATACATCTTAAACTGGCCTATCTCCACAAACTTACTTAACCTGCATCGTAAGACAATCATCAAGATGACGGCCTTGGCTTAGGTCCACAATGGTTCCCCAAGCTTAAGTAATTGTAGTTTGGCATAAAATATATCATTTTTAATTGCAAAATTACTTTTAATGCTTGTAAATAAACTATATTTTTATGGGTTTAACAAATTATGGATTTAATAGAATAAAAAGGAATCATCCAAAGAAGGACATACATACAAAAAGGGACAGATTGTTATTTTTCAAAAGTTTCAAATTCTATCTTTTTATTTTTATATGAACGTCAAACTCTATATCTAAATGTTGTGACTCCTGCTGCATGAATTTATTTTAGTAAAAATAAAACATATTATTTTCTTTTTCAAATTCCATGAGTAGTTGTTATTCAAAGAGAGAGAGGAAAAAGATGATCGAGACTTTTAGGTTGAATTTGAAAAAGAACCTTTGCTTCTTGTTTGTAGTGTTGTTGAGAGAGAGAGAGAGAGAAAGGAAAAGCCTAGACTAGGTTGGATTTGAAAAGGAACCTTTGCTTCTTGTTTGTTGTGTTGTTGAGAGAGAGAGAGAGAGAGAGGAAAGCCAAGACTAGGTTGAGTTTGAAAAGAACCTTTGCTTCTTGTATGTTGTGTACTTGTGTCGTTGATTTCGGTTTTGGTATGTTCTTGGGTAGCTTGTGTAACTTTGTTGTGGTACATGCACTTTAAACTTGTAACTTGTATACAATGAAGTTTGGTCGTTTAGTGTGTGTGTCTGAGCTATTCAAATAGTATGTGTAACTTGTGTTAGAATTTTATGGTCTTGCAATTTGGTGTGACGTGTATTTTTGTTTTTTGTTTTTTTTAGTAAATAAAAAAGGTGTTTTTCGGTATAGACTCATCGATCTCACGCCACGTGATAACAATAGATAATACCACATGTATCACACAGGTTTTGTTGAGATTATCACTTGAACTGCTCGTCTCTGGGTGTAAGGATAAAGACTCCTACTATCAACCAACACCCCCCTATAGTGGTGTAATGTATAGTGTGTTAGTGTTAGAATATTTATAGGTATTGGTTTTTTTTTATTTTTTTATTTTATGTAATGTGGATTATGAATATCTGTAAATGTTGTAGAATATTAGTTGCTAGTGAATTTTAGGGTAATGTAATTTGTGTAGCTTATATATAAAAGGAAGTGGTATCACCGCCTATAGTTAAACTGTTACACTTTTGTCAATGATATATCTTGGAAACCCTTTGAATCAATAGTGTGGTAGGTTACTCATGACTTCTATGTTTACAACAATGACCTAGAACAATGAGTATACCACCTGAATATCTAACTGAAAAAACGACCAAATATTTTGAAAATACATATTAATAGTAAATTTGATTTGTTTTAATTTGAACCCACTACTAATTTTTTTATTTTTTTATCCATTAGTAACAGTAAATAATAACCTATCGCTTAAAATTCGTTGTGAAAATCTAATGAATATAGCATTTATAAACGAACAATCCTACACATGGCGTGACATGGAAAAACAAGCAAAAAGAACCAACACCTAGATGTGTCTCGGTCTTTTGTGAATGGTATGGCAACACAAGCAAAATGACCCAACACTTTTCATGTTTGTTGGTCTTTTGTGGAATAAAGTTTCTAACATTCCATAAAAACCAGCAAAAAAAAAAAAGAAAAAAAAAAAGAGATTAAAACAAAACAACAAAGACCTAACACTAGGAATATTTACCACCGAACACATTGAATTGAATTGTTGAATTGCAAAAGTTTAAAGGAGTTTCCAAAAGTAATGTTAATCTTTTGATGAAAAGACGGTTCAATAAAGCAAACTAAAAATTGAAAATTGAAAACTGAAAACTGAAAACTGAAAACACTGTAACAAAATAATTTTTAAATATGTGAATAGTGCTGTGGGACCCATTTTTAATATTTTTTTTAAATAAAGTACTTGTGGGTCCCATGAACAGTGCATGAACAGTGAAATTGGTCTCCCGCCCAGTGAAATAATGTGCATAAATAGTACCGATTACTGTTCATGCGCGTTGAAAAAAAAAAAACTACAAAACGCAAATCTCAAAACATGGCCACAATAAGCTGAATCCAAACTCTGCTTAAGGAGCAAAAATAAGTTTAGGACAGAGCCTGTTAGAGTACAGGCTTTGATAATCTTTGAAATGTACAATTGTTGTCGGATATCATTACATCCGCTTTGACCCTATCCTATTGGTTCAAGTATGAACTCGTGGAAAATAATTGAAGAGGTTTTTTTTTTGGATCCACTTGGGACCAAATACCTCACCACTTATTATTTATTATTGATTTTTTCTATGGTTTTTTAGAGGCAGTGAGAGTGTGACCCTATTTCAGCTGCCACATTAATGTGTGTGGCTTTACCGACAAATAATTTAATAAAGTATCCTCTTCAAAAAAAAAAAAAAAAAACAATACTTTCGTCGGTGAACTACCTACTTAGTAGGAATTCTCCAACGGGTTCCAACTTACAACTCATAGCGGATCCTAGATTCTGTCTTGTAGACAGGATCGACCAAATCTAGGATCCGCTATGAGTCCGGTTAATTTTACGTGCGGTAGACAGAAGTCTTGAGATTGGTTCTCGGATGTAATCCGCTCTGAAATGCAAATAACTGCAAAACAGCGCATTTATAGTTTTTTTTTTTTCTTAGCTTTACAATTTAATCCACTATTGAGACTCGGATCTTGTAAGATCCGATTAAGTTCAGTCTCTTTTTTTTCTTTGGCTGAAGACTTCACGTAGTAATTTAATCCACTATTGAGACTCGGATCATGTAAGATCCGTTTAAGTTCACGCGGTTTTTTTTTTCTTTGGCTGAATACTTCACGTAGTCAAAGCGTTGAATTTGTCTTTCCTTGTCTTTTTGCAAGAAAAGAGCTATGTTCATAATATTTTTACAACAAATTATAAATAGCAAATTATAATTAATTTTAATTTTAACTTGTAACTGAAATTATTTTTTTTACTCACTAATAATAACCCGTAACAATTTATTATCTATAATTTGTTGTAAAAATATTGCGAATATAACATTCCTCTTTTTGCAATCAATTTTAACTAGAAAGAACAAAGGCAGTGGAAAATGTTTTTCCTTTCATTTCAAATGATTTTTTTTAGTTACCCTTCAATGATATTTATTTCTACAAATTTAGTACAAATTAAACCTTAATCCTTTACTTGGAAAAGAAGTGACACTGAATTATAATAAAAAACTACAAGTAACCCCTATTATGTACTTAAAAATCATGGAATAAATTTATTAAATTGGACAAAATCATCTTTTTGTCCCTATATTATAGGGGGTTTTCATTTTGGTTCTTATCTTTTGAAAATTTTCAACTTGATCTTTGAATTATTTTTTTTTTTAAGAATTATTTTGTTCATCGCCATCATTAATTGCTTTAACACCCGACATAACAATACACCCTACATCTACTTTTTCCTTTTGGTTAAAGGGAAACTTCATTAGAAAATCCAGAATAGGCAAAGTAGCAGCTGAAAGCGAAAATATTACAGACCAGAAGCATCACAACCTAAAAGAGAGGATAGATCAATAGAGGGGAAACATAAAAAATAATAAAATATTCATGTTGAGAACAACCCTCTTTAGCTAAAGCATCAACACATTTATTCACTTCTCGAAAGCAGTGTAGTCGGTTTCGTACCGTACCGGCCGGTACGGCCAATATATTCCGTACCGGTGGCTGGAACGGTACAGAAAAGTTCTCATTCCGTACCGGTTAAAATACCGGCAATACCGGGAGCGTTCCGGTTGTATCGGCCGAAATACCGGATTTTGGGCGGAAAATGAATACTGGCCCGAAATAGAAACGGAGATTTCTTTCTATTTTTTTCACTCACCTGGGATAATTTCTCAGAAATTTCATGATCTGATGCATCTTTTACGTATCTCAGACTTTTTTCTGCTTAGTCTTCCATTTTTCTTCGTGGTCTCTGGAACGCCTGTGTTCATTTGATGTTCTTCTTCTTCGTTTTACGTCTCACTGTTTCTCAAATATTTTGAGAGTTCTGCTTTTGGTGCCCACTGCCCAAGTGATGACTGACGACTGACCAAAGGTAAGGTGATTGACTTGTTTTTGAAATTTGAAATAAGATAAGACTTGGTGGAGGTAATCATGTGGTGGAGATAAAATGAAGATAAAAAATAAAGAAGATAAATTGCAAAAGTAAAAGAAGAAGAGTGGAGGTGAAAAAAAAAAAGGTGAGTTATTAATAATTTGTTGGCAAACGTGGTACTTGAAAATTGAGATACGTGTAGCAAAATAAAAATAAAAATGTTATATTTACAATATTTTTATAATAGATTTTAAGTTTTAGGTTGTTATTATTTTGTAAAAAATATTTAGTTTATAATATATAAATATATATGTATATTAAATATATAAAATAGCGGTAAACCCGAAACGGTACACCGGTATTGACCGGTACCGAAATATATCGTTCCACTGGCCAAATCGGTACAGTCTCCGGTACGAGATTGACTTCCTTGCTCGAAAGACATGAGTCACTCTAACTTGATGAAACCTGTGGAGCAATGACCTGTAATGATATAGAAGATGAGAATATGCTTTGTTAGAGTAGGAAGAAGAATTGACTAAATCAACATTCACTTTTGCTTCAAGTTCAATTTCAATGCAAGTAATTCCCAATTGAATGGTTAGTAATTCAGCTTATATCTCATATTCTATATTAGTATTCAGCACATTAAAATAATATAAATAGCTCATTAAAACCAACTCGCCACCAACTGGTCCATAGCAACAGCCACAAGCAGCCCCAACAACCACCGCCAGAGCCACAAACTCACCAACCATTGCCGATCTCACCCCACCACCACCAAGGACATCGAAAGCACCCCATAAAAAACCACCACATTTACAACCTTGACCATTAAAAAAAAAAAAAAATCTTTTTGAACACCCAAAATCAAACACACAAAGAGTGTTGTCGTTTGCCGATTAAAACCCAAAACCAAACTTGCCATTGTTAACGCCATTGCCAATTGTTACACAAGCAAACCCACCTCAACAACCACCCCAAACAGCACATTGTCACCATTGCTAATCTTCACCTCAACAACAATTTCAACACCACTATCATCACCAATTTGGTATTCTGCTTTGCTGAGCGAGTTTGTATTTTGAGAGTGCTAAAATAGCATTTTGAGAGCTTTTGTACCCAATGCCAATGCTCTAATGGTTTGTACATGTAGCACGCTTATGTGGCTTATAAAATAGTAATAATAATAAATTAAAAAAGTAATTTTATTTTTTTGAAAAGATTATATCAGCTTATTAGGAAAAACATGGATAGGCGTTTTGTTAGAGAGCCCTGATTTAACATGGATATATAGGTACTCATTATGTTTACGGACATTGATTTTTTCTTAAAATAATTTAGCTTTTAAAGCAAGTGGAGAATTAGAAATTTGGACTCTATTTCTTTTTATAAAGGAGACAAAACAATCTCAACGAAACCATACAAATATATATGAAACAAATGAATTCTTGTCGAAACACACACTCACAAGCATTTTATTAGATAGGAAATCTTTGTCATGTTTAGATAACAATGTGATTAAAAATACCCAAAAAGCATGGAATCTCCCAACAACAACGTAGCCGTATCATACCTGAACTAGAAGAAGCTGTATATGAAACCGCAGAGCAACAAGACAGCGTAAATAGCCCAAATGAAAATATGGAAGCTTGGGGGCAAGGAAATTACTATTGCAAGGAAGAACGCAGTGGTCACAAAGAAGACTGCAACTTTCTCTACCACTTGAGCATGGACCGGATACTTGGAGCTCATAAACTTGGCGACAAAAAGAGTAGAGAAAGTGAGTACCACTGCGAGAGAGAGCCAATGGAAAGATGGAGAAAGTTGAGATGCAGTTTGCGTGGACTGGAGTGCTATTTCAAGGGCTGATGTGAGGCAAAACCCCATGATTATGTCTTGCCATTGAAGGTTTCGCCTTTCCAGGTTCTGCCTAGTAACAACAGGAACTGGAGTTACTGGTGGTGATTCAAGGTCCATGGTATGTGAAGGTTGTGACTGTGCTGGTGGTGAATTTGATGGTTTAGGCAGGATTTGGGAGATATATGTAAGGATAGAAACAAGGAAATTTTTGAAACGAAGGGCTATGTCCATGTTGATATGTATTTAGATTTAGAATGAAATGCAAGAACACATGCCCATATATTTATAGTGTATCCAGGAAAGAGAATTGCATGTGAGTACTAAGAAAGCATACGCTATAATAGAAAAATGTGTAAAATTTACATATGTTTATTTAAAAATGACTCATATCAATTAGTGTATAATTGTGTAAATTTATAAATTTGCTACTGTAATACTATTCATTTTGTATTTTTTATATTTCTTGAAAATGAAGAAAGAGAGTGAATGATAGTTGTTATCTATAAAGAAAAAGAAGTAAATATAAAAATTAAAAAAAAAATTAATTTTTTAATGTAATGTAGTATAAAATGGATAATTTAATATGATGTGTCTTGAAAAGTTATTATGTTAAAAAAAAAAAAGTTTCTATGTTATCATAAATAATAATTTTTTCACAAATGGATGTAAATGCTCAAAGAGAGCGAGAAAGAGAGAGAAGGCCATAGGGTTGAAAGTCGGATCTTCTTCAAACTTGTCGTAATATGGCCATAGTTTTGAAAGTCGGATCTTTTTCTTTGAAGCCAAAGTCGGATCTTCTTCAATCTAGTCGTAATATGTATATAGATTTATACTATGGACGCCTAGGCTTAAAAGTACATCGGGTTACAAGTCGTATCTTTCTGCTTCTTCTTCATTCCTTCTTCTTCTTCTTTTTTTCAAGTCATAAAATGGATAGAATTTATTAATCTAGAAATCCAAGCTGTAGAAGCATTGAAAATCTGATCTTTTTTTCTTTTGGAGATAAAAAGTCGGATCTTCATTAATCTATAACGTTGTAATTAGATCCGAAAATTCAAAATTAAAGGATTTCAAGATGAAATATTGTTTCTATATATAATTTGTTTAATATAAATTTTATATGATTGTTTAAGCTTCAAATATTTTAGAACAATCAATTTTTTTTTTTTTTTTTTGGTGTAATGTACGTAAAAATAAAGTTTTCCATGTAATTATTTCAAAGGACAAAACTTAAGTACAGTACCTTAAATGTTATTTTTTTAATTTTTTTCTTAAAATTCAGTCATGTAGCTACTTAACTAAAAAATATACTCTCATTCCATGAGAAAAAATCCACATAAAAAAAAATCTTAAAATGGAAACCTAAGGAACAGTACTTAAATACTGTACCTAAATCTTGCTCTATTTTAAATATATATATTGATCAAGGGTTCAAACTTAGATTAAGGGTCTGGATTAGGCCTTATCTTTGTAATTTTATCTTTGTAGAATTTAACTAGGGCATAAGCCATGTACTTTTCTCTTAGATTGTATCTAGGACAAAAGTCACATATGCTTTTAGTAAATTCAACAAAGATGTAATTTTTTTCAATTATTCAATAAAATGTTGATTTCAACCATGGTTTTTTTTTTTTTTTTTTCCAATGAAATAATTGGCGACTCCATTGTAAAAACTTCAATTTAGTAGAAGGAAAAATATAATCAGTTGAATCATCATTTTGAGAGGCAACAAAGTTTGACCCAACTAAATGAAACGAGCTAGGATGCGGTCTCCCACAATGATAACGAGTGATTAATTATCATTGCTTTGTAAAAGAATTAATTATTATAATGAATTATGTGTAATGATCTCATTGGTTTGAGCCTATGATAAGAAACTCATATTAAATATAGAGAATAATTCAAAAAGATAATTCATTTTTTTTTATATTTAATTAATTATCATTAGAAAATAAGGTGATTGATTGAAATTTAAAATTTCTAATTATTCCTTAAAATAATATGAAGAAAGAAAAAGGCCGATTATCTTGTCAAAATTCGTCATTATCAATCAAATTATTAGAAAAAGCAAACACATTTTTTATTAAAAATACAAATTAGGAGTGAAAATGTCGATAGATACTTTGACCCTAAAAAGGCTAAAACAGAGTTTCGATTAGGACTCAGTGAGTGCATCCACACTCTGTGCTCCAAATATGAATTTTCACTGTTTTAAAATTCTCTTTTCTAAATATGAATGTTTATCCAATTGACATGAGAGATGATTATGAGCTGACATAGCTTTAGAAGTGAGGAACCATGGGCTCCCAACTTTCTAAATAGAGGACTCCCGATTGAAGAAGCACTCATATTCCAACTTTGTAGATTGACACTAATTTGACTTTAGATCTTTCAACAACACTACTTTCGACGTCTAAAAAAACAAAAAGAAAAAGAAAAAAACAACGCTACTTCCTACAAAGAATTTTTTTTTTCCATTTAACATTAATTTTTTAAGAATATCATTAGTTGTCCTGTTGCAAAATAAACTGAAAAACTAGCATCTTGAGTTTTTAAAACTCAAGTTCAATGGTGGAACTCGAGTTTTTAAAACTCGAGTTCAATGGTGGAACTCGAGTTTTTAAAACTCGAGACCCAAGTGGTAGAAGTTGACATGGAAAAAATTCCACGTAGAACTCAAGTTTTAGAAACTTGAGTTCCACTATTTTTTCCTTTTGCATAGAACTCGAGTTTTAGAAACTTGAGTTCCACCATTTTTCCCTTTCAGATAATCCTTGGTCTTCCTCGCATTCTTCTGAGTCAAACCCATCGTTCTTCTTTGTGTAGATCGTCCAATCGGAGCTACAGCTTTCTGGGTTCTTCCTCTATTCTTCCCTCTGTTCTTCATCGTCAGATCGTTTTGGGTTTCTTCATCTTCTAGGGTTTCTTCATCATCTTCGTTCTATTCTTCTTCTACTGGGTTCATCTTCATTTTGTTCTTGTTGTTTAATTTTCGATCAGTTTGGGCTTCATCTTCTTCGTTCTGGGTTTTTCTTCATCTTCATTTGGATTTCTCTCTTCTTCATCGTTCTGGGTACTAGGTTTCTATTTTTTTCAAAGTTTTGCTGGGTTCGCAATTCATCGCTTTGGTAGAACTCGAGTCTAAGAAACTCGAGATCTATGTGGCATTTCTTAACATTTCTGTCCAAGTTATCAGTACAAAGTGAGTCTTTGAGACTCGAGTTTTAAAATATAACTCGAGTTTCTAAAACTCGAGATGCTAATTTGTTAATACGTTTCAAACGTGTATTAACTTACTATATTGTCCTCCCTCATTATCCTAGTTTGAAAATTCCCTCTCTTACAAAAGTAGTGTCAACCATTTGTTACTTCTAAACATGAACTTTGTCTACATGACTGTGTGACCATCTGTGTTTGTGTTTGGGGATAAATTACAACTTAATTATTGTGGTTTGATCGAAATTTAAGTTGTTTATCTGTAATTTAAAATTTGATACTTTATCCATCTGAAGTTTAACCGAAATTTAAGTTGTTTACCTGTGGTTTGAAATCCCATGATGTAAGGGTTTTGCTGGATTCTTTTTTATCTTATTTGATTTTTTTTTTTATAAATATTTTTTGTGTTTTTGGAGGAGAGAGACATAAAAGTAGAGCAAAATTACATATTTAGCCATGTTTTAACAGAAGTGGGTTTATAAAACTCTAACCAAGCTAACCTTAAGTGAATAAAATATCAAATTTCAAATCAAAGGTAGATAACTTATATTTCAATCAAACTACAAGTAGGTAAATTGTAATTTACTTATTTTTGATTGATGTGTTTTGTGTAACTTATATTACGAAATAAATAGTTGTTAAAAAAAAAAAAAAAAAGCTAATATATATATATATACACACACTTACACTTCATGATTTAGAATAAATTAATGGCAAATCCAAATTGTGATAGAAAGCTGAAGCCAAGTCCCCAGGTTAGATACAATTTTAGTTTGCTCTTAAAATAACGAATTTATTTAAAAATCAGACCCAATCCATCATGGTTATAAAAAGTCCATTTCAACTCACTTGTTCGGCCGAATCAATCTAATTAACCGGTTACTTAACCCACACAAAAAAAAAAAAAATGATTACTTCATTGTAGAGCAGTTTCAAAATATGTAGCACCTAAATATGTTGTGAACTTGGGTATGAAATTGAGTGTGTCTCTAAACTTTTTCAACACAAATAGGAGTGACAAATGAGCAGGTTGGGTCATAAATAGGTTGAGTGTGTAATTACTCATTTATCCATTTATACTTCGTTTATCTATAAATTAATTACTCATTACCTACCCAACTAATTTAATTAATAACCCACTCATTTAACCTAATATGACACAAATACCTCTAAAACTACTTGAATACCCTCTTGACCTCCAAACCTAAATACCCTTATCTACCCAAAATGACCCAAATACTCCTATACTTCCAAAATACCCATGAAACTCTAAACTGACCAAAATACTCCCAATATCTCTAAAATCACAAAATATGCTCAAAACCCACTAAAATGACCAAAATATTCTCAATATTCTAAAATGAGCAAAATACCCATGAAACCTCTAGAATGACCAAATTACCCCTGATATCTCTACATTCACCAAATATGCTCAAAAACTACTAAAATGACCAAAATATCCTCAAAATATCTTAAATGAGCAAAATACCCACAAAACCTTTTAAATGACCAAAATACCCCTGACATCTCTAAAATCACCAAATATGCTCTAAAACCCACTAAAATGATCAAAATACCCCAAAACCTCTAAAATGACCAAGACACCCCTGATATCTCTAAAATTACCAAATATGCTCAAAAACCACTAAAGTGGCCAAAATACCCCCAAAATCTCTAAAATGAGCAAAATACTCCCCCAAAATCTTTAAAATGACCAAAATATCTTCGTAACCTAAAAAATGATCAAATTACCCCCAAAACCTAAAAATGACCAAAATACCCCCTAAACCTAAAAAATGACTGAAATACCCCAAAACCTAAAAAATGACCGAAATACCCTCCAAAACCTATTAAAAGACCAAAATACCCTCGAAACCTATAAAACGACCAAAATATCTCTAAAACCTAAAAATGACCCAAGTAACCTGGAAACCTTTAAAATGACCAAAATACCCTTAAACATTTTTAGGTTACAGGGGCATTTTTGTCATTTTTAGGTTTTAGGGGTATTTGGTAATTTTTAAATTTTGGAGCTATTTGGTAATTTTAGGTTTCGAGGAAATTTTAGTAATTTTTTAGTTTTCAGAGTTATTTTGGTCAATTTTTAGATTCTAAGGGTATTTCAGTCATTTTTTAGGTTACGGGGGCATTTTTGTCATTTTTTAGGTTTTAGGGGTATTTCCGTATTTTTTAGATTTTGGAGCTATTTCGTAATTTTAGGTTCCGGGGGTATTTTAGTCATTTTTAGGTTTTGAAGGTATTTTGGTCATTTTTTAGGTTTAGAGAGGAATTTTGGTAATTTTATAGGTTTTGGGTATTTCGGTCATTTTCTTAGGTGTAGGGGTCATTTTGGTAATTTTAAAGTTTCAGGGGTATATTGGTTTTTAGGTTTCAGAGGTATTTCAATCATTTTCTAGATATTTAGGTTTTCTGTTCTTTATTTAAATTTTAGATTTTAGATGAGTTTTCGTGGGTGTTAGTGGGTTTATCCATTAATACCCATATAATTAAATAACCTAATGTCTCTTTACCGATTTAACTCAAATATTAAAATGGGTTGGGTTAAGACATATCTAAATTAGGTAGGTAATAGGTGGGTTGATGAATATAAATAAAAATTGCCACTCCTAAAAAAAAAAAAAAAGATCCCTCACCTTGATGTTTTGTGAAATTCAAATGTTTTTATACTAACCGGTGGACGAAAACAAAACAAAACAACAATGACCCATCAATAGGGATATTGGGTGCCAAATGAATAATAATATTGAATTGAATTGAATTGAATTGCAAATGTTCAAAAGAGTTTCCCGGGTAATGTTTGTAAACTTTGAAATGTACAGCTGTTATCGGATCCCACTAGATCCGCTTTCACCCTATCCGTTCAAATATGGACCCGTGAAAAATAATTAAAGCAGGATCTCATTACATCCGCTTTGACTTTGCTTCCCAAGTAATCGGATATCATCATATCCGCTTTGGACCAAATACCTTAACTCCTTTATTTATATATTTATTACTAGAGAGGCTATATTTATAATATTTTTACAAAAAATCACAGGTAGTTAATTATTATTGGTTCAAATTTAAATCTAACACTAACGCTTCGTTTGTTTCAATGAAAAATCTCGTGTAAAGATAGTTTTCTTTATTTTCCAATGTTTAGTAGCATAAAAAAAATATGAGTCAAAGGAAAATTATCTTTGGTCAATATAAAAAGTATGGCTTATTTTTAGAGATATTTTTCTATTAAATTTTTTTGAAGAACAACTCTATCTCACAGCAAGTTAAATAAGGAAAGTTAAGAAGTTGTTTTTTCAACTTATTTAAAGTTGTTACCAAACATTGGAAAATGAGATAGTTTTATAAAAAATACTTTTTAGAAAATGACTCATTTTCTATAAAATATCATTATTGAAACAAACAGAGCGTAAGACTACTATTTTACCCCAACAATAATAATCTGCCATTTAAAATTTATTATAAAAATATTATAAAAAGGTCATGTGCGTATCATTTCTCTTATTACTAATTTCTTATTTGGTTCGTTAGAGCATCCATACTAGCCCATGTAAAATCATCTATAATGAAAAAATTAATAAAATTTACACAATTTGAGCAAAAAAACACCCACATCAGTGGGTGTAAAATCATGAAAAAACGTGTAAACTCATTAACTGGCTACAATGTCATGTAAATATACACGGACACTATAGTTCTGTTATCCCATATTTTATTATTAACTTTTGTATGTATAAAAACATTTTTCGCTCTTTTTTCTCTCTCTCATCTCATTGAGCAACCTCTCACTCTCAGCTTCTCTCTCCCCATTTCATTCCTGAGCAACACCCACAATCTCCAGTGTTGCTTGATCTCTCTGTTTCTCAAGCCGGCGGCACTCGATCTCTCTGTTTCTCAGGCCAGCAACGCTCGATCTCGCTGTTGCTCAGGCCGGTGGCGCTCGATCTCTCTGTTGCTCAGGCCGTTGCTCAGGTTTTCTGGTTTTTTTTTTTTTTTTTTGGTTGGATGCTGGTGTTGATCTTGTTTCTAGGGGAGGCTGGAGGCTGGGTTGATGACGGTGGCTGTGGGCTATGTTGAGAGATGATAGTGTAAAAAAAATATATATATATATATATATATATATATATATTTTATTGAATAAATGTGTAGAATAAATAAACTGACGTAGAAGTTTTGTAAAGTTGTGCAAAAGTGAATGTGTAAAATAGAAAAAGTTGGTTTTTTCTTGTAAAATAGATGGAAATTTTACATGGACTGGTGTGGATGCTCTTAGACACTTATCAGGGCATTATTCCTCTACAAATGTGGAAAAGACTAAAAATGTCAGGTAAAAGTAGTAGGAACTACCGACCTTGTAGGAATTTTGCTAAACGTGGCATAAAGTGTTTGGAAAGCCCCTTGTGATGATGATAGGGATCCAGTCCACTGCTCTGAGTCTGGCTAATTTTAAGCAGTCAGTACATAAAATTTGTAAGATTGTTTCCTAGATAATTTTTAATCCACTCCAAAATGCAAGGCATGTTATAAAATTTCCTATATATTAGCAAAAATAAATAAAAAATAAAAGATCCTATAGTTTGGTTGCATTAGGTCTTAACCTCCACTTTGGGATTAGTGGTAGACTAAAAATACTAATGCCGAAAGAGTAATATTAAAACCACAAAATTTTTACTAATTACGTAATAAAGTGGCATGGTATATATAATATATCAGATTGATAGGCTAAGAATGTATTGACCATTTGTGATGAATTAATTAATTAATTAATTAGTCAAATTAATTAATTAATTCAATTTACATGCAATAAGCGTAGTAGCACAAACAAATCACTAACTAAGTTAAAGTGCAGTAGAAAATAAATTGACATGGTGATTTGTTTATTAATGGGGAAAATCTACACGGTAAAAATCTCACCGGGTGATTTTAAGGTCACCACTCTCGAGAATTCACTATTATCACAACAAGCAGTTACAAGTAAAGGAATCCCAAAACCTTATACCAACCTACAATTGAACTCTTACCCCAATACCCAATTGGATTTGTTTTGTAATGACAATCTCTCTTTTTTAATGCACGGCTCCTAGTACATGACTAACCATGCGTGGATCCAAGTATGCAGCTTACTCACCAACTTGAGAAAGATGTTGGTTGCAAAGTTCCTTAGTTCATCACACGATGAAGATCACGAAACTCCTTAGTTACAAAACCCTACGATGTACAAATACAACAGCTTTTTGAATAGAAAGATGAACTAGGGCATATGTCTCCCATTCACAATATGCTTGTGAAAAACTTTTGCATTGAGTTGCATTAGTTGTGACGACCTTTAAAACAATCCTTATATATGTTTAGGGTTATGAGAAAAAAAAACCCAAACATCTATTCACAGATTGGAGTGAAATTAAATCTGAAAAAACTAATTTTCATAAACCTCGATAGATACCCTATTTGTCTAGCAGCTGTCGAGCATCCGGCTGAAACAGCTTCTTAAACCTCGATAGATACTAGCTGTCACGCTTTAAAATCTAGCACTTCTTCACTTGATTTTTGGATAGATTTGCATAGTTTTAACACTTGAACTTTAAACCTTGTTCCTTGAAGTATTAAACATATCCTAAATCTACCAATTTACAAGTAAAGTGCATTTTGTCAAAGGATTAGTCAATTCTATATTGACATATGTTTCTAAGATGAATCACATATGTCCTAACACAGATATTAAAAAGACTAACATACATGTCAGATGGAGTTTAAGGATAAAACTAATAATAGGTCAAGTTTTTGATTATTTATAAAATTTTTGAAGTGTGAAACTTGAAGAGACTCCAGTACCCAGGATTGGGAGATGGACAGTCTGCTTGAATTGGGATTTTTTAATCTTTGGATTTTGTTGTGTTGATTTTTGGGGGATGAAAAATAGGGAGAGAGAATGATTTTTTTTTTTTTGAAAAAAAGTATTTGGTTATAGTGATTTTAGGAGGGAAGATTGGTGTAGTCTGAGTGTTTTCTCCTTGGACTAATCAAAATGTTTCCTCTCCAAATTAGAGAGAAACACTAAACACAAAAGGGGACTATGTGAACTATGTGTTAGACCAAAAGGCCCCATGAGCAACTCATCATTCAAATGATTTTGGTTTTTTTTTTTTTAATCAAACAAGGGTATAAGAGTAAATTTATATAAACTACATTTTTCATCCTCTCATTTTTCTTTTCAATTAAACAAAAGAGTTTTCGATTTCTCCACTTTTCCACCCCAACCAAATTCCATGAGGAAAAACTAAATTCTTCTATATTCCCTCAAATTTTCCATTCCTTCCACATTTTCTATAATTCTACTTTTCCACCTCCAATTAAACGGACCCTAAAGGAATTTGTTAATAAACAATTTTAAGAATTTTTTCATGAGAAAGAAAAAATTCAACTGATTTTTTATAGTTTTTTTTTATTATATATTTCTTATAAAATAGTATAAAATTTTTCTAAAATAATTACTCCAATGAATAAGTGCTCTAAAGACAACCGTTAACTATATATAAAAATTTTGCATAATGATTTGTGACTCTAACATTACAAAACTTGAAAAAGTTTGTAATTTTATCTTCTCTTTATTATCTACTTTTTTTTTCTTTTTTCTTTTTAAAGTTTGTAAAACGGCATTTGTCTTTATAGAGTTACAATGAAAAATGTGGAATTTGAATCTTAGATATCTTGAAAATATTAAAAAGTGTCAACTAGTTAAAATACAATATATAAGGCTCTTGGTTAATTTTTAACTTGGAGAAGAAGAGACACTATTGTAAAAAAAATAAATACGATATAATAATAAATTACAAGCAATGCCTACCAAGGTTAATTAAAAGTTAAAAATCATTGTATAAACGAGGCAAACAACATTATTTTAGTCTCTAGTTTTCAGGGTATTTTCATTTTGGTCACGTTTTGTTTTGATAATTTGAATTTGGTCATTGATTTTTTCAACAATAAATAAATAAATAAATATATATTATGGTCCTTTTTGTCCTTTCAATAATAGAAATGGCTTATATGGTTGGCCGTTTACATAATTGACACAATAAAAAGTGACGTGATTAATAAAATAATAATAATAAATTAATGGTTTTTAAAAAAAAAAAAACACACATCAGCATTTAATGAATGAAAAACTATATGTTAGAAAAAGAAAACACAAGTATTAATTCCTCAATTTTAAATAACGTAACAAAATGAAATAATGAAATTAAACCCTAAAAAAAAGGAAAGAAAGAGGGGAAAAAAAAAAAAAAAAAATCAATTTGCACATTCTTTTCTCTCACTTTCTTAGCAGCTAAACACACTACAAAAAAATCTCGTAGGAATCTCTCTCATTTTCTTAAAGGTTTCAAAACTCAATTTATCACCTCTGAGGGTTTTTTTTTTTTTTTTTTTAACTCTTTTTTTTTTTTTTCATTATTTAATTTTTTTATAAGTCACGGAATCTTTAAGCCTCCCAAATGTGCAAACTATCAGTGACTTAAGTAGCTTCGATCATTGAGATGACATTTATGTCCAAAATAGTTTTTTTTTTTTTGAAAACTCAAGGACCAAACTGAAAGATTTCAAAACATAAGGACCAAATTTAAGGTACTTCCAAATATAGGAACCAAAAAAGAGTTTTGCCTATAAATTAAATAAAAATTTTCTATTCAAATTGAATTAAATAATAAAATAGATTCCAAAAAAATTAGTACGCTTTACATTACTAAAATACATTATATAAAACCAATCAATCAAAACAAAAATTATGGTAAATAAGTAAAATAATTTAAAATTAAATAATGAAATGTGTATCTTTTACATTTCATTAAATTTTTTGTAACAAAGTTTTAATTTGTGTAGTGTACGTGCATAAACCTCAATTCGGCAATTTGGGATACTTAGCAAAATATATGTTACAATTAATTTTTGTTATGGGTTAATATTGATCCATAATGGGAAATTTAGACAAGAACACATGAATCACTACATCAACTCAGTGCAGGGAATTGAGCTCCTCTTTATTTACTTTTATATGTTCTGTTACAAGGATAATTCTCAAGAACATTCATGCTCTCTGTATCTCTCTTTTTTGTATATTCTGTATTGTTTCTTCTCTTTTATATGAGTCATTTCCTTCTTTTTTATATTTTGATGGGACTGACGAAATGGATCACGGACGAATTCAATACTGTAGACAACACCGCTCTCTTTGACGAACCTAAGTAGCTAGCCACGTCACTGACGAGGATACGAGAATCATTCAATGCCGCCAGCAATACCTCAGGTGGTTACAACACCAGCTAGGTAGACTGTTGGGGGCGTATTAAAGATCCATTACTCAGTTGGGAATGTTACTGAGCAAGGCATTAATACCACAACGGTTAGAATCCAGAAGAAGGTATATAAAGCCTTCACACCTCCGACACCAGGTACATTGACAGATAAAGTCACAATAGATACTGAGTTATTCTGTTATTATTATTATAAACCTTCTTCAACACAAACTTTGGCATCGGAGGCGTTGTGATAGGCACCACACTGGTGACCATTCGAAGGAGCTCTTGCTTCCGTCGTGACGCAAGAGTGTGACCGGCACTATCTGGATGAACTCATATCAACTGACGAACTTTTGCTTCATTAGTTTGGCGCTGTCTGTGGGAACGACATTCTCGTACTACGGTTCAAAAATGCAGTTCCTACCAACTTCAATATCCAGATGGAATCCAACCAGGACTCAGCAGCCTTGGCTCAGCAAGTTCAAGCTCTTGCAGCCACCGTCGAAGAACTCACCAAGTAGAATCAGGAGATGAGACAAAGGCTTTAGCAAGAGGAGGATCGATCTAAAGCTGTCCAAGAGGATGAGGGAGAAAGCCATGGGAAAAGCGATCGACGAATGACCATTACTCCAGATGAACAACATTCTGATCTTCTTCAAGAAATGAGGAAGGAGATGAATGAGTTGAGAAATGCCATTAAGGAGAAGACGAATCGGAGCTTGGATAGAATGGTTAGGGCAACGTATTCTCCTTTTACTATGGCAGTCTTGGAACGACCAGTACCAGCAAAGTTTTGGTTGTCTCAACTTGAGCCTTTTGATGGACTTAAGGATCCTTAAGATCACCTTAATACCTTCAAGACGACACTGGGCCTTCAACAGCCCCCAAATGAAATAATGTGTCGTTCCTTCCCTACTACGTTGAAGGGAGCTAGAAGAGAGTGGTTCATGAGACTGCCCGCTTCATTTATTGACAATTTCGAACAATTAAATAGTGCCTTTCTGCGCCATTTCGTTAGAGGACAACGTCCTAAGAGACCAGTGGATCAACTACTCACTACTAAGCAAAGGGAGAGGGAGACCATGCGGTCATATGTGAAACGCTTCACTCGAGAAACCCTAGAAGTGGACGACGTGGACGACAAGGTACAACTGACGAAATTTAAAGCAGGGCTTAGGTCTAGAGAATTCGTTGTCTCGCTGGCAAAGATTCCACCTTGGATGATGGCAGAGATGCTCTTGAAAGCCCAAAAGTACATGAATGCCAAGGACGCACTAGCGGCCATAGTGGGCGAAGAAAGGCCGAGAAAGGAGGGAAGGAAGGAAGACAAACGTAGGGGCAAAAGAGGGAGCGCCCAGGCCATCGAGGAAGTGACGTAGATAAACAAAAGGACAAAAAAGCTCCACGAACGATAAAATTCACCCCACTATTATGCATGTTGACAAAATTTTGACATAGATTCTGGATCAACATTACCTTCAGTGGCCGAGACCTTTACATTCGTCCCCTAACGTGCATGACAAGAACAAATACTGCTGATTCCATAAGGATCATGGCCATTACACGGAGGATTGCCGAGACTTGAAAGGACAGATAGAGGAGTTGATACAGAAAGGAAAACTACAGAAGTATGTGAAGAAGGGAAAGTCCAACAAGTTCAGAGATGGCAACAAGAGCCAGCGCAAATCCTCGTCCAAGAGTGAGATCCGTCCATCCCAACCACCACAAGATGTGATCGGGGAGATAAGTATGATCGCAGGAGGGCCATTCATGGTAGGATCATACAAGTCCCTCAAGAAAACATGCTAGAGACAAGTAAATAGCGTCCATATGAAACCCCCATTCAAGAAGAGACGGACAAACCAGGACATGTTTTTCAACGAAAAGGATGCTCGGGGAGTAAGGTAGCCATATAACGACCCCTTGTTTATAACGCTCATAATCAAAGGGTTCAACACCAAGAGGATCCTTGTAGACAATGGTAGATCCATAGACACCATGTACTTATCGGCCTTTCAATAGTTGAAACTAGATCCTGGGAGATTGCGCTCGTTTGACTCCCCCCTCGTCAGCTTCAGCGGGGACAGGGTATACCCCAAGGGCATAATGACGCTAAAAGTCACAGTATGGACCTACCTGAAGCAGCTGACCTGTCAGTTGGACTTCCTGGTGGTAGATTGCCCCTCCTCATATAATGTAATCATTGGGAGACCCACGCTTAATAGGTGGAAGGTGGCTATGTCCACCTACTGCCTAAAGGTGAAATTCCCAACTGAGGACAGTGTCGGCGAGGTGAAAGGGGATCAGGTCTTGGCACAGGAATGCTTCCAGGCAGTACTGGCTGCAAAGGAAAACACACGTGGACAATTAAGGAGGAAAAAGAAGACAAAGTAGAAGCTTTGGTAGCAGTGGAACTCGTAGAGGGAGAGACTGCCAAGATGACGAGGATAGGAACAACCTTAAGCCCCGAGATGAGGACGAAACTCATTCATTCCTCAAGGAAAACCTGGATGTCTTTGCATAGGGTCACGAGGATATGCCCGGCATATCACGCTAGGTCATCCAGCACGAGTTGAACGTGGATCCTGGGAGAAAGCCCATCCAACAAAGACGACGAGCCTTTGCCCCCGAACAAAGCCAAGCGATCACCGACGAAGTTAACAAGTTGTTGCAAGCAGGCTTCATTCGGGAGGTTTATTATCCAGAGTGGCTGGCCAACGTCGTGCTGATGAAAAAAGTGAATGGGAAATGGAGAATGTGTGTGGATTTCAAGGACCTAAACAAGGCTTGCCTAAAGGACAGTTTCCCTCTGCCTAGGATAGACCAGCTGGTAGATTCTACGGCTGGGCATAAGCTACTGACGTTTATGGATGCTTTTTCAGGATACAACCAGATAAAGATGGCTGAGGAAGATCAAGAAAAAACCGCTTTCATCACGAGCCAAGGGCTCTACTGCTATAGGGTGGTGCCCTTTGGACTGAAGAACGTAGGGGCAACATACCAAAGATTAGTAAACAAGATGTTCAGCAAGCAGATTGGCAGAAACATGGAGGTGTATATGGACGATATGCTCGTTAAGAGAAAAAAGGAATTGACACACCTGGACGATTTGGAAGAGACGTTTGACACCCTCAGAAAATATCAGATGAAGCTGAATCCTAGTAAGTGTGTTTTCGGGGTAGCCTCAGGAAAGTTCTTGGGATTCATGGTGTCTCAAAGAGGGATAGAAGCAAATCCAAAGAAGGTACAAGCCATACTAAACATGACATCACCGAAGACAGTCAAAAAAGTCCAAAAGCTCACAGGAAGGATTGTTGCACTCAATAGGTTCATCTTCAAAGCAACAGACAATGCTTACCCTTCTTCAAGACATTGAAGCAAGCTTTCGCTTTCAAGAGCTCAAATGTTATCTGAGCAATCCGCCCCTCCTGAGTCCGTCGAAGGAAGGAGAAAACCTTTATCTATACCTGGTGGCATCAGCCACGGCTGTCAGCACAGCCCTGATTTGAGAGGAGGATAAGAAGCAGCTTCCAATTTACTACATCAGTCAAGCTCTCCAAGGAGCAGAAGCCAAGTATCACAGGATTGAGAAGATTGCATTCGCTTTAATAGTGGCTTCATGGAAGCTGCAACCATACTTTGAAGCACATCCCATCTTGGTAATGACGGAGCAATCGATCAGGAAATCCATGAACAAACCTGAGGTAGCAGGGAGAGTGGTCCAGTGGGCAATCAAACTTAGCCAGTTCAACATCAAGTACCATCCCAAAACAGTTATCAAGGAGCAAGCTTTAGCAATTTCATTGCCGAGTTCACCCTTCTAGAAGATGACGACTGCTGTGATGACGCAGAACAATGGACAATCCAGACTGATGGCTCATCAGCCCAAAAGAGGGGGGGAGTAGGGGTCATCATAATCACCCCCGGCGGAGAAAAGCTCAGGTATGGAGTTCGACTTAAATTTCCAGCCACCAATAACGAAGCGGAGTACGAAGGAATATTGACGGGGCTGAGACTTGGGAAGGCACTCAGAGCAAAAAATTTGCTCGTTTAGAGTGACTCGAAGTTAGTAATAGTACAAATCAAAGAAGAGTATAAAGCAAAGGAGGAAAGAATGCAAAAATACCTCAAGATGGCGAAACATCTGGCCTGGGAGTTTGACAAATTGGAGTTCGTGAAGATCCCAAAAGGCCAGAGTATGGAAGCAGACGAGATCGCGAAAATGGCCTCCTTAGAGGAAGCACAAACGAGCATGGAGCTAAGCATGAAGATGCAAAAACGCCCCAGCATCGAAGAAATCCCGACGTTCATAATACAGGGCATAAACAGCTGGATGACACAGATCGTGTCCTTCCTCCAAGACGGACACCTCCCACAAGATGCCAAGGACGCCAGGAAGATCAAGCAGAGAGCAACTAGGTTCACGATCCTAAATGACCACCTATATAAAAAGGGCCATTCCCTGCCTTACTTGAAGTGTGTTGATGAAGACGAAGCCAGATACATCCTGGAGGAAATCCATGAAGGTATTTGTGGAGATCACGCTGGCCCTAGGTCCCTGGTAAGCAAAGTCATTCAAACAGGTTATTTCTGGCCAACTGTACAAGCTGACGTGGTAGAACTCGTTAAGAATTGTGACAAGTGTCAGAGATTTGGGAATGTCCAATGACTTCCAGCAGAGAAATTGACAACAATATCATCCTCGTGGCCATTCACGTAGTGGGGAATCGACATCGTCGGACCATTGCCCCCAGGTAAAGGTCAGGTAAGATTCCTACTTGTTGCAATTGATTACTTTACAAAATGGGTTGAAGCAGAAGCGATGGTAACCATCACCGAGGCACGAATCTGAAGCTTCCTGAGGAAAAATATAATCTGCAATTTGGGATCCCACGGACGATCATATCAGATAATGGGCGGCAGTTTGATAGCCAATGCTTCAGGGACTTCTGCTCTGGCCTCGGCATTAGGAACCATTTCTCGTCCCCAGGGCATCCACAGGCGAACGGATAGACGGAAGTGAAGAATCGAACATTGCTCCAAATAATTAAAGCCAAACTAGACAACGCGAAGGGTGCCTGGCCAAAAGAATTGCCCAATGTCTTATGGCCCTACAAAACCACAGCGAGAACCCCGACGGGTGAAACCCCATTCAGGCTTACATACGGTACTGAAGCAGTAATCCCAGTTAAAGTAGGTGTAGTTAGCATCAGACGAGAAGCATTCCACGAAGGAAATAATAACAACCAATTGCGAGTCAACCTGGACTGCCTAGACGAAGTAATAGAGAAAGCTTCTAAGAGGATGACAAAATACCAGCAGAAAATGACCAAATACTATAATAGGAGGGTGAGACTCAAATGACTCGACATAGGCGACCTCGTCTTGCGCAAGGTCACTACAGCGACTAGAGACTCTTCCCAAGAAAAACTCAGCCCCACATGGGAAGGACCATACCGAGTTATCCATTATTCCAGGCAAGACAGCTATCACCTGGAGACCTTGGATGGGCAAAGGCTCCCTCGACCATGGAACATTGAGCACTTGAAGAAGTACCACCAAAGGATGTAACAAATTAATATATCCGCTCTTTGAAATTAATAAAAGCATTGTTCATCTAATATATTCGTGCCAACAGGCCAGGTCGCAAGTGCAAGTTAGAAGAATAAAAAATAGTTAAGTAATAAGATTCCGCCTAGACGGATGTACAATACTGACAAGACTGAGAGATTATCTTTAAAAAAAAAGCTTAAGTAATAAGATTCCGCTTAGACGGATGTACATTATTGACGATACCAAGAGATTATCTCAAAAAAGCCTAAGTAATGAGATTTTGCCTAGACGGATGTACATTACTGACGAGACCAAGAGATTATCTCAAAAAAGCCTAAGTAATAAGATTCTGCCTAGACTAATGTACATTACTGACGAGGAAATATCTCAAAAGCCTAAGTAATAAGATTCCGCCTAGATGGATGTACATTACTGACGAGGAAAAATCCCAAAAGCCTAAGTAACAAGATTTCACCTAGACAGATGTACATTACTGACGAGGCAAAATCACAAAAATCTAAGTAATAAAACTCCGCCTAGGCAGATGTACATTACTGACGAATCCAGGAGATTAACAAGATCATTGAAAGGGAGAAAACCCCCGCAAAAGCGCAAACAGGTGGAACATATCACATACAACCACATGAAGGCAAGAAAACATGTAGTTATAAAAACCAAAACAGTAAGTAATTACTTTTTCATCCAAAAGTCCTGAAACATTGGACCCAAAACTAGTGTTCTCAAGATAAAGATAAAATTGTTCTGAAATTTAAGCCCAAAATACAAAGGGCACCCAAAAAAAAAAAAAAAGAAAGAAGGAATTATCATAAGTTTCAGGTGTCAGCAGCAACGTCGCCAGTAGGAGGGGCATCCGCAGGAACACAGGTCTCAGGGGCCAACTACTAGGCAGCCTCGTCAGTAGCCATCTCCTTGTCTACCTCCTCCATATCCAGCATCTCCAGGTTTACTCCAAAGGGGTGCTTAATCAAGTATCTCCTCAATAGCTTGAACTCCTTGAAGTACCAACTGAAGAGCACGAAGTTGTACTCTTAAGTTTACTGGAAGCCTTCTATGGCCCTAGCAGTGACACCTTTCACCCTCTCCCTGGCAGCAGCAAGTTACTCGTCCTTCTCCAAAACCAATTGCCATTCAGTTTTGAGGTCGTCATTAAGTTTCTTGGCCTCTTCCTTGGCAAGGTTGGCCTCACCCATAGAAGTTATCAACTCTTTCTTCAGCTTTAAGTTGTCCACCTCCAAGGTCGTTATTCGTGATAGCGCGGACTCGACCTTGGCCTCCTAAGCAAGATATTCGGAGGAAAGATGAATGCCCTCCCCCAACACCTGAAGAACACGTAAGGAGATTGAACCTCTGAATAAAAAAAAAAGAAAAAAAGAAAAAGAAGAAGAAACGAACATAAAGAAATAAAATTGGCACAAGAACATTACCTGGACGAGCTTGTGGAGATGATGACCCACCAGCTCCTTTGTGGACGAGCCCGAAAAGGTCCTCAAGTCTTCCGCAGTCACAACCTCATGAGCCCTGTCCATTGCTAGTTTCTCATCGTCCCAGATCATGGACGAGCAAGAATCAGCTTTCTCCTTCCCTTTATTAGAGGTGCGCTGCCTTTTTTAGGTAGGGGTAGGGATCTCTTCAATGGAGGCGGCAGGGGAAGTGGACCTCGTCGTATCTGTCCCAGAGACGAGGTGCGTAATTGAAGCGGCCGAAGTAACAAGAGGGCCCTTCCTTCTGACGCGTACCACCTTCTTCCCGAGATGGGACAATGGTTTGTCCTTCTTGGCCCTCATCTTATCATACATACCTTTGTTGAACTTGGTTGTCATTTCTGTAAGAGGGAAACACTTGTAATATATATATATATGTAAGAAAACCCAATGCAGATGAAACATCCACTTACTCTTTTTTCCCTCGATCCTGAGATTACGCAAGACAAAAGCAGAAGGCTCTGGGCCAAGGTAGTAGAATGCAAGAGTCCTCGGGTCCACCAGATCGTCCCAATCCTCGATTGTCTTCGCGTAGTCGATCGCCTTTTCCACTCGCTCCTTATACCTGCTCTTGAGCTTAGGGCACTTCTTGACTGCACAAAACAATGGACGGAGGAGTTAAAGACCAAAAAAAGCAAACACCACAAAACTCAAATGATGAGAAGAAATAATGACGCACCTAAGGTCGGGGTCCCCCACTGACGAGATAACCTCGGGAGTTCACCCTAAACCCCTCTGGAGGAAGTTTCAAAATTGTCCCCAGACATAAAGAAAAATCGGGACTTCCAATACCTGAAAGATGAAGGTAAACTCCAGAAGATCCTGGTCCTTTTTTCCCAAGGAACTAGCTCATAATACCCATATTCCTTGGACTCCTTCAAACGGTACAAATAGGTGAGCTCATCCACTTTAAGCTCTCCACCATCTGTAGCAGCCAACCATATCTCCATATAGCTGACCACTATCCTCTAGAAGTTGGGCATAAGCTGCCCTGCAGCAATACCGTAGCGGTCTAACAGCTCTATAAAAAAAGGGTGGACCGGGAACCTCAGCCCACAGACGAAGGAAGATTCATAGAAACAGACCTTTCCAGGAAAGGAATGACATGCCTGATCTTCCTCATTGGGCAAACGGACCCTAACCCGCTCCGGGAATTGAAACCTATCCCTAAATCTGCCTAACGTCTCATAATTCAGCCCATATACCTCTCTGAGGGCGTGGAAAGCCCTAACCTCTCGAAAGGTAGAAACGGCTGTATCTCCCTCCACTGGGTCGTCGCTAGACGACAACCTAGTCTCGAGCTCATTAGTCCTCACCTCAAACATCCTTACCTGCTCCCTCACCAAATTCTCGAACCAGTCAACGAACTGAAGAAGCAAGTGCAACAGATCGGCCACAACGACACCTAGACCGTTACCCTCAAAAAAAAAATCCTCAATATTTGGAAAAACACCTAGAAACCCTCCTAAACACGCAAAAAGGAAAGAAATTGAGGGGTAAATAGTCCAAACCTTAGAACTACCAATCATAGAAAAACCAAAGAAGCTAGACCAAAAAAAAAAGAAAAAAAGAAGGAAGATATCAGAAATTCACCGTGATATAGGATTGCAAAAAAAGAAAAGAAAAAAAAGAGGAAGAATCTAAAGGGGAAAAAGAGGGACATACCTCGAATGGAGAAAGTAGGAAACCCCGCTTCGCACCAGCTTACAAAAAAATTGGAGAGATAGAGATGCGCACCGGCTTGCAGAAAAATCAGAGAGATAGAGATGCTCAAAGCGTAAATAGGGAATTTGAAAAGATGAAAAGAAAAGAGGAGAAAAGATGAAGTTTTTAAAACAAAGCCCAAAAAAACCGAAAATCGTCGGGAAACCCAAGGGTCATACAATGGGAACAGTAACCGCACCCACCATTAAGCGCCACGTGGCCACAACCAGTATGGCGCCGCCACTATGCCTTTAATATGGCATGAAATCCCAAGAGTCGCCTTCAGTCTAATAAACCTTTCACATTCTATGGTTGACATGACATGTCACAATGATCACAAAATCTGGGGGCATCTGATGGGACTGACGAAATGGATCACAGACGAATTCAATATAGCAGACGACACCGCTCTCTTTGACGAACCTAAGCAGCTAGCCATGTCACTGACGAGGATACCAGAATCATTCAATGCCGCCAATAATACCTTGGGCGGTTACAATACCAGCTAGGTAGACCATTGGGGGCGTATTAAAGATCCATTACTCAGCTGGGAACATTATTAAGCAAGGCATTAATACCACAACGGCTAGAATCCAGAAGAAGGTATATAAAGCCTTCACACCTCCAACACAAGGTACATTGACAGATACAGTCACAATAGCTACTGAGTTATTTTGTTATTATTATTATAAACCTTCTTCCGCACTAACTTTGGCATCGGAGGCGTTATGGCAGGCACCACACCGGTGACCATTCGAAGGAGCTCTTGCTTCCGTCGTGACGTAGGAGTGTGACCGGCACTATCTAGACGAACTCATATCGACTGACGAACTTTTGCTTCATCATATTTCATCCTTGTCCACCTGGATAACTTCTGATCTTATTGGGCTTTCCCTTTTTTGTTATTCATCATGAACGGAGTCTTTTAGGGTTTCTTCTTACTATTCAGGCATCCACCTAGATAACTTCTAGTCTTATCGAATTCTTCTTTCCTGATTATTCATCATGAATGGAGACTTCTGAGGCTTATTTTTACTGTTCAGAATTGTTCTTTTGTATTATTGTTCAAGCTTGTCTTTTTGTAGTAAATTGTTGTTAGTTCTAATTTGAAACCACAACTTAAGTTACTCTTTTGCCTATACATAACTGTAAATAACAACTTGTCACCTAAGATTTGTTGTCAAAGTATTGTGAAAATGTTGTGAATATAACATTTTTTTTCAATATTAGTTCCCTAAATTTCATACCATTTTTAAAATTATAACTTGTCTGATTTGATTTACACGTTTATCAAATAAGCACCTCTCATACAGGGTGGAACCACGTTTATCATTAGGGGGCCATGCCCCTCCAAATATTAAAAAAAAATGTGGGGGTGTTTAAAAAAAATTAAAATTTATGAGTAAAGGCCCCAAACTAGCATTTTTAAAAGTTGCCCCCACCCCCCGGCCCCACACCTTTTGACCTATAACCTTTTAGGGGGGGTTTGACACAATAGTTTTAACACATTTCTACACATTTTAAATATCATTACACACATTTTCACATATTTTTTCACACACTTTTTCACCCACATGTATATCAAAAACACTTAAACAACATAATTTAAACTACTCTCCTAAACACCCCCTTAGTCTTTCTCCATCCCCTTCCAACACGTTAGCCGCCCATTACTTACTAGCTTCCTTTATACTAGTTGAGCTTTTCCTAAACACTTTACACCACCTATTTTCAGCCGCTCAAAAATGGAAAACCTTTCAATAACTCGATGCTCTGCTCCCACATTCGCATCAATTTCTCTTCATTAAACTCTTCCTTAATCCTATTCAAGGGCTAAAACTAGTAATAGTCATCCTAGTGAACCATGGTTCAGTTAAAGATGTGTTGTATTCAGGGGCGTAGCTAGGAATTTTTACATAGGGGGGCCAATTGGAAGTATTGATATAAAAAACATAAATCACAAGTCTATTGAATATGAAATTTCAATTTTTATATATTTTAAACATTAATGAACATACAAAAATTGTCCAATTCACTATAGAAATATACAAAAATATCCACACAAAAAAACATTTCACATCAAAATCATGTTTGATAACGATTTTTCATGAAATAGAATTCATCCATAATTATTTTCATGGTGAAATTCCAAGCAATTTCCTTTTCTATATTGTCATATTATCTACCAAAAGTTCATCCTCCATTCTATTGTGAAGTCTTGTTTTTAATAGTTTCATATCTGAAAAAGCTCGTTCTGTAGTTGTTGTAGAAACTGGAAGAGTCAACACAAAATGAATCAGTCTATCAATTAAATGATAGAATTTAGCTTCCATGAAATTTCTAATCTCCTACATATTCAGATATTATACCCATATTCTGAAAATTTGGATGTTTTGTCACATCAAGCTCATAATGTTCCAATTGATGATTGAAAAGAAAAATTTTCATGCTCAGTGAAATCTTGAGGATAATAATTTTCAGCCAAATTGCAAATATCACTAATTTTGAATGATTTAGAAGCATCCTTAGGATTTAATGTTGAACTAAGAGTGAGAAGATCTGATGTTAGCTCACAAAATCTACTATTCAATTCTTGCAATTAAAAATCTATTGCAATTGTAAATATGTCAATTCTTAAATGATGTTCTATTGTTGTCAAAGCTTCATCTTGATGACGGTATTTACCTCGAGCTTTAGTGTAATGAGCATCTAAATCAGGAATATCAATTTCATGTTGTCCACAAAATGATGTAACACTAGCAAGTAAAGGCTCCCATCCATCATCTCTCAACTTTTGAATAAGTGATTTTGTAGTTGAAACTAAATGCATGGCATTTAAAAGATCTTGAGAAGTTGTTGCAAAGCTTGGCAAAGAATATTAGTAATTCCCATAATCTCTTTCATCATATGCAAAATTAAAACAAATTCAAATGATGTTAATACTTGATAAGCTCCCTCGGCATCACCATGTTATTTATAATTAGCCCTTTCCTCGAAGATAGTATTAATAACTTTGCAAGTTGCATCAAACATTTTTATCAAATTACAATTAGATTGAAAATGAGATCCCCAACGTGTATCTCTAGCCCGTTGAAAAGTACTGATTTGGTTTGCTCCTCTTCTAGTCTCAATTTCATTAGAGACAATCATATTATCAATTTGTTCCCCTTGAGCATAATGCAATTCACCATTATGCTTACTAGAACCAATAACAATATTGATAATAGTAGTCAAATGATCATAGAATTGATGAACAACTTTTACTTCTCTAGATGGTGTAACTAAAGTCAATTGCAACCTATGAGCCATGCAATGTACATAATAAACATATGAACATTCTATAAGAAATAGAGCTTGTAATCCATTCCATTCACCACGCATATTAGTAGCTCCATCATACCGTTGACCTCGAATATTCTCAATGTGAAGGTTGTAATGAGAAATGACAACATATATCTCCTTCTTTAGGGTCAACGCAGTAGTATCTCTAACATGCACAACATGAAAGAAACGTTCTTTAATGAATCCATTTTTATCAATAAACCTCAAAATAATGGCCATTTGCTCTCTCTTCAGCTCATCCTGGGCTTCATCAACAAGAATACAAAATTTTGCTTCCCCAATTTCTTCATGAATAGCATTTTGCACATTACTAGCAAGAATATGCAAAATCTCCTTTTGAATTGTAGGTGATGTATATTTGGCATTTCGTGGAGCATTTTTCAAGAGAAAACTAGCTACTTTGTCATTGAAAGTTGATGTGAATTTTATCAATTTAATAAAATTACCTCTATTTTTTGAATCAAGTCTTTCATCATGACCTCTAAAAGCATAAGCTTGGAATGCTAGCCTTCGAGCACACTCTTTTGAGGTTTTGAGCCGAAATTGATTATTCTCTAATTCTTTTGACGTTTATTTCTCAATTAGTTTGTCAATATGTTGTGAATAATTCTTGAAATCCTCGCAACATTTCATAGCAATTTTATGTGGGGAGTTTGGATCTTTCCATACATGACGAATTAAAGGACAATTCATTCCATCATTCACCTTACCTTTTTCCAATTATTAAAACCTGTTGAAACGAATGCATTTGATCTGGGACGACCTATTGGTTTCTTACTAAAAAGGTAGCAAGGTAGACAATATATCGCATCTATTGAAGGTGAGTATTCCAACCAATCCCTATGTGAATGTGATTCAAACCACGAAAGTGAAATCAACGACGATGAGTATCATTGTTCTATGGATAGTCTATATTTTTAGGTTGATATGGACCTTCTTTGAGATAAACTTGTCAGATTTCATCTTGTTTGTTAATAGAGAATTCACATATTTGTTTACATGATCCTGAATCACGATCTATCACTTCAAATTGAATTCTTGAACATTTGGAGGGGTGTTCATCAAGCATTGAAGTATCAACATTTGGTTTTATAGCCACAGGTGTCCTAATTTCTGAATTGCTAACATCTTTTTTCTTAAAGAATGCATCAATTGTTTTTCGTTTGCTCATAATTCTTTTAGCTTTAAGAATATGACTAAAAAATTAACCTGAAAAGAACTTAAAAAAATAAAATTTTTAGTTATATAAATGTTATTCATACTCAAGAAAAAACAAAATTTCCACTATAATTTAAATAGTCAACCCATTTTTAATATGACTTTAATTAATAATAACCCCTCAAACAAAAACAAAAATTAAACACACAAGTATTGGTACACAACATAAACCAAACAATTTAACAATACCCACAACCACATGATATCTAACTAATCAAAAACAAGTAATAAATCAAAACAATTTTACCTTAGAAACTTTGTCTTCACAAAGTGCAAAGATGGGTTGGCCGTGTGGCAATGCCTATTGCCTCTACCTACAACTTTAGATCTTCCCTTCAATACTCATCACAAACAATCTCTCTATTCCTTCAATAATGTATTTCTCTAAAAATCTTTGAAAATATAAAGAGCATGTGAATATTTAGGTGTAGATAGTTGAGAAAAAAAAAAAAAAAAAGACACTAAAAAGAGATGAATGTCTAATGCTTAAGAAAGAGAAGAAAACTCACCAGGCGGTCACCAAGTTTCAAATCCTGAAATTTGACAATGAAATATGCTAGGTGATTTGTTTTAGAAAGCAAGAAGAAAGAAAAAATTGGTCAAGATATATATATATATATATTGGGACTGTGAGGATAGAGGACTAATGCTGAGTTTTGGGGGCTAGTAGGTAGCGGAGTGGGAAGTGAAATTGTATCAAAGAAGACAAAAAAAGAAAAAGAAAAAAGAATAAGAAGTAAAGGGAATAAGGGATTCCGTGGGGTGGGTTTTTTGAGATTGAGAGAAAGTGACATTTTGTTGTTAGCGTTTGGACAATTGGACTTGAGTATTTAAATGTAAGTGGGCCAGCTTTTTGTTTTATTTGGAGTACATAACGCCTAAAACTAAAGTTGGGGCCTGGGAGAACAGTGGAGATATGGGTATGGGGGCCTAGATGTGTAACGTTGGGGGCCCTAATTATTTTTTATACATGTTCTAATGGATTTTTTTTTTGTAGGGGCCACTGCCCCTCCAAGCCACTACGTGGCTCCGCCCTTGGTTGTATTCTTTTAGTTTTCATACATGTCGTCCTGTATTGTTTAATGCCTAATGTCCCATTACACTCAATCATAGTCTTTTGGCTAAATATTGATAAAATTTGAGTTTACTTACTTTAAATGTATTGCGGAAAGTTTTTTAGCTAAAGAAGGAGAGGTATAAAATTTGGTACTAAATTGGAAACTAAATCTATTTATTCTAAAACTAGTAAATATTTCAGTTTTTCCAAAATTATATATAAAAAAAACATACAATTGTTTTTATTAATACTTTTCAAAAGTTGATATCTACGACGAATCTAAATCTTCTATCTCACTCTTTAGGCTATGCTATATACTTCACAAATAAAAACATGTCACATGTCCATCTATTTTATTAAATGATAAATTTATGACTTCTGTAAGCGCACAATTGCACCTGGCCCCAAGAACAGTTACGGGCTCAGGCCTAATGAGCCTTAAACAATATGAATTTGTAGAGTGTGGGCTTGAAACCCAGGTTAGAAGTGTTTAAGGATTCGATGACAAGCCAAAGATTGCAAACACTCGAAAACAATAAGGAATATTGCAAATCAACCTGCTCGGACGTAAGCCGAGAGCTGTTCTTGTATTATCTCTCTTTCTTTTCTTTTTCTTTTTGGTTACAAAAAGGGAGAGGTCCCCTATTTCTGTTCTAGGTTTTTTCTTAAATACTCCTCTTTTTGATACTTTGTACACGTGTTGCCCCAACTCCCCTTAGCCTAGATATTTCTTTTCTCAGTGCCTTTTAATAGTAACCAGAAGTTTCCCTTCCACTGTTCAGGGGTCACTTTCCCATTAATGCGGCCAGGGTGGTAGGTGCAAGGTCTTTAATGTGGAGGTGGCAGCCTTTATCTTTAGTACTTCTCAAACATCGGTGCTTCTAGGACATGTAGGGGTTCACCCCTTTTAACCATTGGTCTTCGCCATGTCGTCCCTTAACCTTTACAATGAAGTCCCGGTTCTTCTATGTCCGTCCGAGGATAAAATCACCCTCGGCTGGGCCCTCGGATACTCGGCGTATGGGCCGACCCGCAGTACTAACAAGTTCTAAACCCAAGAGCAGGTCGGCCTTCCTTAGCATGGCCCAAAGACCCACATACCCACCAGGGTCTTTTTACTCCCCACAACTTCTATTAGTTTAATTTCGTAAAATAAATAAATAAATAACCCGTGATATTTAGGTAATTGAAATAATAGAAGACATAAATTTAATATTTAATAAAATAAATAGACATGTGACATGTTTTTATTTGTGGAGTATATAGTGGAGCAGAAAGAGTGAGACAGAAGATTTGGATTCAACTATGACAACGAAGATGGGGAATTCGAACATTAAACACCTTCTTTAGAAATATTCAGAAGTGTTAATTAGCATAAATCAATAAAAAATATATATCTATATATCTATATATATGTTTTTTTAAAAATTTTTATTATAATTATATTAATATATTTATATATATATTTTTTAATTTAATTAGTTTTTTTATTTTTTATATATATTTAAATTTCTGTCATAGGGTATTTGGAGATCAAGTTTTATTGTCATTGTTCCAGCTTTAAATTTTCCTAGTAGCATCTCTTGAACCACGCCTTGGTTTTCAGCTAGCCATCTCCCTGGTGTGAAGGCTAATTGGTTGGGTGGAATTAACTTGTGGAGGAAATGTTTGATTTTAGACACCAGTAGCTTGGAGTTAATTTTTTAAACGACATTGCATAAGCTAATGGGTTGTCTTTTTCAAAATATAGGTAATGTTCGAGGTGCATATCAAATTTAAGAGGGTAAAATCAAAATTATTCTAAATTTTAGAGGGTGTAAGTTACAATTTAATATATATCTAATTGTGTTAATTATTATTAATGTGTTAGAGTTGCAACTTGGTTGTAGTCTAAAATTAACATTTCATGCTTAATTGCTTCACCTATACTAGGCACAGTTAGATATGAATTCGGGTAATACTACATAGAGAATGATAAAATTATGAACTTTAGGACTCGTTTGGTTTCAAAAAGTGGTATATGCACTTTTCATTTTCTTTATTCTACATTCAAATCCTGAATTTGAATATAAAAAAAAGTACTTATTTTCATATTTGATAGTGTTTGGTAAGTTGTTTTGAATATATAATTTGAGAATAGAATACATCATACTCAAATTTAGTCATTATTTTTTATTTATTTATTTTTTTAAAGTAATTTTTCTCACTTACACACACTCACGTCACTAAGAAAAAGTAACATTATATTTTCACAATATTCACGAATATGCCAATGTATTCATATTCATAAAAAACGAAAATGCTGAAAAGTTGTTTTCATTTTTTGTATTCAAATCCAATTTTTGGGATACTGAAAATGAAAACTAAACTAGTTTTTTAGTATTGGGTCATATAGAAAACTGAAAATGAGTACTAAGGATCTGTTTGATAGTAGTGTTTAAATATTATTGTTCAGTTTTCAGTGTTGTGGAAATATTTTTTTTAGAGATAATTACAATATGATGCTAATCCTGTAGCTCAAATCCTTTCTCTCCAGAACTCCTTCTTCCTAAATCCCCAAACACTTTGTATATAGAAAGGTGCAAATTCAGCCACAAGGTCTTTAGTTATAAATATATATTTGAGTATTACAAAAATAAGTATTAGAAGTGTTATTATTATTTAAATACTAAAAATTATTATTTAAAGGCAGGTACTAAAGAGCCCCTAGCTATTGCACTTTTTTTCCAGCTAACCAAAGAGGCCCTTATCATCTACCATTTATAGTTTGTCATTTACCATTATCTATTTGTATGGAAGCAAAGTTATATACCTTTAATAGCTTGCCATTTACTGTTAACAGCTTTCAATCATCAAAATTTGGGTTAAAATAGTTAAATATCACGTTTTAGTAAAATTTATGGCAAACTAGTACGGTTTTAAAAATATTTAGCAAATTACTATTTTTTTTATTACTTGAGCTTAACAAAGTCTGTGTACTTTTTTTTTTTTCCTCCTTCGTACAAGACTTTTACTTATTTTATCTTCAACTGCTTGTGCCCACCAGTACTTCGAGACTGAACCTAGTCCTCACTTTCTCTGGGACTTGACTTCTTGCTCACGAGCCGAATGACCTCTCCTTCTATTTCTTCACCTTTTCTTTCTTTCACATTTTTAACATGAAATCACAATAAATACAACCCATTTGCCTGGACTTTGCTTCAGCTCCTTTCATTTCTTTCTTTTTCTTCTCAGCGTGTACACACCTAAGTCACTGCCCGAGAAGAAAATATGCTGACTTTTGTGGCCTGTCCAACCACCTCTTTAAAGAGCTGTTTTATCAAGTGTGGGCTGGACCTACGGTATTTAGCTATTTTTACATGAAAAATTGTGTGTGAAAGCAGAGTTAGTGTTGGAATTTACATGGAGAAGAACAGAATGACCATGGGCTACAAAGTTCTCGGAGAGAGAGAGAACAAAAGAAGAAGACGAAGAAGTGTGTTGCTACAAGAGTTACGTGTTCAACTGGTGATCAGCTTAGCTGAAGATACCGCGGATTGGATCCACCACTCTTGCATTTTGGCAATGAGGATTAAAAATAAATTTGGGGGAATCGGATCTAGTAGGATTTTGGTACCATTACTTCATACTTTTGAGTTGTCTTAAAAAAAAAAAAAAAAACAGGTTTTGAGTAAAAAAAAAAAAAGAAAAAGAAAGAAGGAAAGGTGAACCAATGCATTATCCGTATAGTTTTAGAAGTTATTTTACAAATATTTTATGAAAAAATAATAAAGTAAATAATTTTTTAATATTTTTTTTTAATATAATTTATTAACAATAACCTTAAATATTTCTGATAAAATAAATGCACGTATAAAAAACGAGAGGACCAAAACTTCACAATTATTCCGGAGTTTACTGCCTCAACTCCGCGCGTTAGGTGTCAGTATTCCTTTCACCCCCTTGTTTCTTTCACAAGTCTATTGGACGGTCAAGATCAATTTAGACCTGGCAATCAGCCAACTATAAATCAACCCAAATCCTATTAGCTGTCTTGTTTCTATCGTCTTATTTGTTATATTTTCAAACTACATACATAATACAGTAGCAGAGCAAGGACTAGTACTCAACGCCTGTTTTCTGAATAGTGGTGGTGTTGGTGGCGGATTGGGAGGTTACTAGTGGCGGAGACGAGGTGGGAGCACCACAATGACTGTCTACTGAAGAGCGGCCGTGGTATTGGTGGTGGGGTGTGTGTGGCTCTCAACTATAAATATATGGAGCTCAAACAAGTTCTTGCATTATGTGACTAAATTAATGTAAGTTTGTTTGTTTGTTCGTTGTTTTTTTTTACCAGAGTTGTATCTTTATACATATAAAAATGCAGAAAACAATAGTATACTGTTTCTCAAACAATCTTTAAGAGCATAAACTAAGTAATCTTTTTATTGACAGTTAAAAAGGATTATAAATTATAAATCGTGTTTTGAAAGTGATGTAGTAAGTTTTAGAGTTTGAATTCCTTTCCTTTTTTATGAATGAAGAATTTTATTCAAGAAGAAAACAACTATAAAACAACAAGGCACCGAGCCTTCCTCTGATAACATCAACAAAACAAGAGGGGCTATTACCAAGGTCAAAAGAACCGAAAAATTTACACAGCGAACACCATTTAGCAAAAAAGTGAGCTGCCTCGTTAGCTTCTCTAACGACCCAATTGAAAGACAAGATAAGGAATTGGATTTGGGAGGCTAGATATTTTAAACTTTGAATGACATTCTATCCTCAGGATATACATACCTTAAATTCCAGAACTTAGGTCCAAGTGTATAACAATTTTAATTATATATATTTTTAAATTAGGTAACTGAATATTTGAATTAGTTTGTATTTTTTTCTTTTTTTGTTAACGTGTATGAGACAGGCATATATAAAACGCCTCTGTTCTTATTTGTTAAGAAGAATTTTTTTTTTTTAAATTATAAGTAGAAAATTTTAAACTATTTAATAGAGGATTATTTTTAGTAGATTATAAAGAAATGGACATGAAATACTGTATTGTAGATACTTCGTATATATATTTATATATTTGCCTGAATGTAACTTTTAGTTGAAGTAGTATTGTTAAGTGTTAAGTATGGTATTTTTCAAGCTTATTTATTATTTGAACGGATAGGTAGCTTATTTTTGAGAGCACAAATAAGTGGACATGAAATACATACTTCTATTTCAAAGATTTTATAAATTTATTTATTTGCTCGTATTTAACTATTTTACAATGTAATTGGTATTTTGAGGAGTATTGCACGGTGAATTCAGCACATCCGCGCCGGCGCGCCCAAAGTCTCCCAAGTCAAAATCGCTCCCTCCGGCCTCCACTTCTCTTTTCACTGTGAGTGTTTAGTTATTTGATGACTATTTCCATCGCTTTCTTTCTTTTCAACTGCATGTTCTTTTCTTTCTGTCTTTTTGTTTGTTCAGTTTTTTATTTTTTCATTTTCGGTTTTGTATTTTGTATTTTGTCTCCCAATATTACAAATTTTATTATATATTATGCACAAAGGTGTCAACTAATTTTAAACAGCCAATAAATATATATTAAATAATTTATTTGTTATCTTATTGATGTAGCGCTAATAACAATTATTATTTATTAGTTTATCAACATGTAAGTTTTTTTATAATAAAAATGATAGCGTGATTAAAAAATAATAATAAAAATAAAAATGATAGTAACTTTAATCTTTTTCTTTCTCTCTAAGGTTTTTATTTTTGTTGATATTTTGTACTTCGTAGACCGAGAGTTTTGCATTATTGTGTTCTGCGTTCTTTGGTTATTCAGTGCATATTTTGTATATATACAAGAAAGAAATTCGCCCATGAAGACATGATAATGATTATTAGTGCAATTATTAAATTTAACTATGATTTTCTTCCCATCTGTCTCACGCTCTTTAGCATGTCCTTCATTATTGTGACATGCAAACACATTTTGGACATTTTAAATTTCCATCTTTTAAGCTTAAAAGTTGGTTTAAACCAAACCAACATTTTGGATTATTTATTACACTAGTCTCACACACTAGAGGTCCCCGGTTCAAACCAGGTCGGGCTCAGACAATTTTATGACTCAAAATATATATATGTCTCACCATTTGTCTTATTAGTTATTACTTTCGTATGTGTGTTGATAGGAGGTAAACAAAATGCAACGTCCAGAGAACTCAGCAGCCCCACCTTCAAAACAAAGAAGGTTAACATCTGAGATTTGGAACGACTTCGATAAGGTTGAAACTGATGGGGAGCACCGGGCCATATGTAAACATTGTCAAAGGGACTTTTCAGGGTCAAGCAAAAGTGGGACTACACACTTGAAAAATCACTTGAAGAGATGTTCGGCTATAAAAAGTGAAGAATCATGTAAAGAGATGATATCTCCAAGCCAAACAGGTGATTTAAAAAATCCAATTGTCATTGATAGGAATTTTGTGTTTGATGAAGAAGAGAGCAGCCTGGATGTGGTAAGAATGATTATTAAGCATGGGTATCCATTGAATATGATTGAGCATGAGCGCTTTTCAATTTTTGTGAAAAATTTGCAACCAAGGTTCAAACTTCCTTCACGAGACACTTTAAAGGCTGGCATTCTTCGTGTCTATGGAGAAGAAAAGGAGAAACTCCGGAAATACTTTGAAATGCTCTCTTGTGGCTTCCATTTAATACTTAATTTTTTGACATGTCATGATAAAAAGAACAGGTATTGTTGTTTTACTTTGCAATTTAGTGAAGATGGTCTGAAACTGAAGAAGAAGATTCTTGCCCTAAAAAGTCTAGAGAACTATTATACAGGAGAAACTCTTTGTGAGATGGTAAAAGGTCTGCTTCTAGAATGGAAGATTAACAAGAAATTGTGCTCTATAACAGTAGAACATTCTTCCTCAAATAAGAAAATGGTTCATAACTTAGTCACATGGCTTGATCTTCAAGGTTACCCTCCTCACAAACGGACATTATTTCACATCCCTTGCATTACACATATTATAAATCTCCTTGTTCAGGATGGATTGGATGGGATAGTTCTTATTCTTCATAAGACAAGGAAGGCTATCAAATACTTTAGTGAAACAGCAGATGGGGCACAAAAGTTTCACGAGGTTGATCTAACTTCTCAAAGGTGGGATTCCATTTTTTTCATGCTTCAGAGTGCATTGAAGTACGAGGCAACTTTTCTACAGAGTCGTGGTTGTGACTTCCCTGAAAATATATCTACGGAGGAATGGAATTCGGCAAAAGCCATAGTCAAATGTTTGACAGATTTCTATGATGTCGTTCAACGTCTTTTGGGAAGCAAATGTTTTATTGCATATTTGTATTTTTCGAAAATTTGTTATATTAGCAAGATTTTGCTTAAGTGGCAAAAAAGTGAACAAGAACTCATTCGCTCGATTGCAAACAAAATGAAAGTGAGGTTTGACAACTACTGTCGCGATTTTATTCGTGTTTCGGCAATTGCAGCAGTTTTGGACCCACGGTCAAAATTGGACTTCGTGCATTTCTCGCTCAAAGATGTATATGGTGAAGGTACTACGCTATGCAAAGAGATTAAAGATGATTTTTTCGGAATTTTTTATGGATATGCAGAAGACTTTAGCAGTCAGCCGTATCGTAGTTCTTCCTCATATGGAAATAATGATTGTGATGTGCGTAGTAAGTGGTACAAGTCGCAAAGAGATTTACAAAGGGAAGAGCTCGATCGATATTTAGAAGCGCCTCCTTCTCGTAATGAAGAGCTTGACGAATTGGGTTGGTGGCATACCAATGGTGAAAAATTTCCAACTCTTTGGAGGATGGCTCGTGATATCTTGGCAATTCCAATGTCAACTTCTATATCAAATTCTGCTTTCTCTATTGAACCTATGACAATCAATTCAATCTTTAATGATTTGGATCCGGATATCATAGAGGCCTCGTCGTGTGGGGGGGACTGGTTGGACAATCCTATAAGGATGTAAGTACGATTTTCATTCATTAAGAATTTAAATTCCTTTTATATATGCCTTCTATGCATTCCTTAATCCTTGTCCCTTTTCATTCTATTTACTTCAGCACACCTAATAAGGACAATGACCACTCTCCTGCACCTACTTATTCTCCATCGGTTTTTGCGGGGACTTATTCAAGCTTGGAAACTCAGGAGGCATAATCTCACACTATCATTTATTTGATTATCTACATTTCTTTTAAGAATTGATTTTTGTGTTGACATTGCTTTCACTTGCAGAAGCATTCTCCCTTTACTGCCGACACGGTACTCATGCTTGGAAATCCTGGTTCAACTTCGTGTCCTGACCCACTTCCAACTCGTGATACTTCCTTGCATTTGTCGAGCAGTTCTTTAAGCTTTGAACTTCAACCTCAAGAGGCACAATCTCCATCTATCATTTGTTTACTCTCTACACTTCTCCCAAGAAATGATGTTTATGTTGACATTGCTTTCACTTGCAGAAACATAATTCCTCTACTGCCAACGCAGAACTCATGCTTGAAAATCATGGCTCAATTTCGGGTCCTGAGCCACTTCAAATTGAGGATAATCCACTGCATTTGGAACTTCAACAGGCACAATCTCAATCTTATCATTTCTCTTACTATCTACATTTCTTTTAAAAAATGATATATATGTTGACACTGCTTCCACTTGCAGGATCATAATCCCTCTAATGCCGACACGAGACTTCAGCTAGCAAGTTTTGTTTCAACTTCGTGTCCTGGGTCACTTCCAGCTGGTGAGTCTCGTTCTTTTCATTTAAGGTTTAGATACAAAAAAAAAAAAGAAAAAAAAAGAAAAAAGAAATACAGGCTTCTAAACTTTAAATAAAATTATTTGAAATTAGCTTAAGGTTATAACTTCTATTAAAAAAATCAATATGACTACATTTAAAAAAAAAATCTAACTATTAGGTTGTATATATGTTCTTTTTGTTCTTAACATATATGTTAAATTTAAAATTATCTGAAATTAGTCTAGGGTTACAACTCCTATTAAAAAAAATTAATATGACTACATTTAAAAAAGATCGTATAAAGTGACATTTTTTGTTGTTGATATTTTGGTTATATTAAGCTTTAAGGATTATTTTTAACTTTGATTTTTTATCTCTAATTTGGAATTGTTTTAGTTAAGAAAATCATTTTAATTGATACCCCGTTCGTGATGTCCTGACAATTGAAAAAAAAAATTGGTCTTATATGTGTTAGTTTTAGACTATTTTTTTTTAGACATTTGACTTGATTTGTGATTCATTATTTTTCTTATTGTTTATTTGTAGAATACTTCAAAAAGGTAGTGAATAATACTTAACATTTCACTTAAAATCTAAGAATATTTTGCCAAGAGCTTAGTTAACACTCGATTTTTTTTACAAAAATATTCAGGGTTTATATTTCTCTCCCAATTATTGAATTATCAAAAATAAAATAAAAATATTTTAGTAACACTAAATAATACCTATATGATAAATCAAACATGAGAACCCGACGTGTATGAGAATCTTGTTAGATTCTTAATCAAACTAAACATGGAAATATCTACCTTCTTGAGCATTTAGGTTCCTACACATTACTACATTCCTGATCATTTGGATGTGGGACTAGGAGGCACATATTGGACTCCCCAAACCATACATTACATTAATGTTTTAGCATTTAATTGTTGACCCAAAAGGCTAATGACAAAATCTTCAAAGGTACCGCGCCTGAAGTGGGGGAAATTCTTGGAAGAAATGAGGCCCAGGGATTACAGCATAATAGCATGAGATCTCAGGAATATTCTTGGTCTCCTCCCCCAAGCTCATGGCTCAAATTCAATGTAGGTGCCGTAGTGCACTACTTCAACGCTTTTTTAGCAGCGGTAGTGAGAAACGATTCAGGTAATGTCGTTGAAGCAGGGATAGCTTTGGAAAATGTAACTAGCTTACTAGTGGCAGAAGCTCTTGCTTTCAAATATGCGGTGCTTTTAATCAAACAATATTCAGTGCCAAAAGCCATCATAGAAGGAGATGCACTGTTAGTAGTTAATGCTTTGAAGGAGAGGAAAACAGACGCATCGTTGGAAATTAATGGTATTGTTCAAGAGGTATTTGCTGTGCTGGATACTTGTACTGATACGATTGTGCATTTCTCTTGCGTAAACAAAAGTTGTAATTCTTTGGCTTATGATTGTATTAAATGGGCTAGTAGAAATGGGTTCTTCAGAGTCTTGCCCACTCGTTGGTTTACTGGGGCTTCCTTTATTGGCCCTAGCTGTGTTTGACAGTATGCTGGAGAGTGATCTAAGCATGTTGTAAATATTGATTGTATGCATAGATATTGTGTTTCTGAGCGTTTAGAAGGGGATCAAATAATTTTTTTTGTCATTGTTGTTTGGTTAACTCCACAATATTTTCGGATAAAAACTATTACACAAGCGCAAAAAAGAACTCTTAAAGCATTTGCACCCTAGTTATTAAGGGGGTGTTTGGTATTATTGTTTAAAGAACAGTTTTCAGTGTTTAAACAACATTACACGTATTTCTACACATTTTTTCATTCACACATATTTTCACAAAATAACATTACTAAAAATCTCTTATCAAATATCTCATTTCTTATTTATCACATTTAGCCGAACACTATTCATTTATTTACGGTGAAAATATCATTTTGGTATCACAGTCAATTTAGTTCCTATATTTTGGTAGTACTCGATTTGGTCTTTGTTGTTGATATTGTATTTTGTTTGGCCTCGGTTAGCGTGCCAAAATGTTGGATCAAACCCTAAAAAAAAAATTGTGCTTTTAAATGTAAGAAAATAGGGATATATATAAACAAATTGAAGCCTTCTTATTCCGATCAGGCCTCGAATCAATCAGTCCAATGATTTAAGAGTTCAAAATCTCAAATTTGCCATTTTTGACTAAGTTTGATCAATGTTGACTAACCCTAATCGAGATTAGTCAAAATGTTGACTTTTTCATCCACTTCAAGAACAAAATGGAGGGTAAGATCATGGGTTCAAGACTAACAGACATATTTGTGTAACTTACTAAAAATAAAAAGATAGGAAACCAATCATCCCAAAAGTTTAATCTCTTCGTAATGTAGCCCAAGAAAGAACAGGCTAAAACATAAAATGCAACCAATACCTGCAACTAGAAAGAGAAGAAATTTGGAAGCTTAGAAGAAATTGTAAAATCAAGAGTTGAACGTACATCCACTTAGTCAAAGATGGCTTTGATAATGCCATTTGTGGGTTTGTGCCTGTCTGTGTATATTTTCCAACATTTTCTCTCTTTATATTGGGCAAACTGAATTTCTCCACACTAAAGTATCAGGTGATTTGTGGTGTCTCCCTAAACTTCAAAATCAAGCAATTAACCTCTGAAGTTAAACTCAAAATACACATAGCCCCTAGCTGTTGAAAATTGAGGTTAAATTGGGCATTTTTAGCATGTGATTGTCAAAGTTATATGGCAGTTTTGTTTAATTTAATACATTTTTTTTTTTTAATTTGATAAAGAGTAACATGATACTCAAATGTTATAGAAATATCAATTTTCACACCAATTTTAAAGGGTATGTGGCTATTTGCGTTTATTGTAAAAATATAGGTATTGATTGCTCAATTTTAAAGTCTATCACAAATGATAATTTGGGGTCAAAGACTATGCTCCACGTTTGGTTTTCCAGAATGAACTAATGAGAGCTAGAACGAAAACACATTATCCAGTTTTACCACATCCTAATATGTGCTAAATGAACCTCTGCCCTTGCTATCGCATTCTAGAGTAAGCAATGTACTTTTATTTTCATCATGTTCCACAGAACCCAATAATATGCATCAGGCAAAAGAAAATCAGGCATTCATATACTCACCTGGTTTTTTCATGTTCTAAGTTCATTTCCCAAAAATATTTATTGACATTCCCAAATGAACCTCTTAAGTGGAAAGCTATGGTCAGACCAAGAACCAGCACAAGGTCATATAATACAAAACGCCCAAGCTGGGCTCTTCGGAAGTTTAACAAACCAAAGCTGAACCTAGTGAGCTGCGCAAAGCTAATATCAGCTCAGTATGTTTAAATCCTAATGCAACATTGCTACAGCTATATTAAATAAAAAGTATATCCTAGGGAGAGTAGTATATGTTTACTTTTCAGTCAGACAATCTATTGGTCTGATGCATATCATTAGAGGGTATCAACTACGGGATAGAGAAGTTTGTTATCTATCGAATTCTACAGAACCCAATAAAAATAAATTGTTCCCCAGTATAAAAGCAACAAGTATGAAGAATCCTTGGAACAATACTAGCCATTAACCAAGGCATGCTCTTTTCAGTTTCAGAAGGTCAGAAGGTTAGAACATGCTCTTCGTAGGCATGCTCTAAGAACATTACTTGCTTACGAAGACTATCTGGTTCAATTATATCATTTCTTGTGTTAGACACTTCCAATGGCATCTTCTTGGTTGAATTCACATCATTATCTGATAATGTCAACTGAGAGTTTTCCCCAGGCATAGCCATCAGTGGAAAGTTTTGGTTTTCTTCCTTCTGAAATGCAATTTTAGAGCCTTCCACCCCAAACACTTCTTCATCTGAAACTGTCCTCAAACTCTTACATATTCTCTGCATGGTACCCGATAAGTTGTTCAACAAGAGTTGCTGTTCTGCACTCCCCTTCATATTGACAGGGAGAAATAACTCTAATATATAATTATCTTCACCAGTGTAGGTGCTCCTTAGCCTGATTGAGACTGCAGCATTCAAACCAAATTTGCGCGCATGATGGAAAAGTGGATACTCACTTACATCATAATTCTTCACATCTGCATAGAAGAAGGGATGATTTGATTGAAGTGCTTTCCCAGCTATACCTTGCCCCTCCTCAAGATGATGTTCTAGGCATGCATGTACAAAACCTTCCATCGTTCTATCATTCACATAACAAGCTGTTTCCTCAATGCACAGTATACATTTCTCATTAGAATTTGTGTTGCCCTCTCTAACCCGTACTCTTGTCATTTCATCACCAGCTCCCTCAGTGTAATAACAAGGTATCCATGTCAGAGCCAGTGGCAATCTATGTGCATGACACACAGCTCGTAAAACATCAATTATCTCTGCTAAGGCAGCTCTTTGGTTGTTTGACAGGCACTGCAAATAACATGATTACTTGTTAGAAGCACCAAAATTATACTGTACTTAATAGATACTAAAACAGGTATATGCAGGGAAGAGGGCAGGGAAGACAAATGATTTGTACCTGGGGAAGAAGTAGGGGAGGTTCAGTAGTCCTTAAATTCACAGCCTGCAGAGTGCCACAATCAGAGCAGATATAATAATGATTTTGAAACCCTTTCTAAGTTAATACTATTTCATGCAAAGAATACAAGTAATTTATTTTGTAGTATATTTTCTGGAAATGCGTCTACAAGAAATGATACAGGAGCTGCTTCATAGCATTGAAGCAGAACTTTCCACTGATGATCTAATGGTGTAATTTATGAGGTTTTGAACATGGCCAAAAGATTTAACACAGGATAAAAAACAAAAAGATTAAAAGAAAATTCTAGCAGTAAAGAAAAGGAATAGGGATACTAACCTGGAGCGCATTGCAAACAGTTTCCAACTCTGCATTAATATTGGACTTCTCTTTGGTAGTGACAAGTTCCAAAACAGCACAGCATGACATCTCAGGAGAATCAAAAACTGGCACAGCAATAGATCCACGGACCTCATGATGAGCTGCATGATCTGCCTGCAGATACTCAATCTTATTGTAATAACTAACATTTGAAGTCCACTCTGGAACTTACTAGGAGCCTTAAAACTTTGCAAAGAGAGAGTTTTTGAAAGGAAAACAAATGAATTGTATGGGTGTGTATGTATATGAAATTATGAATATATGATTTTTATTTTTGGACAAAAGTATTGTTTGGATCTAAGGATTATCATAGGGTGGGAACTAGTTGTGATTCCATTATTGCCCTCCATTTGATTTGTAGAAAAACAAAGATGGGATTTTATTTATTTTTACCATTATGTACTTCTATGTTATTGATTTATATTTCTCTTTTCTTTGTTTCTTATATGATAAGCTACGTCTTTGGATCCTATATTCTAATTAACCCAATAGGAACTAGCAAAAGAAAATGAAATCTCAATGATAGACTATACATGGAAAAGGATAGATGGATGAAAGTACAAAAAGTTAAATCCATGCCTGAATTATTTGGAGCTTTTCTTATTGTACACAAGTAACAAGTTGAATCTATTATTTCACTTTCAAAAAAATGAATGGTATCGATATGAGTGTTTGAAAAAAATAATAAGAAGATGAAGAAGAAGAGGGAATTTAAAGTATAAAAATAACCTAGATATATCTTTTATTTAAGAGACAAAGACTTAGCTAATTAAATATTAGCCTAAAGTGTAATTAGACAAATCCAAGTAACATTGGCTAAATTCATGGCCAAGATTTTTTGAAAGGACCAAAAGGCATCTATCTGGTCTTAAACTAGTTTATAATCTTCTGAATATGTACAAATGTTATTAAAAATAATCATAATATGTGAGTGCATGTGTGCGTGTGTGGGTATGAATTCGAAAGGTTTTTATCAAAGTTTAGTTAATACCTTTTAAAGTTATGCGAATTTTTTTTTTTAAAAAAAGAGAATATTAGTAATAGAGTACACAAATTATTTATTCCTGATTGCTTCGTTTAATAAGAAACGGGAATTTTTTTTTTTGACTATTTATATACATAGTTTTGAACATAATATTTTATTTGTGATGTAATGAAATTGTTAATGTTTTATATATATATATAATATATATATATATATATATATATATATATATACTTTTCGAATAAACAATGAAAATCCATTCATTATATATATATATATATATATATATATATATATATATATATAGAATCTATTGAAATGTCACAATCCATTTTCTAAAGTATAGTAAAAAAAATTATTAAAGTTTATAAGCAACAAGTTGTACACTAATAGATTCTAATAGAGTGCTTTTATATTTTTTTTCATATAGATTCATGAATCTACATGTAAAGATAGTTCACATAAAATTAAAGTGTAATTAAAATGACAATTTGCCAAAAACATTTGGAGTGTGTTTAATTAAAATCTAAAGACAATCGGCATCATTTTAGCATATAACACTTGACACAAAATTGAAGTGCAATTAAAATCTAATTTGAGGAATCTTAATTGAGCTTCATTTTTAATGTATTATTACTAATTTTTAACTCGTGTAATGTGCATGAAAGTTTGAGAGAAAAACATTTGAGTAAATTAAACTACCCTTTTTGAGGTTTGTATAAATTCAATTTTTTAAGTCCACACCTTCTATAATTTTGAATTTACTTAAGGAATATTCCAATTTAAAAAGATATTTTTACCTAAACTATCGAAGAAATTACACTCCTATCTCTTGAGATTTGTGAATGCATGTTATCCTACCCCTGTTGAGGTATATATAAATTAGTAGGATTTCTTTTAAAAGAAGAATATTTCATTAGTGAAAACTTAATTGTTGCATTTCTACAAACCTCAAGGAAAAACGCCATTTCGTGAAATGATTGAAAGGAATGTCATTTTATAAAACCTCTTGGTGCAATTTGCACAAAAAATTTATATGTGATACATGTTTTATTAATCTATACACACACACACACACACACACACACACACACACACACACACACATATATATATTAATAAACAAAAATTCAAAATATAGAATTTTCTCAAAAAATAATTTTCCTTATTTTAATTATAATTTTCTCAAAATCTCTCATTAAATTAAATTTCTTTAATTTAATGAAATTTATTTAGTATTGGAAAACTTTATCCAAAATAGGTGAGTTAGGATTATTTGTAACTCTAAAAACTTATGAGTTTTCAAAACATTACGTGTCAATATTACAAGAAGTAAACAAAAGGTTAAAAGTCATTATTCTATACAGAGTTAGGGGTATCAATGTTCAACCCAACCCGCAAACATGGCATGAACTCAACACGAGTTTTTTCAGGTTAGGGTTGGGCCTCAATGAGTTTGGGTCATAAACGGGTTGACTTAAAAGCGACACGATAAGAAACGTGTCATAAGCGGATCAACTCGCATAACTCGTAATAGACACATTTGACAAGTCAATTTATTTGTGTCAACTTGAAATGACCCACTTAATATAACCCGATTAACTCGTATAACAAATAAATATATATTTTATTTTAGACTTGTCAAATACCTTTTATATCCAACATATATTTTAAATTTAAGAAGAAAAGTGAGTAATTACAAAAACTTACAAGGGATATAATTGGAAATTGAAACTTTACAAACTCTAGATCTTTAAACTCTACAAACCCTAAATCTCTAAACCTTCTTATATATATATATATATATTATATTTAAATTTGAACAGTACTACTCACTTTACTATCTTATAGTTTCACGCCTAGTTCTCAAACTTAAAGTCTCAAACCGGTTATTGCTCTCTCTCTCTCTCTCTCTCTTTCATGTGTTTATTTTTTTCTGCATGATGCTTTTGCTCTATAAACTTTGAACCCATGTGTCATTATTTATATATGAGATATATTAATTGTTGATGAAGACCACGGTTGTTGCTTTTGTCTTGTGCCGTGTTTTTTTTTTTTTTTTTTTGTGGTGTTTGTATTAGTGTTGGACATTGTTTGCATATCTTGCAAGTGGGTTTGTTGAGATAGTTTATAAGCTAGATCTGATGTGTAATGCTTTTAAAGATTACAACAATGTAGGTTGAAGACTTGAAGTGTATGCATTGCTTTTGGGATGTAAAAAAAATTATTCCTAGATGGATGTTATATTTAATATTTGTAGGTTGAAATGGGTTGTTTACATTCGTGTCAACTTAACACGACTCATTTATTAAGCATGTCAAATGGGTTGGGTCAGGTCAAACCACCTTATTAATAGGTTGGGTTAGGGTTGGAGGATCATGACACGATTATTAAATGGGTTGGGTTAGGGTTGAGCCATTTAGTCAAATACTCCGACCTCGACCCGATACGAACCCGACACGCTAACCTGAATTGACACTCCTATACAGAGTATAACTTATATGGCTTCCAACTCAATCCTATCATTTAATAATTATAAAAAATTTTGAGCCATTAAATTAGAAGAATGCTTTTTGATATTGGTAATTTAAGTACATCAAAAGGACCAATAAGTCTGGACATATCACACTGTAAATAAGATCAATATATGATGGATATATATATTGTGGGAACGAGGATCCCATATCTAATTTAAATGAGCAGTTAAGGTTATTTTTGAGGACTCACCTCGGACCTCGGGGACAAGCACTAGCTATGTGAGGTGCATAAAGTTAACACATCAAAAAGGAAAGAAAGTAGACTTGACATGGAATATGAGAAGGATGAAGAAAGAAGGGTATAAAAGTCATCCACTCTGCATTAAATACAAGACAACCACTCCTCTGGCCGCATTAATGAGGAAATGACCATGAATAGTGGTGGCACAGCTAATATTATAAGGTAAAGCTTGCTAGTATGTTCTTGATGGGACAAGAGTTCTAGGAATGCAATATTAGCCCTCCAAGAGTAAGATTCAGATAAGTTGAAGCTGGATATAAAAGCAAGAGGAAGATCCAGATGCCAGGGGTGCAAGAAAAAAAGAGAGGAAAAGAGTCTATCCATCTGTAACTCCAATTTCGGACTAGACCCTAGAACCAACAATTGTATTTTTTCCTAACCAGTTCTTAAACTATGAATTAATAGAAGAATTATCATTTCTTATTCAATTCTATGACGTAAACATTCTTAGTTCGCGCAATGGATATCATAATCAGAATTGACTTCCCATCTCTAAACAAATTTATTGTGATAGCAAACAGTAAAACCTTCATTGATTTCCACAAGTTGATTAACTGTTTTTTCGCAGTTACACACACACACACACACACACATATGTATATACTAGCCTCTGAGCACGCGCCCACGTGCGTGCTCAGAGGATTTTCTATTTTTTAGGTAAGAGTTAATTTAGAGCATTTATTATAATTTGGGATTACTACATTTTTCAATTACAAAAAAAAACCTAGGAGTGTGATGAGTATTATGTGCGGTGAAATAACTTTTCATCACACCCCTAGGTTTTTTTTTTTTTTTTTTTTTTTTTATGATTGAAAAATGTAGTAATCCAAATTATAATAAATGCTCTAAACTAATCCTTACCTAAAAAATAGAAGAGCCTCTTAGAGGCTAGTATTTTATAAGATACGTAACATTTTCTATGGATTAGTAAATTAATAAGATTTTTGTTAAAGAAAATGTTCCTAAAAGGATCCTAAAATTTAGTAACTATCCATCCACGTTTCTCTTCTTTTTTCTTTTTTGTTTTCCTTTTGGTATTGTTGATGTTGTTCTTTTCTCTCTTTTTTCAAATTTTATGTCTGACAATTATCATTTTTTGTCTAATCCTAAAATGTAGTTTTTTTAATCCTAAAATTTAGTCATTTACTACACATTCATAACATAAGTACATAAAAGCTTAAATTGAAAATTTTATGGCAAGAAATACACGTTAATTGTATAAAACCACAATTGTATTTTCAGATTTTTTTTTTTAATAAAGTATTAAATGGTGCTTTAACCTTAACAAAAGGCTAATACAATTGGGAATTAATGATTAGAAGTACTAGGAAAAAAATTGTATAAAAACTTCATGATTGTTTGTTGATAAGAAAAAAAAAAAAAATACTATAAAGTATTATTATAGGTAGTTTAACAAAAACCCAATAGGAATAATAATGAACTTTTATTTTAATTCGTCAATGCTGTTTTTCTAAATTTTTTATTGAACAAAAGTACACTAAATGTAGTTTAAGGTCATAGCAATAGGAACAACATCCAAATTCACGTTTAAGTTCAAATTCACGTTTTCCTCTCTCTTTTTTGTTCTAAATCTCTTCCATATTTTGGGGGGAAAAAAAAGACTTCTACTATAAAACCACTACTATAACTTCTCCATCCATATCCTTATATTTAGACACTAACAAATCTGATTTTGAAAGAAAATAAAAGGCTAAATTTTAGGGAAATTTAAAAGATTAAGGTGGGAAATTGGTGTGATCCTATTCTTATTTAAAAGTTTATCAAAAAAAAAACTACACGTTTAAAAAAAATCTCATGTTCTATCCATGTACTATTTAAAAAAATCTCACTTTCTATCCCACATTTAAAAACTACCCGACCACCTTTTTTATTTTAACCCAAATTCACGTTTTCCTCTTTTTTTTTTCTTTTTTCTTTTTTTTTTAAATCGCTTCCATATTCTGGAAAAAAAAACTACACGTTTAAAAAAAAATCCCATGTTCTATCCATGTACTATTTTTAAAAAATCTCATTTTCTATCCCAAGTTTAAAAAATACCCAACCACTTGGTACATGGCTTGCATTTTTGGATTGGGATTTGAATTTTCTACTAATTTTTACAATAGCTGAGTATCCAATAAGTTTAAAATTGACAAACTATGATTATCAATACTTATATTGCATTTTTATAAGGTACATAAGTAAATTAATAAGTTTTTTGTTAAAGGAAATGCTCCTTGAAAGATCCTAAAATTTAGTAACTACACATCCACATTTTTTTTTTTTCCCTTTTTGGTGTTGTTGATTTTTTTTTTTTCAACTTTTATGTATGGCAGTTATAATTTTTTGTCTAATCCTAAAATTTAGCCATTTACTAAACATCCATAACATAAGTAAATAAAAGCTTAAATTTCAAATTTTATGGCAGGAGATACATGTTTCTTTTGGTGTTGTTGTTCTTTTTAAAAAAATTTAATAACATTTATCAATTTTTGTTTAATCCAAAAATTTAGTTTTTTAGACCAAAAAGATAGCCACTTACTACACATCTGTAAGTGCACAATTGCACCTGGACCCAAAGACAACTACGGGCTCAGGCCCAATGAGCCTTAAACAATGAAATTTGTAGAGTGTGGACTTCAAATCTAGGTAGAGGTACTGAGAACTTGATAACAGGCTAAAAGTTACAAACACTTGTAAATAACAAACGATAATTGCAAATAGACCTCCTCGGACGTAAGCCGAGGACTACCTCTGTATTATTTCTCTTTCTTTCTTAAAGATTACAAAAAATCTGCCCCCCTTCTTTGTTCTAGATCCCCCCTTAAATACTTTTTTTTTTTTTTTATGCTTTATCCACGTGTTGCTCAAACCCCCTCCCCCCTAGATATTTCTTTTCTTAGTGCCTTTGAATAGTGACTAGAAGTTTCAGTTCTACTGTTTAGGGGTGACTTCCCCATTAATGTGGCCAGGGAGGTAGGTGCAGAGTCTTTAATGTAGAGGTGGCAGCCTTTGCTCTCGATATTTTTCTAACACCGGTGTATCTAGAAGGTTCAGGGTTTCCCCTTTTTAACCAACAGTCTTCCCGGAATATTGCCTTGACCTTCATAGTGAAGTTTCGAGTTCTCTTGGGTCTATCCGAGGAGAAACTTACCCTCGGATGTGTCCTCGGACCCTCGGCGTATGGGCCGATTCGTAATACTAACAAATTCTTAGCTCAAGAGCAGGTCGGTCCTCCTTGCTACAGGCCAAAGGCCCATATGCCCACTTGGGTCCTTTTACTCCCCACAATAGCCCCTCAAAACTCTATTTTTCAACATCCGAGGAGAAAATAAGGGTTTTGATCCAACAAGAACTTACCCCACACGTTTTGTAAATAACCGCGTGTGTGAAGACCGTTTCGTGTTCCAGAGGATGTCACTTGGCGGTTTTATTTTCAAAAACGCACGCACTTATTACTCCTTGTCCCCCACGTTCAACGGTGAGATGAGCATCCAACGGCCCTTGTTACTCCGTGAAAATTTGGGCGGGACAATTGTAATTTCGAGGCCGCTTCCCGCACGTCGTGACGCTTTGGGAACCTGTGCCTTCATTTATTTCTTCAGAGGCTAATCCCATCAAAACATCAGTAATCACCTTTTGTCTGCAAAAAATCTGTGGAAATTCGCACAACTTCAAATCTGTAAGTGCTTATTCTTTTTCCTTAACCCATTCTCCTCGGATCCTGTCCTCGGCTCCCCTTTTAACCGTTCTCCCTCTTAGAACTTAGTCTTTCGTTCCTTTCTGATGGGAAAATTTAAGTGTCTAGTTGATACCACCGCTGGGATGGAAGGTTTTAGAGCTAAGTATCACATTCCCAACGACGTAGGTTTAAAATACTGCCCAGCGGAAGCCGTGGCCGGTTCTAGGAAAACTGAAGAGGTCATCATCCCGATGGTCGCCTTCGTAGAAGGTGGGATGACCCTCCCAATGAAAAATGTAACCAGGGAGTATCTCCGCAACCACCGGTTGTACCCCGATCAGTGCGCTCCCAACGTTTTTAGAGTCTTAGGAAGCGTCGACGCTCTAAACGAGCAGATGGGTCTGAACCTCACCTGGCATGATGTCGCTTTTATGTACGAATGCCATAAACTCACTAAAGTAGGTTATTATATCAAATCTCGCTCTAGCGTAGTTAGGTTAATCTCTTGTCTGCCCAAGTCCAATAAAGGCATGAAGGACGACTACCTCATCGTCTTAGGCAACTGGCACAACGGACTCCACTGCCCAATTGAGTGGGGAGATCCAGGTGCGACACCTTAGGACCTAACTTCCCGCCCCATAACTCTGTATAAGTATCTTAGAATGTCATTTGCATTTATAAACTATTTGTCTTAAAGGTCTGATCATGTTCGTCTGTCCTTGGTGTTTTTCTTTGCAAATAAACAACTTGTGCGCCCACACTTAAGCCACTACAACGTTGCAGATTTGAACAAAGTGCTTCGCTCAGAAGTGTTCGTAAGTGCAGACTTACAACTTAGGGCGGCTCATTTGATACTAGGGTACGACCCTATCTCCTCGGACTTCCAGGAGATCGAGAACGCCATTATTGCCGGCGACCAGAGGCGTAGGAGGATTCACATAGCTAGACCACACTTCCTAGCCGACCACGACCTTCCTGACGACCCCAACACCATTCTGTACAGTCGTCCTATTGCAGTAATTCCCCTTGCCACGCACTCTCAGGTAACAGTTATCCCAGAGGAGCAGGTGTCTTCGTCGAACACGTTGGACGAGGAGATAGATAGGTTCCAACTCGAGGACGCCCTACAACCTCGTGGAAACCCGTTCGTTGTTCTTTCCGACGAGGGAGAGGAGCCAACCGAGACCTCTGGGATCGCGGGCCTGGTGTTAGCACATCCAGAAGACAGCTCCATTGAGGAAGACATGGACGAGCTCAAGGACCTTATGACCACGAGAGGCGCGAGAGTGGCCAAAAAGGGAATGAGGGGGTCCCAAGTTCCCCCAGCCTTGCCACCACCCCCTCCTCCAGTCGAGCCCAAGCCTCCCACCGATGATCCTAAGAAGAAAAGGAAGGTGGATGCTGAGGGGGCTGGTGGTGAGAAGCAAAAAAAGCCACGACAACAACCACAACCAGCCCAGCAGCAGAAGCTAGACAAGGGCCAAGGTCGGGCTCGCTCGGTCGAGAGTGGGGAGGTCAGAGACATGGCCGAAGTGCGCCGAGCACCGGCTACTTGGTCTCCTGACTTAAGACTGGACGGCGCACCAATTCCCTGCCACTCCAGTATTAGGGCAGTCCAGCAAGGCCACGCCCACCATTTGGCCGAGGCGTTGGAGCGTCCTCTTTTCCTGCCTAAGGACATGGAAACCTTGGAAAAGATGGGCCAGCCTCAGTTATTCCTTTCATTAAAAAGGGGTTTAGCTCTGGTAAGTTCCACCTCACACTTGTACTCTAGATTCATTTGCAGACACTTTACCATTTTTAACCTCCTGACATTTTCGCAGTCCATCCAAGAAGTTTTTGCGGCCGAGAAGTTTGTGGAGGACTATTGGAAGCGAGCTGGAATGGAGCAAGAGCTAAGGCAGGAGACAGAAAGGTCCTTGGGCCAGGCCTTAGCAGAAAACGGGAAGATCACATCGCAGCTGGCCGACCTAAAAAGAGATAGGGATGGTGGCGAGGCCAACTTAAAGACGATGGAGACCCAAGTGGAGGGGCAGCGTAAGCTTCTTCGCCAAAAGGACGACGAGCTCTCTCTAGCCCAACGGGCACGCTCCGACTTGAAGAAGGAGCTTACGTGAATGAAGGAGGAGGCTCGCATCCACAAGCAAGCACTAGAGGCCGCGAAGAAGGCCAGCTATCAGGAGGGGGTGACTAGAACGCAAGAACTGTTGACAGAGGCTTTTGTGGCCTTGTACCGAGAGTACTGTCAATAGGTCTGGGGAGAGGCCATGAATGCAGTAGGGGTTCCTCAAGCTTCCGAGCTGAGGAAGCCCGAGAAAATTTGGCTTCCCCTAGACATACAGGAAATTGAAGACCCTCCTGTTGTTGCCTCTCCTGCCCTTCCTCCTGTGGTGCAAGAACTTGTTCCTGATCCTACAGAACCTGAAGGTTCCCATAAAGAGAAGGATGAGTGTGGTGGTGCCGAGAACAAGCAGATTCAAAACGTGGAGCCCCTCATTCCTTCAACAGACAAAGGGAAGCAAGTCTTGTCTACCTTTGAGCTGGAACTGAAGAGCACTGAGGCTGGCAGCAGCTCCCTCCAAGACCCCCCTCCCCTAGCTTAGGGCCTAGTATAGGAACTTTCTGTACTCCCCCCCTCCCTTTTTTTTTTTTGATGTATATATTTAATGAAGAACAGTTTTATTCAACTTTCATTCATGTTGTATTTGTTTTACTTTATTCTTTTTGTGCTTGTCATGAAAGTTCTCACTAATAAATAGTTAAAGGGAGAATAGAATAAATAAGTCTAACTCCACCAATCAAACAACTATAACTTCAAAACAGCCGTATAACTTAGTTTGGATATTAAACAATGCCTTAGTTAGAAAACTCATATGATGGTTAAACCTTTGTAATCTGAGGTATTGCTTTTAGTAGGATGTAAGGTCCGAGGACCATTCCTTACAAAAATTTGTTTAACACTTAAAGATACAGAACTTAAGATCCAAATTAATGAATGGTAAGATACTGATTTCCACAAAACGTGTGATAAGAATAAGAACAGTGACAAGATATTAAGAATAGTAACTTCAAATGTTAATTTTCCTAAAGTAGGAGGTCTAAAGACCCGGCATAACTAAGGTTCTGTTTAACAAATGATAAGATATCAATTTCCACAAGGTTTGTGGTCCGAGGACCATATTTAACCAAGTTTCTGTTTGACACTTAAGAATAGTAACTTCAAATGTTAATTTCCCCAAAGTAGGAGGTCCGAGGACCCGGCATAACTAAGGTTCTATTTAACAAATGACAAGACATCAATTTCCACAAGGTTTGTGGTCCGAGGACCGTTCTTAACCAAGTTTCTGTTTGACACTTAAGAATAGTAACTTCAAATGTTAATTTCCCCAAAGTAGGAGGTCCGAAGACCTGGCATAACTAAGGTTCTGTTTAACAAATGACAAGATATCAATTTCCACAAGGTTTGTGGTCGAGGACCATTCTTAACCAAGTTTCTGTTTGACACTTAAGAATAGTAACTTCAAATGTTAATTTCTCCAAAGTAGGAGGTCCGAAGACCTGGCATAACTAAGGTTCTGTTTAACAAATGACAAGATATCAATTTCCACAAGGTTTGTGGTCCGAGGACCATTCTTAACCAAGTTTCTGTTTGACACTTAAGAATAGTAACTTCAAATGTTAATTTCCCCAAAGTAGAAGGTCCGAGGACCCAGCATAACTAAGGTTCTGTTTAACAAATGACAAGACATCAATTTCCACAAGGTTTGTGGTCCGAGGACCATACTTAACCAAGTTTCTGTTTGACACTTAAGGACAGTAACTTCAAATGTTAATTTTCCCAAAGTAGAAGGTCCGAGGACCCGGCATAACTAAGGTTCTGTTTAACAAATGACAAGATATCAATTTCCACAAGGTTTGTGGTCCGAGGACCATTCTTAACCAAGTTTTTGTTTGACACTTAAGAATAGCAACTGCAAGCTCCTGAGGTTTTTATAACTTTGAACTACTAACTAACAAAAGCACATTTTATTAATAATAATATCTTCGAAGGTTATTTACATTCCATGGGCGTAGTACAATTCTTTCATCTAGGTCAGCTAGCCGATACGACCCTATGCCTGCTATTGAAATAATGCGATAGGGGCCTTCCCAGTTTGGTCCTAGCTTACCCCAAGCTGGGTTCTTAGAAGTGCCCACAACTTTTCTTAGTACGAGATCCCCAGGCGCGAGTGGCCTTAGCTTCACGTGGGCATCATATCCCCGTTTAAGCTTCTGTTGATAATAAGTCATTTGGACCATAGCTGCCTCGCGTCGTTCCTCAAGTAAATCAAGACCTTTCTCCAGGAGGCCATCGTTATTCTCCGGGCTAAAAGAACTCGTCTTCAGGGGGGGAAAACCAGATTCCAGAGGTATGACCGCCTCGGCTCCATAAGTCATAGAGAATGGAGTTTCTCCCGTGGACCTACGCGGTGTCTTCCGATACGTTTACAGAACATGTGGGAGTTCTTCCACCCACATGCCTTTCGCATCGTCCAACCTTTTCTTGAGCCCACTAACTATGACCTTGTTAACGGCCTCGGCTTGTCCATTTCCTTGAGGATAAGTTGGGGTGGAGTATCTATTTATGATGCCCATATCACCGCAATACTTCCTAAAAGCCTTGCTGTCAAATTGAACGCCATTGTCTGATATAAGCGTATGTGGTATTCCGAACCTAGTGACGATATTTTTCCAAACAAACTTCTTGGAATCAACGTCTCTGATATTTGCTAAGGGCTTAGCCTCGACCCATTTAGTGAAGTAGTCTGTCCCCACGAGCAGCCATCTTTTGTTACTTGCTGCTCTCGGAAATGGCCCCACTATATCCAATCCCCATTGTGCGAAAGGCCAAGGACTGGAGAGAGGATTAAGAATCCCTCCAGGTTGATGAACATTAAGGGCAAACCTCTGGCATTGATCACATTTTCTAGCATAGTCCTGAGCCTCCCTCTGCATATTGGGCCACCAATAACCCTGAGTCAGGGCTCTATGGGCTAAGGACCTTCCCCTAGTGTGGCTTCCACAAATCCCTTCATGCAACTCTTCCAAAAGCGCTTCCGTTGATTCCGGGTGTACATATAACAAGTACGGTCCCGAGAAGGATCGTTTATACAGTTTCTGATCCTCGGACAACCAGAAACGTGGCGCCTTTCGACGTACCTTATCTGCTTCAGACTTGTCCTCAGGAAGGATGTCGTTCTTAAGAAAAGATACGACCGGGTCCATCCAACTAGGTCCAGGCCTTATTAGATGGATGCGAGCTGCATTGACAGCGGTAAGAGTTGGCTCTAGCAAATCCTCCACAAGGATAATCCTAGGCAAACCCTGAGCCGAAGATGTTGCTAACGTAGCCAAAGAATCGGCATGGGTGTTTCCACTCCTGGAAATGTGAGCTAAGATGAAGGAGTCAAATTCAGCTTGCTGACGCTTGACCTGGGCCAAATATTCCTGCATTCTTGGGTCCCTAGCCTCCATGGTCCCCGTGACCTGGCCGACCACTAACTGAGAGTCCGAGAACGCATGGACTTCCTTTCCACCCATCCTATGTACCATGTTCATGCCCACCAAGATTGCTTTGTACTCGGCTTCATTATTAGTAGCCGAGAATGATAGCCTTAGAGATTTTTCGAAGACAATTTCCTCAGGAGATATCAGGACAAGTCCGACACCAGACCTTCTCTGATTAGCTGCCCCATCCACATACATTTTCCAAGTCGGAAGTGCTATGGCCGTGATAACACCAACTGATTTTCCATCCATGTGTGCTTCTTTCAGAGTTTCTTCTAGCAAGGGTTCGGTAAACTCCGCCACCAAGTCCGCAAGTACCTAGCCCTTCACGGAGGTGCGAGGCTTGTATTTAACATCAAAGGCTCCCAAAATGATTCCCCATTTTGCCACCCTGCCAGAGTAATTGGCGCTGCGTAACACCGCCTTGAGAGGCAATTGGGTCAGAACCACCACAGTGTGAGACTGGAAATAATAAGGAAGCTTCCGCGTGGCATGAACTATGGCCAGAAGTGCTTTCTCCAAGAGTAGGTAGCGCACCTCAGCCTCATTCAAAGACTTACTAACGTAGTAGACCGGCCTTTGCACCTCGCTTTCCTCCCTTATAAAGACCAGGCTGACCGCGTGGACGGCCACTGCCAGATAAGCAAACAAGACCTCGTCCGCCTCGGGGCGAGACAAAATGGGTGGTCGAGAAAGATATTGCTTAAGCTGTTGGAAAGCTAACACGCAGTCCTCGGTCCATTGAAACCCTTTCCACTTGTTCAACAACTGGAAGAAAGGACGGCACCGGTCAGCTAACCGAGATATAAATCTGTTCAGTGCGGCAATCATTCCGGTCAATTTTTAGATTTCTTTCGGGTTCCGAGGAGGCTGCAAATCCTGAATAATCTTAACCTGCGTTGGGTTTACCTCTATGCCTCTATGAATAATCATGTATCCCAAGAACTTTCCAGACCCCACACCAAAAGAGCACTTTGAGGCGTTAAGGTGCAACATGTACCTTCTTAGCACCTGGAAGGTGTCAACCAGATCTTTCACGTGTGAAGGTATTGTTTTACTCTTCACCACCATATCATCCACATATACCTCAATGGTCTTCCCTAGTTGCTATTCGAATATTCTGGTCATCATTCTTTGGTAGATAGCCCTAGCATTTTTCAAACCAAACGGCATGACCTTATAGTGGTAACTCCCTGTTAGAGTAATGAAAGCCATTTTCTCTTGATCCTCCGCTACCAATGGAATCTGGTGATAACCCTGGAAGGCATCCAGAAAACTCATACGAGGATGTCCGACAGTGGCGTCTACGAGTTGATTAATACGCGGCATTGGGAACGAATCCTTGGGGCATGCTTTGTTCAAATCCGTAAAGTCCACACATACCCTCCACGTTCCGTTCTTCTTTTTTACCACAACCGTATACGCCAACCATTCGGAGTAAAAAACTTCTTTAATAGCCCCAGCCCTCTTGAGTTTGAGAACTTCCTCCTTGACAGCCTCGGAATGTTCCTTAGAAGAACGCCGAGGTGGCTGCCTCCTCAGATCAATGGCGGGGTTGACATTCAAATGATGACAAATGAAGCTTGGGTCCACGCCCGGAGCCTCATAAGGGTCCCACGCAAAAACATCAATGTTGTTTTTCAGAAACTTCAGCAGATCCATCTTCTTCTGGTGTGGCAAGTGCACGCCAACTTGGAAGAACCTCTCCGGGTCATCCGCTATCAGAAACTTCTCTAACTCCTCACAAAGATTCTCCTCTCCTGTCACCACTCCAGGTGCATCCGGAGCTGTTAATTGATATAAGTCTTTGGTGATTAAAGCCGAAGACTCGGCTTCTGTCTGATGCAGCACTGCAGCCGATATGCATTGCCTGGCCACTGATTGACTTCCGAGGATCTCTTCAACATATTCCCCCGAGGGGAACTTGACCTTAACATGTAAGGTAGAGGAGACTGCTCCTAGGGCGTGCAGCCATGGCCTGGCGAGGATAGCTGTATATGGGGAGTACGTATCAACCATAATAAAATCTACCTCAATCGTTTCTGAACCAGATTGAACGGGCAAACGAATCTGTCCTTTGGCACAACGGCTCTTCCTTCAAAGCTTATAAGTGGCGAATCATAAGGAGTGAGATCCTCCAACTTTAACCTTAGCCCCTTAAATAAATCAGGGTACATGATATCTGCACCGCTGCCCTGATCAATCATCACCCTCCTTACATTATAATTCTCTATCCTAAGAGTAACTACAAGAGCATCGTCATGGGGTTGGATAGTCCCCACCTTATCCTCCTCGGAAAATTCCAAGACGGGCAAATTCAGCTTCAACCTCTTCGGCCTGGAGCCTGACTCCTTGGCCTGAGGATGTGAAACTGCCATCACCCTGGTGGGACCTGAGCCGATCCTGCCAGGTGCAGCAAAAATAACATTAATTGTTCCTAACGCCGGTCAAGATGAATTATTCCTCTGATTGTTTGAGCCGGATTGACTGCCCTGCCTGCTATGTTAACACAAGTGCTGCTTCAGTTTTTCTTCACTAACAAGCTGCTCCAAGTGGTTCCAAAGGGTCCGACAATTCTCAGTAGTGTGGCCCACGTTCTGATGGTACTGACAAAAGAGGTTCTGATTCCTCTTCGTAGGGTCTCCTACTATCTTACTAGGCCACCTGAAGAAGGGCTCCTTACGAACTTTCTCCAGTAATTGGTGTACTGGTTCTCAGAACACAGTGTTCACGGCCTGAGTTGCTGCCGAGCCGGATTGACCGATGTAATCTCTCCTCGGCTTGTTGTTGTGGTATCTGTCCGACCTGAAATCCCTTCTTTCCTGCGGGATAACCTTCTCCTTACCCTTTCCTTGCTTCTGGTCTTCCTCTACTCTTTTGTACTCGTCAATACGATCCATGAGGCGACGTACAATGCGGACGGGTTTTTTGGTCAAAGACTTTCTCAAGTCGTGATCAATAGGAAGACCTACCTTAAAGGTATTGAGCGCCACCTCATCAAAGTCACCATCTATTTCATTAAATATCTCCCAGTACCGGTCGGAATATGCTTTCAATGTCTCCCCTTCCCTCATGGTCATGGATAACAGCGAGTCTAATGGCCGAGGCACTCTGCTACACGTAATAAATCACGAAGCGAATGCTCTAGTAAGCTCCCCGAACGAACCTACAGACCCCGATTTAAGGCCGTTGAACCACCTCATAGCAACAGGTCCCAAGCTAGAGGGGAAAACTTTACACATCAGGGTCTCGTTATGAGAGTGCACCGCCATCCTCTGGTTAAAGTGACTCACGTGCTCCACCAGATCAGTCCGGCCATTGTAGATGGTAAAGGTGGGCTGGGTGAATCTCCTAGGGAGCCTCCCCTTCTCAATCCTCCGTGAGAATGGAGATTTGGAGAGTTGGTGCAACGCCCGGCTCATAGCATCGTTCCCCAAGCCCCTGGAGGGAAGTTTCTTGCGTCTGCGAGCTGGCTGGTCGTCCTCCTCACAAGAGGACATTACGCTGGGGGGTAAGCATGACCTTGAGCTATAACTACCTTCCCAGACCTCCTCTGAAGAAGGATTAGATGAGGACGATGAAGACCTACGTCTGGCGCGGCGAAGCTTTCTCTTCAAACGATTAATCTCCTTTTGCATGGCTTTAGCACCATCCTCATGGGTGGTGCTACCCCCGCCATGAGTATGGCTAGCCCCGAGGTATTCTGTATGGACACTTCCCTTATGATCCCTTCGACGCTCAAGACGCTCGAAAAGATCCTCCGGTTGTGATCCCTGTGATTCTGTATGGTGAGAACCTAGGCCTGCCATAGTATCCCAGCTCCTTCCAGACTAGATTTCCCACAGACGACGCCAATTGTAAGTGCACAATTGCACTTGGACCCAAAGACAACTACGGGCTCAGGCCCAATGAGCCTTAAACAATGAAATTTGTAGAGTGTGGACTTGAAATCTAGGTTAGAGGTACTGAGAACTTGATAACAGGCTAAGAGTTACAAACACTTGTAAATAACAAACGATAATTGCAAATAGACCTCCTCGGACGTAAGCCGAAGACTACCTTTGTATTATTTCTCTTTCTTTCTTAAAGATTACAAAAAATCTGCCCCCTTCTTTGTTCTAGATCCCCCCTCAAATACTTCTTTTTTTTATGCTTTATCCATGTGTTGCTCAAACCCCTTCCCCCCTAGATATTTCTTTTCTTAGTGCCTTTGAATAGTGACCAGAAGTTTCAGTTCTACTGTTTAGGGGTCACTTCCCCATTAATGCGGCCAGGGAGGTAGGTGCAGAGTCTTTAATGTGGACGTGGCAGCCTTTGCTCTCGATATTTTTCTAACACCGGTGTATCTAGAAGGTTCAGGGTTTCCCCTTTTTAACCAACAGTCTTCCCAGAATATTGCCTTGACCTTCATAGTGAAGCTTCGAGTTCTCTTAGGTCTATCCGAGGAGAAACTTACCCTCGGCGTATGGGCCGATTCGCAGTACTAACAAATTCTTAGCTCAAGAGCAGGTCGGCCCTCCTTGCTACAGCCCAAAGGCCCATATGCCCACTTGGGTCCTTTTACTCCCCACAACATCCATAACAAAAGTTAAAAATAGTTTAAATTTCAAATATATCAACAACATCAACAACCTTTAAAACTGAGAAAAAGGTACGTAACATTTTTTATGAAGCAGTAAATTAATACTTATGGAAAAAAAATTAAATTGAATTTGACATAAAATTATACAAATGATAAATATAGTTTCTATTACAAAAGAAATTTTTTTACAACAATTTCTTAGATAACAACCACTTTATGTGAGGTTTAATACATATAATAATTCTTGTAAAGTCTCTCACCCAAACTATTCCAATGACTCGTCAATGCAATCCAAAAAATTTGTGTGTACGTGAACCTGAGAGAGATAAAAGAATTAGGGTTAAACCAAGTATTTAAAAAAAAAAATTAATTCTCTAGAATTACAGAATTGAAGACCAGAGAGGAACCCAATGTTTAAAGTTGTCATCTTTGTTCCAATTTTTTTTTTAAAACAAATATTTAATAAATGCATGCATTAACCAAAGTTACCAAATAAAGTATAATTTGAATTTCAATGAATTATATTTTGATTTTATTAAAAAAAATAATGATAACTTCTTCTATTTTTTTTATTTTTTTTTGGTAGTGGGTAAAGAGTGTTATTTCAACCGAGGGAGTGTTTTTTTATTTTTATTTTTTTGTTTTTATTTTTATGAACGTGGGGAGTGTTTTGGTGTACTGAGGGTGTTTTTTTTTTATAGAACTTTTTTTTTCAGTAAGAACATGGGTAGATATTGGATAGTGTGTGTTTCTATTTTATTAGGGTTTTTTTTTTTTTTTACTTGAATTTCTAAAGGTTTTGTAGGGAAGAGGTTTTTTTTTTTTTTTTTTTTTTTTTACTACTGTGGTCCAGGGAAGAGTTTGTATTTGTGACTTGTGAGAAGTTAAGTGGGCTGATAATTGATAGTGTCATTTGAACGTGGGGAGTTTTTTTTTTTTTTTGGTTGATGAGAGTGTTTTGGTGTACTGGGGGTGTTTTTTTTTTTTATAGAACTTTTTTTTTCAATAGGAACGTGGGTAGATATACAATGATGGTAAAAAAAAAATTTCTTAAAAAGAAAAAAAAAATACGAAGAAGGAAAAAAAAAGTGAGGAAATATAAGATAAAGAATTTTTAGAATTTAACTCTGTCATGGACTCTTTAAAATCTAATCACCACATCATCAACTATTTAAATAAATAACTAAATAAAAAAAATTTAATGCAAAAAACATATACAATGATGGTAAAAAAAAAAATTCTTAAAAAGAAAAAAAAAATACGAAGAAGGAAAAAAAGAAGAAGTGAGGAAATAGAAGATAAAGATTTTTTAGAATTTAACTCTATCGTGGACTCTTTAAAATCTAATCACCACATCATCAACTATTTAAATAAATAACTAAATAAAAAAAATTAACGCCAAAAACATATACAACGATGGTAAAAAAGTGGCTCTTCTACTAACCCACTTTTTCTAACACATTTTATATATACACAAGCTTGTTTTAGCAAATTTGCATATATGGCAATTGCTTACAAAATCAACAAATGTGCAATGAAAGGCACAAAACAATATAAATTCATATGGTAGGATATTTACAAAAAATATTTTTTAACGACTACTTGATAGATTGACTCCCACTTCGCTCACCCGAATTTATCCAATGTGCTTGCTATGCAATCTAACCAAACTGTTGATATGTCACCCTAAAAAAATACAAAAAAAAATAGAGAGTAAAGGTTAAATGTAAGAAAAATAATAGACTAAAATAATTGGAGGAAGAGAGGGCACCACTTAAAACACATACACTAAAATAATGAGTCAAACTCAATAACCAAAAAAAAAAAAAAAATCAATATATATCCTTCCCATTCTTAAAAAATAGTCATTAATTAAAGAAAATATTAAACACCCATCAAATTGACCAAAGAAAAGAAAAGAAAAGATTAAAAAAGATAAGATAAGATAAGATAACAGTATGGAAAGGATAATAGAATTACATTTTATTATTTATATGTAATACTTTGATATTTTTTTGAAAGAAAGTTAAATACTTTGATCTTGATCTACGTAATTGCAAGTTGCAACAACAACCATCCCGTCACTTTGGTAGTAGAGTAAGGGCTGGATATTTGCTATCCAATGAATCCGGGACAAAGTATAATTTTGTTTCATACGGAATCAATGAGTTTCCTTTTTTGTAGACTCCAAGCTTGATTTATACTTATCGGGTAAAAAAAAAGGTTTATCTACAATTTACACGCTTAGAAAATTAAGATCATCTAGGCTTTCAAAAGAATAAAAGAAAAAAAGAAAAGAAAATTAAGATCATCTAGGATTCTTGTTGTATTTAAGATTAAAATCATCTACAATTTCTTTTCATCAGGATTTATGCAGGGGCTAAGAACGTTTACTGTAAACGATCTTAATAACTAAAAACTAATTAATGAGAGTTTTATATAGTAGAGTATACTATTGGCAATGGAATTCAATCCACGTTGAAGAGTAGAGATATGAGTTTTGAAACAATAGGAATATAAGAAAACGTAAAAGCAAATATAAACCAACACAAAGAACCCAACACGCATGAGGCATCCAGAATAGAGGTGATCAAACACTACAAAAAACGCGGGTCTTTGGCCGCGTTTTTTTCAGCCGCGTTTGAAAAAACGCGGCCTAAGACCCTACTTGGGCCGCGTGTGACGAACGCAGCCCAAGCCCAACTCTGTAGCCGCGTTTTTTGGACCAATGGCCGCGTTTTTTGGAATGGGCTGAAGCCGCGTTTTTAAAACGCGGCTTCAGACCTCTCCTAAAGCCGCGTTTATTCAAAAACGCGGCCATAGTCTGCCCTGAAGCTGCGTTTTTAAAACGCGGCTTCAAGAATCCCTGAAGCTGCGTTTTAAAAAACGCAGCCACAATCCCACTATAAATAGTTTAGAAAAAACCTCTCCTCACCCAAACAACAGCCTTGCTCTGTCTACAGCCTTCGAACCCGATTCCCTCAAGACCCAACTCAAACTCAATCCGCCCCACCCGCCACCGCCCGCGCCGTCGTTCATCAAAGCGTCGTTCACCCGCCACGCCTCCACCCTCACCCGCACCGAAGTCCGATGCGGCGTTAAAAAGCCTTACCCTGAAAAAAATTAAAAAAACCCCTTAAAAAACCGAATCTCCACCTCCGATCGTACACACCGGCGCTGCCCTAAGTCTCTCCCTCTCTCTCTCGAACTCTCAATCTCACTCAAGACACTGAGAGGGCCAACTAACAGTAAGTATTTTAAATTGGGCTTTTTGATTTATGTTTTAGGGTTTCCATTTTTGTTTTAGGGTTTCAATTTTTGGTTTAGGGTATTGATTTTAGGTTTAGGGTTTCGATTTTGTGATTGTAGGGTTTCGATTTTGTGATTCTAGGTTTCGATTTTAGGTTTAGGGTTCGATTTTGTGATTTTAGGGTTTCGATTTTAGATTTAGGGTTTTGATTTTAGGTTTAAACCTAATATGAGATTGAAAATCATTGATGTTTACATGAAAATAGCCCATCTTGCTTACTTCTAAACTATCGATCTTTGTAATTGCTTATCATTCTTTTCACTTTCTTTCTTTGCTTCTTTGATTCTCTATGCTTCTGCTCTGTTTGCTTACCGATAAAATGTATTAAAAGAAGACAGCTAAGAATTTGGAAGTTTCTGTCTTTAGCTTATTAATTTGATCATCAGCTCACTGATTGTGGGGTAAAGTGTAAATTTTTAATTTCATAGTTGGGAGCAAAGAAACTTATTAACCCTTTTCACTATAATTGTTCTTATTGGATTTTTTTTTTTTTTTAATTTCAAATTGGGATTTAAAAGAATTGAAAACACAATAGGATTTATTTTATTTTATTTTATTCCTGGATACACTAAATAGCAAGTTTAAGGAAAACAATTTCTTGATTGAATAATGTAAATTTTCAGGACTGCAAGTGGCACATTTCATGATGGAAATTTTTTGTTGAACCAAAAAGGGTTGCGGCTCATCTCTGAAGAAAAGGTGTCCGTGTAAGTATATCTTGATTCGGTTCCTATCTTGTGGGCACTTGTGTTTTGGCTAATCCAACTATTGTTTATTGGTTGATTCGTTTGATGTTACCTTAAAGCAAGTACTGAATCATATGTGCTTGTTTTAGTTTTATCAGTAATATATGATATCTTTTACTTTCAATGTGTGTGAATTAAAATTATCGGAATTTGGAGGAGTTCTGCAGTGATAAAGAGTCTCTTGATGAGGTCAAAGTGCTAATGAGTCTTCTAATGAGGTCTAAATTATACAATAGTACTGCAAGGTATGTTTGACATATTAACTTGGGTGTCTAATGAATCCCTAGAGTGTTTAAATGATAACTTTATTAACTTGGGTGTCTTGATATTTTTTTTTAAAATGTGAATATGAATCTTTTGACTAACTTATTATTATTAATTTTTTTTTTTAAAAAAAAAGTAAGAGAGTGAGGTAGATTGATGATTTGTCCAGGATATTTGATAACATTGACCAAGTTATGATTTGCTTATGTTGTATCTTTAATTATTACTAATCGGGTGTTTGAGGGGTGCGAAGATTTGTTCTTGACCTGAATCTTTTATTTTTCAAGACTTTGTTTGTGAGTATCAATGCTTCGGGTGTTTTTTCTTTAGCTACTTTGCCTGATTTTCTTGATTTTTGTACTTTTCGTGTTTAAAATTTGTACAGGTGGCACTCTTTTTGTTTAATCAATGAAATTTAACTTGTCAAAAAAAAAAAAATCCTCATTTCTTGGTCTGTATACTCATAAATCAGTTAACCAGGTATGTAGTATAATTATGTAATTCTCTCCCTTTTATGACTTTTTGTAAAGAACCATCTTACCCTCAATTTCATTTTGAAAAGCCAAATTAAAAGGTTTCATGAGAGTGATTGTGTCTTGTGGAGGCAATGTAGTCCTATTTATGATATAGAAGTGACTGGAATTTTAGGTTACAAGAGTTTGATAGTTCCTTTAGGAGTCATTCACCTGAGAGAGAGAGAGAGAGAGAAGAGTTCCTTTAGAAGTCACGATTCTGTCTGTTGTCTCATTGGGTTAGGATTACTTAACAAGTGATAGTTGATGATTTCTCATTCTATCCTTCTTCCACTCCATGTCAGATTGCTGAAAGACTGTGCAACTGTGAGAAAGGTGGACATCTAGTTGTTATTGCCATTTACAATCAATTATGTATGATAGTCAATAACCAAGTGTTTCATGAAGTTGCAAAGAATAGTTCTTTTCAAGAGCTTGATATCATGGATTGAAGGGTCAAGTTATGGGGAGCGTTCAATGGTTCCTTTTAATAAGATGAGAAAGCTCTATTCCCATCCTTTCCTGATAATCCAAATCCTAAACCTTTCAGTTTTTATACATAATCAATCCATTGTGTACCCGGGTTCCTAATTTGTCTGATTTTGGTAAAAGTCAACTTCTGTTACAAACATGTGCCTAGAACTACATTGTTCTCCTTTATAACCAAACAAACTAGACCATTACCCAAACAATCTAGACCCTTAAACAAATTCTATGATAATAATTAACCCTTGGCCCCCCACCTTATATTTCAATTTTCTGATTTGAATGTCTAACATATACTATAAAATCATAATCATTAAAAGAATTATTAAAATTCTTACCTAGTTTGGAGTTTGAGCAAAAACCTGTTTTGAGTTATTTGAGTTACCTAGTTTGGAGCTTGAGGGCCTAAAATTGTGTGGCTAGAAGTGGTAAAGAAGGAATTTTTTTGTTAAGTAAGAAAAAATTATTAGACAAAAGGAACACTTGAGAGAGGGGAGCTTTCTCAAAGAATTACAAATGGACACTCATAAGATCTAAGAAACCAACAATATAGAGGTACAAGATACATAGAATTATTTTTAATATCCTGGAATGGTCCATAGGATGCAATGAGGGGTGGCTTGCCAAACAACCCTGTTTCAATGACAGCCAAACACTCCTCTCCACATAATTAACAACTCTATAACTCAACCGGCATCACCATAAACCATGATACTCCAAACGCTGAAGTGCTAAAGACCACAGTGTTCTTTAGTGATAGGACGATGAAGTAATAGATGTTTTTCTGTTTCACAATTGCACTTGCACATTATACATCTATTAGTAACCAACATCTTCCTCTTAATAAGATTATCCAAGGTAGGTATGAAATTCAAAGCTACTTTCCATAAGAAAAGCCACCTTACTTGGTACCTTACAACTCTATACCAAGGAAACTGAGAGGCTGGTACATATGTCAAACATACATAATAGGAGCAGACACACTAAACCTCCCTTTCCCATCCGGATTCCAAAAGAAACAATTCTCACTTCCTTCTGAAATCTTGGAGAACTGGGAAAGCCGCCCTATTGGTCCAAATTTAAATTTTTACAGTTCAGATACATTTTTTTTATTGGGTAGTTTTCTTGTTCTTTTTCCAATTTAACCTTTTTTTTTTCATCCTTTAGGAGGTCATGCCAACCTTTCTCTTTTTGTAATTATTTAGTGAATAGGTATTGCAGATTAATTAGATCCCAGCTGCATGAACTACTTAACTGTTTTTGTCTTGTATTTCCATATTTCATATTTGTGCTTTGTGTGTTTGTAATAGTACATTGTACTTTAAGTTGTTTTCTCCTAGTTTAAGATTATTTTGTGGCTTTTGGCATATATTTGAATTCTCTGCACTATCTATTCCATTGTTCCACATCTAGTCATCTATGGAAACTTTCAGGAAGCTGGCTTTTTGATCTTATCTATTGTTGAACTTTATCTAATTAAGAGAGAAATCAGAGATGTCTTTTATGGCCAATTAATTGTATGGCTGTTACTTGTTTGTCTAGAGTTACCAAATATGAGTTGTGCTATCACGTGTGGACAAAGAGGGTTCCTTTTTGAAATGTCCAGATTTTTAATTTAGTTGCTGTAAGTTGGGTTGTCCCATTTGGTGATAGCTTTCTTAAATGTTTAATTCTTATTCAATAAATCAATCAATGGTTGGAGTATGTGCCTCTTTTTGTGTTGTTTTTATTATTCTCAGCACTTGTTCATTACTGAAAGGTTTTTTTGAGCAGTAAGTGTTATAAAACTAATGCTAACTGCATGTAACTTGTTTCAAAAAACAAGTTGCAGGTACGTTTGTGCTTAGACTGCCAGGATTATGTTCGTGCCCAAATCCTGTCAAGGAAGATCAGTCCAAGGGTTTTTGATATTGATACTTCAAAAGAAAAGAAAAAGCCTAAAGAAGGCGACAATCTTGTTGAAGAGGCTCCTGCTGATATACCATTAAAGGCAAGTTTAATTTTGCAGCCTATTTAACTTATTTGTTGCATAGATTTTTTTTGTACATTGTCTAATTGTCCATTAGTCCTATGTAATTGAACTACTTGAAAAAAACATAAAGGTTGTTTGTAATTGAGTCCAATAAGAGGAATATTGGGTGGAGATTGAAGTTGACATTGGAGAAGTACAGAGTGTTGCAAAGGTTACTGCTTGTTCTGGCTTTGATGGGACTTGTATGGTAATTGGGGATGGGGTGCTTACACCAAAAATTTCTGGTATTAATTGGAAGGTTATGACATTTTGATTAATTTTGGTTTTGAGTTCTAAGCTTGGGATGCCACTAATCGAAACTTCTTTTGATTAATTTGTTAAATTGGCTTTTAGCATTTTTAGCATTATTGATGTGAATGATGATTTATTGTGCCTTAGTGCTAATTGCATTTTGGGCTCCTACATTTTTAGCGGTGATAATATTGGATTAAGTTGAGTTTTTTTACATGATGAGAAGGAATAGTAAAGGTTTGAATTTTTTAATGGGTTTATGGTGGATTTTGATTCAACTTTTTACATGTTAAGTTTGGGAAGGGTTTAGATCGCCTTAGGTACTCAAATGCGTTGATGCATTTAAATTATTAAATTGTTTTGATTATAAATATTATGCAACAAAGTAAGTGTTCCTCTCTTTTACTCTCAAGAAATATATATATATATATTATATATATATATATATATATATATTATATATATATATATAATAAAAACCCTAGGATTTTATACCACTACCTCCAATTTGACCCATTTGACAAATTTGACCCAACTTATAGTAAGATAAATGAGAGGTTTGGTATGGATTTAGATTTTTCAAATATAAATGGAATGGTTTGTGATAGATTTCTAAAATTTAATAGGGTTGGCCAGTTCAGTGTGTAAATTATTTAGAGGGTTTGAGGTTGGAAAGACTTTTTATTATCTTAAACTTGAATAAAATTTAGCCTCACAATGAAACTTCTCCTCTTTTATTTTTTATTTTAAAGATGAAGTAATTGATAGGATGATCTAATGAATAGGTTAACTGCCCACAGTCCAGCAATCCAAATAGCTCTCAGCTCCTTCACTTATTTATATAAGTTCATGCATAACTAAGATTTGCGTGTAATTTTTGTTATGATTGATGGCTTTTTTTTTTATGATTCTTGTTTTGGTGGCCTTAAGTAAGAGTTGATGATGATACTGCTCACGAGAGCGTACGGAATGGCCACATAGCTCTAAATGCGATTCAGCGTCGCCATGCCAGGGTTTCATCCGGTGATACCATATCGGTTAACAGGTCGGAGCTCATTCGATTCGATACCACCACCACCACCATCGCCATCTTTTTCTTTTTTTTGCTTAATATTGTTTCTAATTGTTGTGTGTGGTTTGTAATTTGTTTTAGACTTATTCCGCCGGAGAATTTCGACCTGGCATTGCTTTCACTTGAGTTGGAGTTTGTGAAAAAGGGGACTAAAAGTGAACAGGTTATTATAGACTTTCAGTCAATAATCTTAGTTTAACTTCATGGAGGGGTTTTTTATTTTATGCTTAAAAAAAAAAATTGGTGTTCTCGTTTTTTTGTAGGTTGATGCTGTTTTGCTTGCTAACCAGCTTAAAAAGAGATTTATGAACCAGGTAGAGTTTTATATGTTTATGACTTTTCTATTCCATTTTGTGTTTGGTAGTTTTAGTTGGCTGCGCGGGTTGGCTCTAATTGATTGGGGATTTTGAAATAAATGGGCACTTTTTAGGTACTTGGGAAACCTCCTCTGCTACCTGAATTTGCGCTTTAGCGTTGTTGTTTGATCACTAAATGCTAATAAAATGAAAAGGGTAATTTGATCAGATGGCTAAAAGGTGGGTCGTGTTTAATGATATAGAAATGTAGTTAGTCATGAGAAACAACATTGCCATTTTGTAACTAGCTGAGATGAGGAAGTTGTGATGGATGGAAAGTAAGATTGGAAATGATAGGATTAGATATGTAGTAATTGGTGAGAAGATGAGGATTGAAATCCTTGTGGAAGAATAAGAGTTCCCATGGATGGTTATTGTGTTAAACGAAGCCATCAAGTGTGTTAGTAAGGAGGGGATTTTTTTTTTATTAAGTTAAAAAGCTATAAGACAAGGGGAAGGAAGGCTGAGCAGATCATGGATTCATGAAGTGAGAGTTCACATAATTTTGTTAGTTGGAAGCTTTTTACAAGGAGATGCATTTGGTCTAGTTATGTGCCTAAGAAACTATCATTCTTTGTGGAGACAACATTATTGTATAAAATTTTGACTATAGACAATCTTATAAAGTGGAATATACCATCGGTCAATTGTTGTTTGTTTTAAGCTTATGACTGCTTTTGAGCTTTATTTTTTTATTTTTTAGTTTTAATAAGAGTTTCTTTATTACTCACAAAAACAAAAGAATGGTTCTATTTCAAGTCCTAAATCTTTTTCGATGATATCACTTCAAGCTGTGGATTATTGTTCTTGTTGTACACAGGTAATGACGGCAGGGCAAAGTTACTGTCAGTTATGTCTTTGACATTGTAGTTGCTCAAATCAAAATTGGTAACCGCTCTCATTCCTTTCAATCTTATGCTTGCAACATCATAAGCTTTAGCTGCTTCTTCTTCAGTATCTAATTTTTTGTACATATAGCAAGACATATCAGTCATTTTTGGTTAGGCCATTAAATGTAAGGTACCTAGTTCTTAGATTGAAAAAAAATGTATGATAATATTAAGGGAAAGAAAAAAAATGTATGATAAACTTTTGACATGTTACACTAAACCCTCTTGTACATTTAAATTTTCTCAATTCTCACAACAATGTAAAATTATTAAGGGTTTTTCTTATCTTGACTGTAACTCTTCATTTAGAAAATTTGAAGAACCCAAGTTCTCATGTGGAGAACCGAACAGTGCCACTGAATTACAAAGCTCATCGCTTAAGGAAAGCCTATTTGGTTTGCATCTGAATTATGCGTTGGCATTTGTGATTTTAATTAAATATGATTATGTCTAGATGATGGAACCTATCTGGAAAGTCCATATGGGTTCCTTATCTTCCCATGTGGGAGTCCTCAAGCATGTAAACAAATTCGCTTGTTGCTGTGCCACCTCAATAGCATTATTAGCACTCGAGACAAGTTAGGTTCCTTTTACATTATTAAGTAGGAGTCACCTTCAAGTTAGATGTCCTTCAATCTCATGTCCTACTCACATTTATCCAATTTTAGCCATAGCTTTAACATCTTGTACTTGTAGTTCAGCATCTTTTCTTTTTGACCCATATTTACCTAGATTTTGAACCTTGTGCAATTTTAGTTTCAGTCTTTACAGTAAAGAATTGGGTTGGTGGCTGTGTATCAGTGTATTATCTATATATGCATTCTGAATTGGTATTTAATCTGTGTTTGTGCTCTTTCTTTGGCTATGTGTCTTTCATTCTGGAAAAGAATGGGGTTGAAGATTCATGGCCAAAGGGAGAGCAGAAAAAAACAAGGCTATAGCCGCGTTTTTAAAATGGGGCCATAGTAATGGGCTGAAGCCGCGTTTTTAAAAACGTGGCTTCAGCTCACAACTATGGCCGCGTTTTGAACGCGGCCAAACTTTCTTCCAGGCAGATGTCTTTTGGCCTATAGCCACGGCTATAAAAACGTGGCCATTGGTCCCGGCCTATAGCCACGGCTATAAAAACGTGGCCATAGACCCCTCTAGGCTATAGTTACGCGCTGTAGGCCATGGGTAAAAACGAGGCCTAAAAAAACGCGGCTATAGACCAAATTGACCTATAGCCACGTTTTTCTGACCTATAGCCATGTTTTAAAAACGCGGCTATAGAACCTTTTTTTTGTAGTGAAAGATACTTACATTTTGGCAATTGATTACTCTTCAAGCCCAAAGTTCAAACAGTCTGTTGGAGTTGGAGAACAAAGCACACGAAAATCTTAAAAATCAACACCCCAGTGCACGTTTCTTGAAGAAATATGTGAAAGAAATTAAAGGTGAGATTGAAATATTTGATTTCTTTGTAGAATATAAGAAGTTGTTCATGAATTAAAAAACCAAAATAGAAAAAACCAATGTACATTAACATACACATAACGTTGAGACACATACCGTTGAGCAAGAGCAAATAGAAAAAATAATGATAATGGTGAAAAGAAGATTAACACAGAATTGAGAGAATTAGAGAACTGAAGAGGAAACTATTTCAGTTTGAAAACCAACGTAAGTGTATTGGGAGTGTGGTCCTATTTTGTAAATAGTGTTTTATGTGGGAGTTAAAAGAAGCACTTTTACCAAATTTTGTCCCTACTTAAACGTAAGTTGTAGGGGTATTTTGGAACAAAAGTAAAATCCGGTCCAAACAGGGGAAGATCCTTAAATAGTAGTATAGATAGATAGATAAAAACTGGATAAGCAAAAGAAGTTAAAGAGAAGTTAATTTTTTTAAATTTGATAGTAAAGTAAAGCAGTTTCTTAGGAGTAAAACATGGGAGAGTGGAATTCAAGCAATTTGTTAGGAGTAAAATGTGGGAGTGGAATTCAAACGTGTTAAGGTTTTTTTTTTTTTATAAAATGTAGGATTTTTTTTTTTTTCAAAATAGAAACGTGGTAGATAATTTTTTTGATACAACGTGGCATTTTTCATTAGGTTTTTGTTTTCAATTTTTATCAATTTAATATTTTAAACCATTTCTTATGATTTAGAGATAAAGATAAGTTTATTAAATTAAGGGTATTTTGTTAGTTAGTATTTAAAATTTTTTATTTATTTACTGAACGTGAGGTTTTTTCTAAGAATAAAATATTCGAAATTTTACTATTTCGTTGTTTTTTTTTTTTTACTCAATGTGAGGTTTTTTTAAGAATATAATATTAGAAACATGTGTTAGAAAAAGTGGGTTAGTAGGAGTGTTCCCATTTTGTAGGTAATGTTTTTTCAAATTATCTAAAATTTAGGAGTTTTTAAATTGATAATTTTACATGTGTAACCCTACTATTTAAGCTTTACAAACTGGTAAATTTGAGGATATTTTGGGCATCAAAATTGAGGAATCCAAATAGGGAAAACCTCTTAACTAATAGTATAGAAAATTTCTTAAAAAGAAAAAAAAAATGAAGAAGGAAAAAAAAAAAAGGTGAGGAAATAGAAGATAAAGATTTTTTAGAATTTAATTCTATGATGGACTCTTTAAAATCTAATCACCACATCATCAACTATTTAAATAAATAACTAAATAAAAAAAAATTTTAACACCAAAAACATATCCAATGATGGTAAAAAAAAAATCTTAAAAAGAAAAAAAAATACGAAGAAGGGAAAAAAAAAAGAAAAGAAGAAGAAGTGAGGAAATAGTAATTAATCATTTATATTTTGATCATTGATCAAAATTTCAAAATTACATTTTTAAAAAAAAAAAGTAGAACTCAAAGAAAAGAAAACAAATAGAAACTTGCAAAAGATTGAACCTGAAAATTTGTTGGTTGAATACTTCTTTTGTAGCATAAGACAACCCTGTCTTTGAATCACAATATCTACAACATGAAATGACAATTCATTAAGAAGTACAATGGTAGAGTATATGAAGGAACCATTCATTTCAAAATTACCTTTAAAAAAAAAAAGAAAAAAAAAGTTAATGTGATACATATAAAAAAAAAAAAAAATGGAGCTCAAAGAAAGTCAATCATAAACCAAAGAAAAGAAAATAAAGAGGAACTTGCAAATGATAGAACCTGAAAATTTATTAGAGCCTCTGATAATAAATGTCTTTAATCTGAAGAAAAAGAAAGGATAATGTAGAGCTAAACTAAATATCTTCAATTTGAAGAAGAATGAGATACAGAAAGTGAGATAGAAACTGCAAAGCGTACGTGAGTTTGTGGGTTTTAAAGTGTAGGAGTTTTAATTTACATATTTATCCTTGTTAATTGAAAACTTGTAAGTGAATATGACGAGGGTACTTTAGGCATCCAAAATGTGGAATCCAAACAGGAAAGCCCCTTAAATAGTAGTATAGATAATATATTAGGAAAACCCCTTAAATAGTAGTATAGATAATATATTAGGAGTGTACCATTAATTATATGTATGATACTATTTTGACATTAGCTTTGTGTTTAGATGGAGGGTGATTTGGAAACAAAAAAAGAATGAAAGATGATTTGAATGTACTAAATTTTTAACGTAGTCCAACAACTAAACATATAGGTTTGGTAAGAAATATAAGTTAAAGGATGAAAACTTAAAAAGAGAGACCATGGATCCTGTAAAACATGTGATTAAAGAAAAAGAGATTTGATCAAGTCTTTACTCGGACCCACCATGGCGAATTGAGGTAGGGATAGGTGCTACATTAGGCTAGGATTTCCAATTTTGTTTTTGTCCTTAGTTTTACAATGTTGATCATGCACTTTGGGTAAAGAAATACATATATATTCTAGTTCCTTCTCCTTTACTCCCTTAGTGCATAAATAAAAATACAATGTTCCTTTTTCTGTCTCTTTTGCCAACCAAAGAATAAGCAGAGATATTATTCCTTTCACTCCTCTATTTCCATCCTTTCGACCAATATATATATATATATATATATATATATAAAATGTAAATTTAAATTCATTCTCATAATTAAAATTTTGATCTACTTGAATTATTAATTTTTTTTAATACAAGATAGAAATTTTATTTTAACTTAATCTAAGTGTATATGTGTATGAAGCTCTCTCTTGGAGACTTGAATCCCAGCTCTTACCCCTTACACCCCACAAACACTTATACTTATAGAGTGATCATCGTGTCAATGGTGCGCGATAGTTACTTGAATTAATTAATACTTCACCAAAGTTGATTTTTTTTTTTGTTTTTTTTTTGAGAAGATGAATTTGGAGTATAGTCAATTATGTATGTAACAAAACAACTCGAGGTTATGGATTTTTTTGAGGATTAATATGGAGAACCCCCACTACAGATGCAATAAATGACAAAGTTTTTAATCAAACAAACTGCTATCACTAAGTGCCCGTTTGTTTGCACTTTCAGAAGGCAAAAAACGCTTTTTGAAACCAAAAAAATAATATGAGTGTTTGGTTAGATTTTAAAAGCAGCTTTAGCTAAAGGCTGTATTTTGAAATTGTGAAGGAAGAGTACTTTAACAGTGGGCAGCTCTTCGGAGCCTTTTGCAAAAGTCAATACGTGTTTCCTCAATATTACCGTTGGAGGTAGTGTTAAATTACCAAATTGCCCACTGTGCTGCTACAAAGGTCCTCTCTGTGCTGCTCTACTACAGAACAAGCCTCTCCATGCTGCTATAAAGGTCCTCTCCGTGCTACAAAGGTTCTCTCTGTGCTACTGATCTCACTCTCAAAAAGTACTTTTTGACAATTTTTACCAAACACTCAGCTTTTTCAAAAGGCCTAATTTCATACCGCACTTTTTGAAAACCCCACTTTTTCAAAAAGCTCAATTTCACAAAGCTGAACCAAACTCACCCTAAAGAAGGACAAAAAAAACAGCTGTGCAACATTCCAAAGTATCATACTTCTTGTTGTTTTGCTTTGTTTTTTTCAATTTTTTTTAATAACATAACATTTAATTTATCAAAAAAATATGAACTGCCACACCTGAAGTTGTTGCACTTAAACATTGAAGAAATCAATTTCAATAGCATGCAATTCCTGGAGTCTCTCAATTCCAGCATTCAATAGCATGCAATTCCAGAAAGTTTATAGATTTCACAAGTGCTGATTCATGTACATATATAATATATATAGTAGTAACTAGTAATTAATCTTAGGTGTCTATTAAAGAAAACAAGGCATGCATTAATTCTCAATTTACTAATTATTAAATTATATAGTCTAGTTTTGATTAATAAAACCATATCTTAGCGTGTGTCATGTATACATATGGTAAAAATATCGTCTCAAAAAAAAATGTCTATGGTAAAAATATGGCTTTTTGGCTAAGTCTTCATGTAGTTCTTTGTAATTGAAAATTAACATGCACGGTTGCACTCCATTTTAATTTAATAGCTTTTACCTAGTTGGCACTTATACTCCACAGATGTGCTCAAGAGTTTCCCCTAATAAATTTTAGCTTAATAGTTATGTTATCTCTGCATTGAAGCATCTGCTGGTAATATACAAGAGAGGGAAAAATAGATTGTGTAAAAGTGTATAAATCATTACAGATACAACTTAAATATAATATTGTTTTTTTTTTTTTTAAATCTAATATATGGGACATACATCCCCCTTTTGTAAGAGATGGGAAGGTCCTTGGGTCCTTTTCTTAATCATTATTCAGCCAAAAATAATCATCATATGATTTTTTTTTTTTTTTTTTTTACACTATGCAACTTCATATACTTTACTTTTAAAAAATACATAATATCAATGCCAAAACCTTGTAATTCATTTAACACTTTTTAGTTTTTTTTTATGGAGACATCAAGGTTTGTTAAGTCTTTCATCCAATTATTACTATCAAATTAAAAAGAAGAGGATAAAAATAGTATCAATGACTATGAATGAAGTAATTTGGGCTTTTATAAATAATTAAGAAGTAATTTTTCATGTGGGCTTGTATGGATCCCAAATTTTTTTTTGAGAAGAATCCCAAAATAAATCTCATTTGAGGGGAGCGGATCGAGTTAGCTAATTAAATAGCATATATTAACCTATAGTGTAATTGAACAAGTCAAGGTGACACTAGCTAAATTCATGGTTACCATTTCTGAAAAGAATTAGAAAATGTAGCTCGAAATTCAATCCTATCAAAATCATACACATGATCATAAGAATCATTGAACCGTAAAATAGATGAAACCTAAGCTTTTTTCTAATTTAAAAATTAAATATATCAGATGCGAAAGAAAATCTCGAAATATAAGTTTAAGTAAGATTAAAGGTAGAGGCTTTTGTATTTTGTAGTTTCTAATTATTGCATGAGATTTTTTTTTTAACTTTAAGTTTGGTAAGTATATAAGCAAAAGGATGGAGAGAAAAAGGAGGAAAGAACCCACATGAAAATTCTAAATATAATTTGATTATAGAAAATGAAAAATACGATATATCTAATTTCCTATCAGATCCATCACAAGTTTTTTTTTTTTGGTTGAGAAGAAGAGGTTCTAGGATGGCTGGATGATCTCTTCATATATTTTTTACCTTGGGTTTTAAGCTATTAATATGTATAATGGGCTAAATTATATATCCTATATACTAAGGTCTAACTTCTTGTTCTTCTATTTATAAAAATAAATAAATAAATAAATAAAACTATTCTTTTGTCTTTTTTACCAGAAATTACCTCTATCCTTGTATTCTTGTGTTCAATTAAATAACAAGAAAGAGATATATTGTAATTAAAAAGTAAAAAGAGATCACTTCTCACACCTCTATTTCGATGCTTCCCAATAAAATTTAATGTTAATCTAAATTCATTCTCGTATTAACAATTACTTGGACCTATGATGAATATGGAATATGAAGAATATTAGGAAATTCCACAAAGTAAGTATTAATTATAAGATGTGATAAATCAGGGAACATTGAAATCATCTCTCTAAAAAAAAACACTGAATAAAAATAAAAAAGAAACACTTTTCAGCCTCGAGCAAGTTCGTCCAACATTCTATTCATCAAATTTTTTTAAAATAAAAAAACTCCAACATTCTAAAAATTTTTTTTTTTTTTTTTAATGACATGACTTTGAACAATTTGCCATAAGAACGAGAAAAAGCCATAGGACTTGTTGCAACTTTCAAACATTACGGAAATCAATTTCAACAACAATATATAACAGGATTCTCTCTTTTACCATTTCACCAATTCCATTTTTTTTTTTATCAGCACCATTTCCTTTATATCAAGCATCAATCAACACAAAGTTTTTTTTTTTCTTTTACTGAATAAAAACTTTATTACTCAACCCAAAACAGGAGAAATACAAAAAGGTTTGGGCCTAGAACCATCTCTATCTGATCTAAAGCTTCCATCACAGATAAAGGCAGAATGGAGATGGGAACTGGCCCAGACAAGATACAAAAACAGCCCATTGGTCAAGAAGATCGGCAGGGACATTGCCCTCTCTAGTCTCTATTTACAAAAGATTTAGATAAATACAAAATATCATCAGATATGGATTTGATGCTCCAGTGAGGGAAGAGATCTACATTCTTCAAAGGATCAAAAACATTTATAGCATCACCTTCCAATATTATATTTCTATAACCTTCCATAGCAGCACACTTAATAGCACACCAAGCTGTTTTGGCTTCCCCTATCAAAGAGTTCCCTGGATCCAGTTGTTCTGCCCATGCCAACAGAAGCTTTCCTGAATTATCTCTGCCTACTATTGCAACATAAATTTTCTCCTCCCTTATTGCTGCATCAAAATTTAATTTTATCCAGCTGTTTGGAGGGGGCTGCCAAGTATTAATTTTTGGTGGTCTCCTTGGTAATTTACTCCAAGCTTGTTTATGCTCCTCAAAAACACGCCTTATTAGTCTAGCAAGCTCAATTGGATTGCTTTTAAATCCCTCCACCCTAGCTTTGTTCCTGAAAAACCATAATTAATCACAGATAAGTAAGGAATATAATTGAAAATCTTGAGCAGAATCATCATCCAGCCCCAAATTTGTTTTTGGGTCAAGAATAATCTAACCCAATCTAGAATAGATATATTTGACAAATTACTCAAGTTAATAGGCCATGGGGCCATCAACCAGATTTGTGCAACCCAGTCACATTGAAGAAACAAATGCTCTAAAAATTCTGGAGCATTATTACACAAATAGTAGTCTAGTGAGGGAAGAGGAAACCTGTTATTAAGGACAGTACAAGTTGGCAAAATATTCCAACTTATCTTCCATAAAAGGTTTTTTTAGTCTAGCATTTGCTTTTATTTTCCATAGCTGATTCCAATCCTTGGCCTGCAATAGAGGGTGAGTTTGAGTATTTGAGCTTCTAATAGCTTTATAGGCTGATTTCACAAAGAACTTCCTGGAAGAGGTCAAACACCAAAAGACTTGGTCACTCAAAAGCTGATGAGACAAATGGATATTAAGGATTTTATTCACCATAGCTGGCTCAAACAAAATGGATAGTTTCCCTCTATCCCATTGCCTGGTTTCTTGATCAATTAGATCAGCAACTAGATGAACATTGTCAATTGCTCCACTTCTTGATTGGGGAATAAAACCAGGCTCATTGGGAATCCATGGATCTTCCCAAATCCAAGCATTAAAGCCATTGCCAATTCTATGGCCCATGCCTCTTTTTATTACTTCTCTACAGGCAAATATACTCTAGGATGCCCAAGAAGCATTTTTAGGCATAGAAATTTTCATGAAATTTCTATTTTGAACATACTTATTTTTGAACACCGTCACCCATATTTTGTCTTCATTACTACCACTTCCCAAGTCAATTTGGCCACCAAGGCTTTATTCATATATGCCATTTTTTTAATGCCCAATCTCCCCTTGATTTAGGACTACAAATGGAATCCCTGCTTTTAAGAAAGCACCCCCGTTTGTTTTCTTCCTTATTTCCCCACCAGAAATTGTGATACAAAGCATCAAGTTTTGAACAAACTTGGTTTGGGAGAATGAGAGAAGCAGCTTGATGAGAAGGGAGAGGTGAAGCCACAAAAGAAATGAGAGTGGCTCTACCAGCTTGTGACAAGGTTTTCTTCTTCCAACCTTGGAGACGTTGTTTACCTTTCTCAACGATTTCTTCACACGCTGCTTTCTTATCTTTACTTGAGACAATAGGAATACCCAGGTATTTTTCCTCCTTGTTTGAAGCATTAATTCCAACTAAGTTGGCCAGCCTTGTTTTTAGACTATGGGGAGCATTTTGGCTGAAAATAATGACTGACTTGTGGAAATTAACCTTCTAACTTGACCAACATGAAAAAACATCCCAACAAGATTTAATCTTCGCCATGTTCTCATCATTTGCTTGTGCAAAGATAAACAAATCATCTACAAATTGTAAATGGGTGATTGGCATCAAGTCTTGAGTTAACTTGGAACCTTGTATCCCATTACAGGAGGCTTCCCTTTCAATTAAACGAGCTAGAACTTCAGCAGCAAGAACAAAAAGAAATGGGGAGAGGGGATCTCTTTGTCTTACCCCTCTTTGAGGCCTAAAAAAACCAAATGGGCTGCCATTAATAAGAATTGAGAAAGACATTGTAGATACACATTGCATGACCCATCATATCCATGAGCTTGGAAACCCATAACAATGAAGAAATTTTTCAAGAAATCCCCATTCTAAGCGGTCATATGCCTTTTCCATGTCCATTTTAAGTGTAATCCAGCTTGTTTTACCCTTCTTCATAGCATGGAGGATCTCCTGAGCAAGGATGGTATTTTCTTGGATCTTACGGCCAGGAATGAAAGCAATTTGCCACAGAGACACCAGCTTATAAAAGACTTTTTTTAGCCTATTTGCTAGCAATTTGGAGATGATTTTGTAGAGCACATTGCAAAGGCTAATAGATCTAAATTGATTGAATGAAGTTGCATTATTACTTTTGGTAATGAGGGCTATGAAAGAGTGATTTATTTCTTTCAGCATATAACCCCTAATAAAGAAGCTTATAACCGCTTCAGCAACTCCCCCCTCCCCCCAATTATATTCCAATAGAACTTGAAGAAGTGGGCTGACATGCCATCTGGACTAGGGGCGTTGTTAGACCCCAAACTAAAAACCACACCCTTGACTTCATCTACTGTGGGTACACTTGAAAGCATTTCTACATCCTCTTCAGCCAAGCTGGGAACTATAAGGTTATCTAAATTGTTTGGAACATCGGGATTTGAGGAAATGAAGAGATTTATGAAAAATTCTTCAAAGCATTTCCTAATTTCCTCTTTGCCTGAAACCCAAGACCCCTGAAGATTTTTCAAGAAATCAATTGCATTTCGCCTTCTTCGAACTATAGTTGAGAGATGGAAGAATTTTGTGTTTAGATCAGCTGCTATTAACAATTTTGTTCCAGAATTTTGTCTCCACAAAATTTCTTCTTTTCTCAACCATTCTTGGAGTTCTAGATTGATACTAGCTTCTCTTTACAAATTTTCTTGGGTGGGTTCTTCTTTCTGGGCCTTATCAAGCTGCACCCATTTCTCTCTAATTCTTGTTTGGATATTTCCAAACCATTCTTTGTTCTATCTTCGAAAATCATTTTTTGTTTCTTTAATCTTTTGACAAACCTTAAACATAGGAGAGCCTTGCACACATTTCCTCCAGGCACTTTCGACAACAAAATGGCTGGTTTCATCCCTTGTCCACACCTCTTCAAATTTAAAAGGTCTTTTGACCTGCTTTTGTTCTCCTTCAGTGAAAAGAATAATGGGGGAATGGTCAGAAGTAGAAGCCAGTAGATGTTGTATAGTAGCTCGAGGGAAAATAAGTCTCCATCTATCATTTGCAAAGGCTTTGTCAAGTCTCTCCTTTATATTAGCTAAACCCTCCCTTCTATTTAACCATGTGTAGCGGATCCCAGAGAATTGCAAATCAGTAAGACTATTTTTGTCTATTATTTTACTTGGACCTCCATCAGAAGACTCAACCACAGGCCTCCCTCCTTTTTTATCAGCTTGAGAAAATACATGATTGAAATCACCAATACAAAGCCAACCACCACTGAAAGCATCACCCACCTTCTCCACATCTTCCCAAAAAGGCCCTCTATTATTCCTATTAGGAGGTCTATACACAAAAGAGATCATCCAAGGTTCATTAAGCAGGTCAGAAAATACTAAGCCATTAATCATATTGCACCATTTGGAAGTGATTTCCAAGTCAATCCCCAATTTCCACCCAATTACAATCCCACCTTTCTTCCCTTTGGGATTCACAAACTCCAAATTATAAAAATCCAAAGACTCTACAAACCTTTTAATTCTTTTAGTGGGCACCTTGGTTTCAGATAAGAAGACAATATCTGGATCAATGTCCCTTATTAAGGATTGAAGAGTTCTTTTTGCTGTAGCTCGAGCCAAACCACGACAATTCTAGGATAAAATAATCATGGCTAAGGGTGGGGCATGGTAAGGACCGCCCCCTCAGCCATTTTGGATGCAAGAGACAATTCATTATGAGAAATTGGAGTAGCATCAAATGTTACCTCTTGGGGTGGATTTTGTATTTGTTGTGCAGCTGGATCTCTGGCCAAATCTTTCATTCTGTTCTTCCTTCTCGTATTGAACCTGTTGGGTCTAATTTTAGTAAGCCTAAGCCCACTTTAGTTAATTTCGTGGCCTTTCTATTGACCGGATCCTCATTAAGCTCTAAGTTCCTCTTGACTTCGCCCATCTGCTCTTTTTTTTGTGTTGGATTGGCCCACTTGGACTTCATTTACAGATTGAGGAATGGGCTCACTATTTTCTGGGGGCTTACCTTCATTATAGTAAGCAATCCATGATAATGAGTTGTTTTGGGCTTTAGAAAGCCCAATAAGGAGTGTTGGGTCCGCTAGACTCGATTCAGGTAGGTGCCCAACTTGTTGGTCTTGGGATATTGCAAGGTTAGAGGTATTTTTGTTTATGTCAAGTTCGAAGGTTTGGTCATAATGGAAAATATTACAACTGGTGTGTTGGGATATGCTGAGGGGGTTGGTTTGTGATGGGGATGGATGATTAGTTTTATTAGGACTTTCTGTTTCCATGGGGGTAATTGTGTTTAAGGGTGTGAGGACAAGATGTTTGTTTAAAGGGTTTTGGTTAATGTAACTAGGCAGGGTCTCTGGTTGGTTGTTTGTGGGAGGTTTAAAGAAATTTCCTAGGGACAACTACTTTGAATTGACATGGGCTGATAAATCTTCAAAGTTTTCAGGTTGTTTCTAGAGATTTCTATAGTTTCATTCAAGGATCCTGATTGTTCAACAGAAACCACTTCACTAGGCACGTGTATAACACGCCTTCCTCCTACCACTTCCATGGAGTTCAACTGCCCATCATCACTTTCCTTTGTTGATTGTGCTAACTCTGCCATGAACTCCACCCATCGAGTGGTTTTTTTACTTGTGGATTTAGCCTTCATCCAGGGCCCAAATCTGTATGGCTCTTGCTTTGAATGTTGTTCAGATGAGGGATTAATAGTTGGACACCTAGCTTTTAAATGCCACCACCTACCACATTTATAACAAAAATCAGCTATTCTCTCATATTTAAACTGAATCCAAAGGTCAGGTTGAGGGCTTCTATCCAGGAAGAAACCACTCCGTAAAGGATCCTCCACCTTGTGTTCAACCTTGACTCTCAAAAATTTACTCATACACCCCCATTTCCAGGGAAATCAACTTCCAAAACCTCCCTAACCATTGCTCCAATTTCTTCAGCATTTTCTTTAGACATATATTCAATGGGAAGATCATGTACCTGGATCCAAAGAGGAAGACTTGAAAAATCAATATCTTCAACTGCCATATTCTGATTCCAGATCTTTAGAATAAGAGGATAACCCTCTATATTCCAAGGCCCTAGCTTCACAATTCTTTTACGGTCTTCTTCACTGGCGAACTTGTAAAGATACATGTTTTCCTTGAGATCCTCTATCTGCACTCCTTTAGAGGTCCTCCAACTTTATTCTTTTTAATATGATTGTACGATCAAGAAAAAGATATAAGATTGTACTAATGAAGACTTTGGAGCAAAACTAGGTTCTATTCAATTTGACATGTTGAACCAATATTTTGTCTTTGAAAGTGAATTTTAGTTAGTTTAATTAACTGGTAAATTTTTTTGTCAATGCATAAGAAACCGAGGGCAAGAGTCTTTTAGCTCAACACATAGTATAACCTGCACTCTTTATAAAAAGAATCAAGATTTGAAACTTCAAATCCCCTTTTCAGGTCTCCCCTATTAATATAACCATCAAATTATAAAATAAAAAAAAGACATGAATTTGAATCAAATAACCAATTAGTGTCTTAGCATACTTAAAATGATAACAAAAAATAATTATCTTGAAGGGGACACTATAAAATTTAAATCATATCATATCTAAAAAAAATTATATTCCAGAAGATGCTACTCTTGGTAGATGAATTCTTGTTATGCCTTCATTCACGACAAACAACATGAGCTTTTTCAACATGTTTTTATCTAGTATTACTAAAATCTGTTGATAAAAACCTTAATTTTCTACAGTTATATGCAACTGTGGAGTAAAAGGAAGACAATTAGCATATTTATTTCCACGGTTGACATAACTGTTGAAATGAGGGTTAGAAAAAAAAAAAGTTCAGCTTTTTCTTCAGGTTTCAGCACCGTGGAAAAAAGGGTCAAAAAAATTATATAGATAAAAAGTTTATATCAACAGTCATTTACCACTATTGAAAAAAAGTAACACCATGTTATATAGAAGCTACAGTATCTCACAAGCCAAAATGCGTTACATGTTCTTGCTCGCTCTCACTGTACCTCACGTTAGAAACCCAATCGGCTTGGTGGTCACATTTTGTCACAGGCTCTCTCTCTCTCTCTCTCTACATTCCTTATTCAGTTGCTGCTAAAAAACTTTCTATTTCTCTATTATTTTCTCAACAACCAAACAAAGTTCTTGGCTTCGGTTAATTTCTCTTTGCTTTAGATTCACTATGCTAGTACTATTACGTCTAGATCTTCTATATATTCACACTTTCCTCAATCCATTGCCTCCGATTAGGTATCTTCTATATGTTCATTGATGAATCCAATTGCTCAGTCTCCATAAAAACCTAACCTTCAATCTTTGCGTTTTTTTTTTTTTTTCAATTCTTAAATTCGATTTTATACAGCCTGTATAATTAAACTGCAAATCTGGAATTATTGTTTAATTACTCTTAATTATCACAAAAATGGCTGAATTGCTTTTTACCCCCATTGAAGTTTACTTTCTTGACCAATGATAATGAAAATGCTAGTTAAAATTGAAATTGAGTCTTGATCATCAGGTTATTCTTGATTTTGCTTTGTCAGTACCTTGATTTGGGAACAAGACTTGAACAAAGATATAGAAGTAATTCGTTTATTGTTTTTGCTGTTAATGTAATTTGGAAATTTAGAATTTGATGGAATTAAAAAAAAAATTATATAAAAATAATGATGCCAATCCATTTTGCAGTTCAGAATTTGAATCTTTCATCGTTTATGTAATTTTTTTTTTTTTTTAAATCAAATTCTTCTTGGTTCCATTCAGTCTGTAGAGGGTTTTTTTTTTTTTTTTTTTTGTGCCAATTTCTCGAAATTTATGTTCTATTTTTTTTCCCTTCTTGCTTTTCTGGTTTGTGATTTTAGTATATTACTGCTGACCTTAATTTTAAAGAAAAATCACAGTTGCATGCTAATTTTGTTTTCTCTTTTCTAATTTTTTTTTAATTTCTAGGATTAATGAGCTTAGAAGGAAATAGCTTTGCATACAAATTTTATTTTTGGGATGAACACGCTTAAATAAAAGTCTCCTTTGCATGTTAATTTTGCTACTTATGCTCAATTGTCTCTTATTATTGCTTTTTTTTTTTTTTAACCCCATTTGAGCTCTAGTGCTCAAATTTTATGGCAAAAGGCTCGCATATAGGTATAAATTTGGGTATGTAAAGCTTTTACATTTTTTGGGTGAAGTAGAAATTACTATTAAATGCTTTGTAATTTGATTAAAATAAAGTGTGTTTATGTGATTTTTCTATGTTGGTTTGGTCTTGGATGGATGGATGGATAGGATTAGTGAAAGAAACAAGTTAGCCCCTTTTTATGTGAATGCTTGAACTTCAATATATGATTGAATCCTAGTACTATCTATGCTATTGTAGAGTGTGGTTTGGTCTTAATTTGGTGCTAAGAAAGTCCTCTTTTTAATTAAATTTGAAGATTATGAAATTTATTTTATGTTCTTAGGAACAACAGTTGGTGCTTTCAATGATTTTTCATATATGGGTTGAGTGCCAAAAAGAATACTGTGACTAGCCCTGATTAGCCTACAGAGGATTCAGTGCTGACCTCAAATTTTTGGTAGTAAGGTTTGGCTGTTTGGTTGAATGCCAAATGATTGTTTCTTTGTTTAATGTTATTTGTTTTTCTTTTTTGGAGGTAATTTTCATTTTGGTATAAGCAGTTCAGTTGTTCATAGTTTTTATGGAAACGTGTATTGGTTGTTTTATGGATTTGACAGACTACTTCAAAGCGCCTTTCTGAGAGGAAAGTGGCAAAGTTTCAGAAGAACATCAAAAAGAGGGGATTAGTACCTGAAACCACTTCAAAGAAAGGATATGACTACCCACTTGGGCCTATCGTTCTTGGTTTCTTGTCTTTGTTATCATGGGATCATGTATGGCCTTTCTAACTTCTTATTGTTGACATACTATTAATGCTCTTTAATAGCCTTTTGGAGGGATTGGGGGTGAAGGGGCTCTTATTCAATTTTCCACATGTTTTATATTTACTATATGTTGGCAGAGTCTTTTACTCTTTTTTAAGTCTACTGTGACATAAAGTTGTTGCATGAACTTGCTAAAAAGATGAAAATATGTGTCCGATAAACATGCTATTGTGTAACATTGTGGACTTCATCTAGTGGTTACTTCTTTTCTCTTGTAATTTTGATTCTAGTAGTTACTGGTCTTCTCTTGTAATTCTGAATCTAGTGGTTACTGCTTTTCTCTTGTAATTCTGACAGGGATGTGGGCTATAGAACTAATTTCTGCCTTTAATTTTCCTTGAAAATTTCTAGCATTATGATGAAGCCAAATGTGATACTACATAGTAGCATCAAGAGCCAGTTTGCATAGTCTTCTGAAAACTCTTCCCATTCAATTTCTTCAGAGCTTAATTAACTTCCTCACTCCATGACCCAAGCTGCCTGCCCCTAGTCAGAATCTGCATTTAAATCATTTTCGATTCTTCCCTTGCAAAAGAGCATAGAAGTATCCTTTGTACCTCCAAGAAACCAGACTATCTTGGACTGTAAGCTTATGTTGGAAAGCTAACCAAGCAATGAAGGCATTACTAAAAGGCATCCTTTTAGTAGGATGCTTTTAGAAAACCAAAGCAGCTGTCACCAAGGAACTCTATAGGCTTCACATCTCTAACTGCACACTGCGTATCTCTGCAATTATATGATTTATTTGCAGCAAACACCCAATCTTCTCTATCCTCACCATCAAATTGCACTTCACAAAGTTTATATTGATTTTGTTTAAAGCTTTCTGACTTGTCAGTAGTCCACATCCAAAGACCATTAACTATAAACTTAGACAAACTGTCCAAGCAGCAACTTGTGTCATGCATCACCCTATTACCATTTTTTTTTTTTAAATTTTAATTTCATCATTTGTGGTTGAGGCAGCATTGGAAGCACAAGCATGTCCAGGGATGACTTAAACAAGCTTCCTTGCAAAACATGTGGGTATTCCTATAATTTTTTTGTGTATATTAATTTTCTTTGTTGTCTGTGAAACTTACAAGAAATTTGTAGTTGTTGAAATGTCTGTGAATGTGACTTGGTGCAGGTGGCAACCACAATCTTGATCTGAATTAGGCAATGTCTCCTCCTTCACTTGGTAACGGTTCCAAGGAGAATGAGGGATGCCTTCAGTTCCAGTTTGACTCATACAATGTGCAAAATGGAAGGGGTTCTAGGGTAAATTTTTTAGCTTAGCTTATTTTTTTTAATTTGCTTGTTTTTTGTTACATGTGAGAAAGCCAAATTTTGTGATGTACTTAATGACTTCAAGTCAGCTCAAATACTAAATTCGGTTATCCTAGTTGAAGGACTTAACAGCCACCCTTTGGCCTTTGCTCACTGTAGCAAATATAGCTGGCCTGTTTTAATCTTCACCACATATGCTAAATAACATACATTACATCAACATTAAAGTTTTAAAACTACCTACAATTTATCATTTATGTTCACTATGCTCTGCTTTATAGATGGGGAACCATGCACTTGCAACATTATCTAATTCACCTTTCAACGGACTGGTAATGACGTCAGAGCGCCCCCCTTATGGAACGGTGCCTATCCTAATTTCATTCCCAATGAGGTGAATTGTTTTATTTTGTTTCTTAACTTCATAATTTGAAACCAATTACACATTAGACTAAGTACCTGAATTTCACATATAGAGTTCAATCTCAATTGTTGGACTCTGTCCTAGGGCAGATCAAAGATATGTTTATTGGAAGAGAATGCACAATAGGGAAAGATTATTCCACTAATGGAGTTATATACAATCTATGATTTTGGGTTGCTTGGGTGGGACCTTGGGGCTATCAAACATTATCCTTTGGAGACTAGCTTCTATCTATTAGTGTTCTCTTTAAATAGATCACATTGGGAAGGGGGAGGGGGTTCAGACTCTTTAAACCATCCATGTTTCTGTGACCAAGTGAACCCAATCCTTGGTGCAAAACTAAAAGGATGGAAATATTATAGTGAACTATTTCTCTTTTTCATGGAATCAGAAGTCATAACTTACGTTATGCTCTAAGATAGCTAAGATTAGCCACAAAGAAAAGTGGAATATAATTTTTCCAATATTAATTTTATGGCCATCGAACTAAACAAAAGGTACTGACTTTCAAAACAATTTTGCTTCCAAATTTGTCTTATTAGAACTTAAAAAAAAAAAAAAAAAGATTAATGGGCATGTCCTTGTCTTTTCATGCTATAGGTCAATCTATGTTCTCTTTTTCATGTTCCTTTTTCTTGAATATTTAGTAATTCAACTGCTTATTATCTCTATTTGATGCTCAATGTTATAAAAGAGCCAAAACTGGTTCTATGCTATTTCCCTTTTGATACCTATTAAAAATGAAGCAACTTTGGTGTTGATCCATGTTGTATACCAATGCAATAATTTGCTTCTATGGGTACTTAATTTGGCCCCTCTTTTGTCTACTATTACCTCATATTGCTAATCTAATAGGTGCAGAGGATCTTACCCATCTACTTTTGGATTCTAGCCATCTATTAATTATTTAGTGTTACCTGTTCTATATAAAATAGCAAGAGAAGTTACTAAGTGGCAATGCAGTTTGTATGACTGTTTTCATACAGCTTTAAATGAAGCATTGAAGAAGGAAGATGAGAGGCTCAAGATTGCAGCCGGAGAAGTAATGACACATGCTGGGGAAAAGCTCAAAAAAAGTGCGAAAAAAGGCCAAGGCTTCTGCGTGTACATTGTGCTGTAATGGAGAGGAGAGAATTCCTTATCAAATACAATGGATAAGGTAATTAAATGAATGTACATGTGGCTGGTGTGTGGTGTCTCAGCTCTTGTTCTACTAGTTTGGTTGGGGAGTAATTTTGGCTTTAGGCCTAGGATCTATTGGGAGTAATTTGTACAGTTTGCTTCATTGTGTTATAAATGTAGTTGATAGGCTGTTGAAATTCAATTTGGAATTGCACAATTGTGTTTACATTAAATTTTGATAAAAGTGAAAGAATGCATCCAAATTTTTTTTTAAAAGAAAATACTTATTTCAACATTTATCAACCGTTGATAAATGTGTAACACTTTTTCCAACGGTTGTATAGGCTATAGAAAAATATTATCGACACGGTTTTTAACAACGGTTCTCTATGGTTATTACAACCGTCGAAAATACTTTTTTTTATGGGTTTTAGTTCTTTTTTCGACGGTTTCAACCGTTGAAAATAGTTGAATTTCTTGTAGTGATTATTATTGTTTAATGCCTTTGGGTTTGTTGAAACCCCCACTCCCTCCCAACCCCCCACCCCCTCCCCCTCCCAACCCCCTTCTCTAAAAGAAAGGATATTGGACCAGTTGATTACTACTAGGTTACTCCACTTTTTCAGCAGGAGAATAAAAAAAATCTTTAAGTCTCATGGTATATGGGCAAAGGATCCATTGCCAAATCAAGGAATAAGAATGATGGTTTCTATAGTTATTAAGTTATTTTGGCTTGCCCCCTCAAAAAAAAGTTATTTTGGTTTGAAGAGTTTTTAATTCAATAATGTTGTCTAGTTCTCCTATATAGGAGAACTAGACACACACACACACACATATATACATAATCTTTCTTATATTTTGTGAACATTGTTAAATTTTTGTATTTATATTTAAATTTAAAAAAAAATACGAAATAGGCAATGGATAAAAAGTCTTACCTAAAACTAGCAGGAGTCTTCAACCTATTATGTGGTGGCTTATAAAACTATCTATAATTTTATATGTATTATTTAAAAAAGTCATATGACTCATTAAATATGTCATGTAAATAAAAGTATGCACATGGAAGATTCACTTAATGGGTTGGAGTAATTTTCCTCCAAATCGGTTTAAAGATAAACCTTTTTTTTTTTTTATATAGGATATTACATTTGCTTGAATGTTTCATTTATACCAAGCTTATTAGTGCCTCCATGGAGTAACATCATCAACGCCTACATTTTAATATTGGTTTTGAATTTTATGTACCTGCTGTTCTAGTTTTATTTAATTTTATTTAATATTCTAATCATGCCATCCATATTCGATCACTATTTTTTTTTTTTAATTGTGTCATTCAACTTACCTAAATAACCCATTTGATTCTTACAAAATGATATTAAAAAATTGAACTCGATCAGTCCCATTTCACATAATTCTATTCCGACATTTGGCATAACAAATTGGCATAAAGTGGGTAACAAAGTTACCTAAAAGTAAAAATGATCGTTCCTCAAAAGCATGAATCTCATTCCAACTTCAGAGGTTGGGAATGACATTAAATCCACAAAAATGATTTCCCATTAGTTTATTTTTGCTTACCAATGTGCCATATAGATAATTAATATGCAAGTCCTAATTAAGTTTATCTTGTGTACAATTTGTAGAGAGAGAGGCAGGGAGATCCATGGTTGTTACTACTTTTTACATAAAATCACAATAAAACAAAAACAAAAAGAAAAGATGAGCTCATGGTACAACTTGGCATTCCAGTGAAAAATAAATAAATAATATTATGGCATGCATCTTTAATGAGGTTAGTTCTTCATTTTTTTGAGGAATCTTCAATTTGATTCTAGCAATACGATATTAAGGCCTTATTTATGTTTCACTCAATATAATTAATCACAAAGCACCCATCAGCCATGTTGGATATATACATATGTTTGTCACTTAGGAATTTGATTGACAAACAACCGATAAAGTTTCGTCAAAATTTTATCAACGTACGGTTGTTGAAGACTAGAGAAGACGCTATCATGGTGATGAACTCTGAAGTAATAATCAATCAAGTTATACTTTTATTAAAGGTTAAAAGAGAAAATATATATGTGTGAATTACGTAGGTGATAGTAAGCAATCACCTTATATTGTAGTGATATTTCTCTCACTTAGAAAGTGAAAGGTTTAGTTTTGTTCTTTCTTTTTTCTTTTTTCTTTTTTCTTTTTTTGGTTTTTGGAAAAAAAGGTTTAGAGTTCAACCCAACAAAAAAATGGAGATTTTTGATCTCTGTGTCTCTTCTAGCTACTAATCCCATAAAAAATTAAAAATACAAAAACCCTACTAAAGCATTAATAGGTAATGAAACAAAGGCCATTTAAAATGGTTTGAAATTTTCCTTCAAGCATCTCAGTTTACAAAATATAGAATAACTATTTGTGTAGCCCTTGCATTGTATTGCATGGGAACAAAGTGATGTTACTAATGCAGAAGGAAGAAAACGAATAAAAATGAATACAATAAAAAAAAAGGCAAATGAATTAGAAATAAATGAATTCGTCATGTTGATAATAGATGAAAAAGAAAGCCATTAATTATCGTTTTCTTTTAATAATTAATTCGGGGAATGAAAAGAATAGATGAAGTTTTATATAGATTTAAGAGTTAAGAACTCAAGATTCCAAAGTTCACATTATTACTTAAAACAACTATTTTGTATATCGAACTCTCTCCTTATAATTAATTGGAGATATGGTACAAAATTCTCGTGGGGAAAGGGATTCAACATTTTTATTATTGTTTTCTTTCTATTATGATAACTGAAATATTGTTTCGGTTTTTCAATATATGAGTGGAATAGAAACAAATTTTAGATCCATGTTGTTGATGTCACAGAATAAGAAATAATCAAAGTATAATATTCTAATTAAGCTTTTTTTCGTACGTTTCATAGCATTGAAAATGATTTTGGGAAGTTAAATGAAATTGTATGATGTCTATTAAGGTAGACAAAGTTCATACTCTCCGAGCCAAAATATATCAATATGTCAACTTTATTGTACATATATAAACCGACCAGAATATATTTTTCAATTGAACTTTAATATTGATTCAGTGTATACTATTAGATATTTATGAAAAGGTATATATATTGCTCGTTTTCTTTTCATTTGATCAAGTATATCTCGTTTTCAATGCTAAAAATGAAAGAATTTTGAGTTTACATGCATACATTTGCTATAGTAGACATGAAGCCGTCTGAAAAATAACAATTTAAAATAGAGGACTTTTAATTACATTTTTACTGACTAAATATATAAAAAAGTAATAACTGATTATGCATTAATTGTAAAGGTCAAAGATTCAAAATTAACAATTGATTCTCTAAATAAAGAAATTAATTTTGATATAATAATTTAATAGAGACAAAATTTGGCTCTAAACTAGTTTATAGTTGTTTTTTCCAACTCATTACATAGTATATTTTAAAACTATCTATATGTATTATTTAAAAAAAAATTATATGACTATTTAAAAAAGGTATGTAATTAAAACTACATATAGATAACATCTTCAATCATTATATAGTGGGTTGAAGAAAAATAACTCTAAATCTATTTGTAGGGATGACAATTTTTCCCCGCCCTGTTTCGTCCCGTGTGGGTTTTCCCCGCCCCACAAAAGTGATGGGGCGGGGATGAGGTGAGATTTTAGACCTGCACCACGGGGTGGGGCGGGGATGAGTTTACACTTTTTAGACCCACCCCGCCCCATCCCCACCCCATCCCGCGTTAATAAGGATTAAGTTGTAATTTTTTCATACTCTAAAATCCTACTATTTAAACAAAAATATCATCAACTTATTTTATTCTACCTAACGTAGTTTTACCTCTCTTTTCCCTCAAGCAAAGTTGGAAATAAGGTACCAATTTTAACTCTTTTTTTGTGTATTTTCATTCATGATTCATATGTCTTTCTCAACTTACTTTTCATCATTAACATAATATGAGATTTTTGTGTCATACTATGGGATTTTTGTTGTAATATTGTCTTGTTAAACATTTAGATAATATTATTTAGTTTTTGCTAAAAATTAGTATGATTTGATAGGATAAATTTATTTATAATTTCAAGTATATTTTTAATATTGAAACATGTCATTTTATTTGAAAAAATGGTAATAGTTATAGGAAAAATTAACAAGAAATAAAGTTTTATGGTGTAGGGCGGGTCTTCGCGGGGCTTTAAGGGGCAGGGATGGGGCAAGAAATTTTCCCCATCATACGGGGCAGGGCGGGGTTGGGGCAAGAAAAATCTATACGGGGCGAGGGCAAAGATCCCATCCTTTGGCCCCGCCCCGCCCCACCCAGCCCCGCCCCATTGCCATCCCTATCTATTTGGAGTGACTAACTTTTTCCACAAGTTAGTAATTTGAATCAAATATTTAAATTTTCGGGTCCACCACTTCTTCTCTTCATCTTCAGCATTTGCATCTCTCTAGCATCATAAACAACTAATATATAGTTTTTACTAAAAAATAATATTGTTATCAAATTCATGCAACTTTTGTACTTAATAATTTTTTTTATACAAGATAGAAATTCTACTATAACTTAATCTAAGTGTAAAATTTCCTCTTAGGGACTTGAATCCCAACCCTTATCCCCTACACCCCACAAGCATTTATACTTGTGGAATGACCATTGCACAAAGGGTATCCGGTTTGTACTTAATAATTAAATTACAATCTTGTGTACTTAAATAAGAGGGGAAGTTGAGTGTGAATGTTATTCATACTTTATTTGTAAGGGTAGTGTTTGTTATGTTTAGACCCCTTAAACCAGATTATTTAACCTATTATATTAACCAAGTGATTACTTAGATTAATTATTCAGATCTAGGTTAAACACAAATATATCATATCATGCAAAGTAGCGGAAAATAAATAACGTCACGATATGATGACTTAAGAAAACCGTTGAAACGAACTGTTTGAAGGTAAAAACCTATGGAGGATTTGACCTACCTATCCTCAAGGTAAAGTAAATCCACTATAAGAGAATTGAAGTTTTTACAATTAGGTTTAACCATAAATCTAGTGCTACCTCCAGTAGTAACTTACTGATACGACCACGTGCAAGCTCCGAATCCACGAACTCCTTCTCATCTTGAATTTACACCAACACAAGCACCATTGCTTGTGACTTCGAGATCCCACTCAAAAGTTTAGCAACACAAACTCTCCAATTTGTGAGTCTAAGACCACTCTTGAAGGTTTAGATTATCAGCAGTTGTTGATCTTGTTGCAACAACTTCAGATCTACCAGATCTATTGATATGAGAATGATTTCCAGTAGTGACTTTGAAAAAGGAAGGCATAATACTTTTTAGATCTCACAAGAGCACCTCCAAAGTCTCTCAAAAGCACTGAAAATGTAGTTAGAGTTTCTCTTTATATAGTAGAAGTGTTTCACTTGAAACCCAAAACGTTTAAGCAGAGTTTGGGCTGAAATAGAATTTTGTAGAAATTTCGGGGGTGTTTGGTACTACAACTTAAATAACAGTTTTCAATTTTTAAACAACATTACACGTATTTCCACACATTTTTTCACTCACATATATTTTTAAAAAATAAAAATAACGTTATTAGAATAACATTACCAAATGGGTCATTTATGTCTGCAATTTTCGATCGGTCGAATTTCACTAAATTTGAGTTCTTCTTTTTGCAGCTTGTATGTTGACTTGTAGTACCTTGAGCATTGTATAATAAACTCTATAGACTCTAAGATCTATATCTAGACAAGTTTGTACTTACGGTTTGCCAATTGTTCTAAAATTTTAGAACCTAATAGATAATAATAATAATAATAATAATTATTATTATATTATTATTATTATTTATTTTTTATAATGACCGACACTACAAAAAAAGCCGGCTATAGCTGTGTTTTTCTTAGCTGTGTTTACAAAAAACGCGGCTATAGCTGTTCTTTAAAAACGCAGCTCTAGACTTTAACAATAGCTGCATTTTTAAAACGTGGCTATAGGTTAGCTATAGCCGCGTTTTTAAACAATGCAGCTATAGGTCCAACAGAATATATATTTTTTATTTTTTTTAAGGATGACCTATAGTTGAATAATGTTTTTTTTTTTAAAAAGGAGGACCTATAGCCGCGTTTTAAAAACACGCCTTCCTGAGTTTCACCCCTGAGCTTCTTTCTTTCTTTCTTTTTTCTTCATCTCAAGCACACTTACACCATCTCCAGCCACGCCGGCACCACCCACACCGGCTAGCCCTTCCCCTTTTCCTTCCCTTATTTTTCTTTTTGCTTTTTGTGTCTTTTTTTTTTCTATAGATCTAGTTTTTTTTTTTTTTTTTTTTTTTTTTTTTTTTTTTTTTTTTTTTTTTAATGTTTAGTTAGTAAGAAAATGGAGGAAATGCTAAAATTTTGAATGACATGGATATTCTAGCAATATTTGTGTCTATGTCTTGATTTGGATTTGAGTTTTGATTTTGAATTTTTTGGATCTGTGCTTGAATTTGTGCTATTGTGTTACTGATATTGTGCTTATGTTTAAATGGGTTTGTGTTCTTGAGTTTGTTCTTTTGTGTTTCTGAGCTTGTGCTTTTTTGTGTTCCTTGAATGAATTTAGTGTTAGATTTGGGTTGGTTTTGTTGAATGAGAGGAGATTCATGGGTTTGTGATTTTATATTTTGGAGACATTGTGTTTGTATTGTCAGTACGTTGTGTTTGATTTTGAATTTTCTGGGTGTGTTTGTATTGTGAGTATGTTGTGTTTGATTTTGAATTTTATGGATTTGTGTTTGATTTTGAATTTTTTCTGGGTTTGTGTTTGATTTTGAATTTTTTGACTGTGTTTGTATTGTGAGTATGTTGTGTTTGATTTTGAATTTTCTGGATTTGTGTTTAATTTTGAATTTTTTTGGGTTTGTGTTTAATTTCGAATTTTTTTGGGAAAAAAAACCCAGAATTTTTTTTTTTTGTTTTTAAAATAACCTATAGCTGCGTTTCAAAAACGCAGAAAATACCTATAGCTGCATTTTAAACACGGGCCAAAGCGGGTCTATAACCGCGTTTTTTACAAACGCAGCTATAAGTCTCAGCCTATAGTGGGTGGGAAAGCGTAGCTATAGGGGGCAGAAAACGCAGCTAAAGGGGGACTTGGAGCTGCATTTACAAAAATGTAGCTATAGGTCCCCGCAGGGCTATTGTCGCATGGTAAAAGCCGCATTTGAAAACGTGGCTATTGTCCTATAGTTGCGTTTTTAGGTTCTATAGCTGCGTTTTTTAAACGCGGCCAAAGCCCACTTTTTTTTTTTGTTGCGAATGGATAATTGTTGCTATCATTAGATGAAACGGAAAATTACTTGGATTTCATTAATTATACGGTATTGATTCATAAGATAAAATCTAAAAACTAAGATCTCCTCATTGCTTGAAGTTTTGAAACCCTCCAAGAATCTATCCTCGCACATTTATTTCGTAAGATTCTTAGTATTTTTATATGTACTAATATTTTTGTTCTTTTTAGTTTTTATTTTTCATTTAATTTTTTGGTGTTAAAGGCCTCTTTGATATAGTTTATATGCTAATTTTTTTTAAGCAACCCTATATGCAACTTTTCAAAACGTCATTTGTTTTTCTATATATATTATTGTACTTTTACCTAAAATATTTTTTTGATAAAAATAAACTTTTCCCGAAATACACTTTGTAAGTGCACAATTGTATCCAGACCCAAAAACAAATGTGGGCTCAGGCTCAATGAGCCTTATACAATAAGATTTGTAGAGTGTGGATTTGAGATCTAGGTTAGGGATGTTGGAAGCTTGATTAGCAGGCTAGAGTGCCGTAATCTGTGCAAATGATAAAAAAATATGACAAAGAGATTTTCTCTAACGTAAGTCGAGAATGATTTGTTTATATATTCTCTTTCTATGCCCAAGTTTACAATTCTTAGTTCTTTTTTAGTTCAGGAGCCCCTCCCCCTCTCTTTCCTCTCTCGTCTCCTTATATACTTCTTCCTCTTCACTAGTCATCCACATGTCATACAAATCTTTCCCTTAGATACTTGTCCCATCCACCACCTTCTTGAAGTCTTTAAATAATAACAGGAAGGTTGAATTCTATTGTTCAGAGGTCATTTTTCCATTAATACGGCCAGGGAGGTAGATGCAGGGTCTTTAATGTGGAGGTAACAGCATTTTCCTTAGATATTTCTCTCACAACCTTGCGTCTAAAGGGTGCTTGGATCGCCCTCTTACCCATCAATTATTTCCAAAATTCTGCCTTTAACCCGTTTAGCAAGCCCCAGGATTATCGTCGGGCATGCTCGAGGATGCACTCCTCCACGGACAGCTCCTCAGACCTTTATAGTGCAGACCGACTTGTGGGCCTGGAGGTCATGATAAAAAACAAATTGGTACCAGCCAATCAGGCCCAAAGCCCAAATGTTTATTCAGGAGCTTTCACCCCCCACAATAGCCCCTCAAAACTTTATTTTTCCTACCCATCCGAGGAGAGAAATAGAGTTTTGATCCGACCAGATTACCTCCCACACGCTTTGTAAACCACCACGCGTGTATGGGTCTTTTTGTTCCCTGAAAATGTCTTCTGACGCTTCGAAACCCGGAACAAGCGCATTTGTGACCGCAAGTTACATCCTGTTTCCCACGTTCGACGGTAAGATGAACATCCATCGGTCCAGGTTGGCCCCGAAAATTTGAGTGGGACAAATTCAATTTCGAGGCCGCCTCCCGCACGTCAAAACACTTGGAAACCCGCGCCTTCATTCATTTCTCCAGCAATCAATCATATCTAAATGTCAATCATTACCCTTTCTCTCCAGAAGCTCGTGAAGACTTGCATAACCAAATATCGTAAGTTCTTACTTTCTTTGCTCCTTCCTTCTCGGATTCTATCCTTGGCTCCCCTCTAAACTTCTTTTCTTCTTTAAACTCGCATTTTCGCTTCTCCTAGATGGGTAGATTTAAGTGCCTGGTTGATACCGACGCTGGCATGGAAGGTTTTAGGGCCAAATCCTAGATTCCCGATGGCGTAGGTCTAAAGTATTGCCCAGCAGAAGCTGTAGGCGGCGCTAGAAAAACGGGAGAAGTCATCCTTCCCATGATCGCCTTCATAGAAGGTGGAATGACTCTCCCTATGAGAAATGTGACTAGAGAATACCTTTGCAACCATAGGTTATGCCCAGATCAGTGCGCACCAAACGTGTTTAGGGTCTTAGGTAGTGTCGACGCTCTGAACGAGCAAATGGGCCTAAACCTCACATGGCACGACGTTGCCTTCATATACGAATGCCACAAACTCAAAAATGTAGGGTATTACATTAAGTCGCGGTCTAGCGTAGTTAGGCTGATTTCCTGTCTGCCTAAATCTAACAAAGGCATGAAGGAAGACTACCTCATCACCTCAGAAAATTGGTACGACGGTCCTCACTGCCCAGTCAAATAGGGAGAACCAGGTGTGACTCCTTAGGAATTAGATTTGCTAACCCATAATTCAATCCTGCTACATTTACCAATTTTCAATTTTTATTGACATTGTTCTTCTTCTCGTGATATTTATTAACAGTCTGACCATGTTCTTCTTCTCGGATGTTTTTCCTCACAAGTCGTCTCAGCTTCTGTAAGTTGCCGACCTGAACCGTGTCCTCCACACTTGATATTAGGATACGACCCTATATCATCGGACTTCCAAGAGATTGAAAACGCATCATCCGAGAGACAAGCGACGTAGAAGGATAGACGTGGCAAGACCAGGCTTTCTTTCCACCCGTGATCTTCCCGACGATCCCACCACCATCCTGTACACACGCCCTATCGCAACAATCCCTTTTTCGGCGCACTCCCAGACGACCGCCGTCTAAGAAGAGCAAGCGTCCTCGCCGCACTTGTTGGACGAGGAGATAGACCAGTTTCAACTCGAGGACATCGAAAGGCCTCGAGGAAACCCGTTTGTCATTCTCTCGGACGAGGAGCACGAGCCCGCCGAGACTTCGGGGATACAAGGTTTAATAGTTGCCCGCCCTGACTCCAGCTCCGAAGAAGAAGAGATGGACGCCCTGAAAGAACTGATGCACAAAAGGGGTGCGAGAGTCTCTAAAAAGGGAGCAAGTGGGTCACAGGTCCCTCCGTCCTTGCCCCCACCCCCTCCTCCGTCCAATCCTAAGCCTCCCGTTGCAGAGCCTAAGAAGAAAAGGAAGGGTGAGGCCGAGGAGGCAGATGGGGAGAGGTAGAAGAAGCAGAAACAACAACAACAACAACAACAAAAACAACAAAAAACATGACAAGGGTAAGGGATGTGCCTCATCAGTGGAAAGCGGGGAGAACAGGGACCTTGCTAGGGTGCACTGTGCACAGGCTAACTGGTCTCCCGAGCTTAAGCTGGACGGGGCACCAATCTCTTGCCAGTCCAACATTAAGGCGTTCCAACAAGGCCATGCCCTCCACCTGGCCGATGCCTTGGAACGTCCCCTTTTTCTGCCCAAGGACATGGAAGCCCTGGACAAGATGAGCCAGCCCCACTTGTTCCTTTTGCTAAAAAAGGACTTGGCCCTGGTAAGTATTTGAGCCTTATTTTTCATTACCCCTCATTGTAAGAAACATTCTTATGTAATGGAGACTTGCGTTACTGATAGTGTGTTCATTTTAATATTTCACCATAGGCTATCCAGGAAGTCTTCGCCACCGAGAAATGGGTGGAGGACTCTTGGAAGAAGGTTGGACTTGAACTGGAGCTTAGGCAAGAGACCGAGAAGTCCCTAGGCCAGGGAAAGGGACTGTGCCGAGGCCAGCTTGAAGACGATGAGGACCCAGGTGGAGGGGCAACGCAAACTTCTTCGTCAGAAGGATGAAGATTTATCCAAAGCTCAGCAGGAACACTCTGACTTGAAGAAGGAGCTTGCCAAGATGGAGGACGAGGCTCGTACCTTCAAGGACTCGCTGGAGGTCACGAAGATGGCTACTTACAAGGAAGGGGTAGTGGCGACAGAGAACCAGCTAACAGAGGAGTTTGTCGCGTTGTGCCGAGAATACTGCCAGCAGGTTTGGGAGGAAGCCTAAAATGTAGCAGGGATTCCTTCAACTTCCGAGCTGAGGAAGCCTGAGAACATTTGGCTTCCCCTAAACATCCAGGAGATAGAAGAACTTCCTCCTGTCACCCCTGCCCCTGAGACAGTACCTTCCATGCTCCCTCTTGTGATCCTAGAGCCCATTCCTGCTCCTATAGAACCTACGAGTTCCAATAAAGGGAAGGAACAGGGTGAAGGTGCTGAGAAGGCTACAAGCCAAAGCGCCGAGCCTATCGTCCCTCCACTAGTGGAAACAAACAAAGGAAAACAAGTCCAACCCTCTTTTGAAATGAAGCTAAAAAGCACTGAAGCGGCCAGCACTTCCGAGCAGGACCCTCCTTCAAAAGCTTAGGGCCGAGCCTAGGACTTCTCCCTTTTCTTCTTATGTAACAAAGACTTACTTTGTAATGTACATTAGAAGTAGTTAATGAAAGACTGTCTGGTTTAATCTTCATTTGACTTGTACTTTTTAGTATAAGAGTTCTCATCAGCACAAAAAATAAAATAAAAATGAATGAGTGGAACAACTAACTCCACTTTCAATATTTGAACTATCATAACCATAACAACAGTACACATGCTTAGCTCATACTTTACAAGTTATGCCTCAAGAGTATAATGTATGTAACACAATGATGCACAATTAACAACCTAACTTAGAATTCAATTCGGGGCATAAAGTGATCAAAATGTTTCATAAACATCTCAACATTAATATGACATGGATTTTTGCTAATATTTCTAAAGTAAAGGATTCAAGGACCTGACATAAACAAACTTCGTCTTAATGATAAGTACGATATCAATTCGTACAAGGTATATGGGCCGAGAGCCATACATATCCACATTCCTACTTGATACTTAGAATTTGTAACTTAAAAATGTTAATTTCAACAAAGTAGAAGGTCTGTGAACCCAACATAACTAAGGTTTTGTTTAACAAATGATAGAACATCAATTTCCATAAGGCATGTGGTCCGAGGACCATGCATATCCAAGTTTCTATTTGATACTTAGAAATTGTAACTTGAAATGTTAATTTCACCAAAGTAGAAGGTCTGTGGACCCGACATAACTAAGGTTCTGTTTAACAAATTATAAGACATCAATTTGCACAAGGCATGTGGTTCGAGGACCATACATGTCCAAGTTTCTATTTGATACTTAGAAATTGTAACTTGAAATGTTAATTTTACTAAAGTAGAAGGTTCGTGGACCCGACATAACTAAGGTTTTATTTAACAAATGATAAGACATCAATTTTCATAAGGCATGTGGTCCGAGGACCATGCATGTCCAAGTTTCTGTTTGATACTTAGGAATTGTAACTTGAAATGTTAATTTCACCAAAGTAGAAGGTCTGTGGACCCGACATAACTAAGGTTCTGTTTAATAAATGATAAGACATCAATTTCCACATGGCATATGGTTTGAGGACCATGCATGTCCAAGTTTCTGTTTGATACTTAGGAATTGTAACTTGAAATGTTAATTTCACCAAAGTAGAAGGTCTGTGGACCTAACATAACTAAGGTTCTGTTTAACAAATGATAAGACCTCAATTTCCACAAGGCATGTGGTTTGAGGACCATGCATGTCCAAGTTTCTGTTTGATACTTAGGAATTGTAACTTGAAATGTTAATTTCACCAAAGTAGAAGGTCTATGGACCTGACATAACTAAGGTTCTGTTTAACAAATAATAAGATATCAATTTCCACAAGGCATGTGGTCCGAGGACCATGCATGTCCAAGTTTATGTTTGATACTTAGGAATTGTAACTTGAAATGTTAATTTCACCAAAGTAGAAGGTCTGTGGACCCGACATAACTAAGGTTTTGTTTAACAAATGATAAGACATCAATTTTCACAAGGCATGTGGTCCGAGGACCATGCATGTCCAAGTTTCTATTTAATACTTAGAAATTGTAGGAGATAAACCCAAATACATATTGATAATTTGAACAACGAACGATAAAAATACTTTTTTATTAATAATAATAAATTCGTAGGTTGTTTACATTCCAGTGGCGCTGTACGATTTTTTTTATCAAGATCAGCTAATCGGTATGATCCTATGCCTACTATAGAGACGATCCGATAGGGTCCTTCTCAATTTGGTCCTAGTTTTCCCCACACTGGGTTTTTGGCAGTACCCACAACTTTTTTGAACACCAGATCCCCAGATGCAAGTGGCCTTAGCTTCACATGGGCATCATACCCTCGTTTAAACTTCTGCTGATAATAAGCCATTTGGACTATAGCGGCCTCTCGTCGTTCCTCAACCAAATCCAAGCTTTTTTGCAGGAGACCATCGTTATTTTCTGGACTAAAAGAACTTGTCCTTAGCGTGGGGAAACTAGATTCTAAAGGTATCACCGCCTCGGCCCCATAAGTCATAGAGAATGGTGTTTCTCCTGTGGATCTACACAGCATAGTCCGATACGTCCATAGAACATGTGGTAGCTCCTCTACCCATCTGCCCTTCGCGTCATCCAGCCTCTTCTTAAGTCCACCGACTATGACTTTGTTGACGGCCTCGGCCTGCCCATTTCCCTAAGGATAAACTAGGGTGGAGTATCTGTTTGTGATGCCCATGTCACTACAATACTTCCTAAAAGCTCTACTATCAAACTGAACGCCATTATCTGAAATAAGTGTATGGGGTACCCCAAATCTAGTGATAATATTCTTTCAAATAAACTTCTTGGAGTCGATATCTCTAATATTCGCTAATGGCTCAGTTTCGACCCACTTGGTGAAGTAGTTGGTTCCCACGAGTAGCCACCTTTTGTTTCCCACAACCCTCGGAAAAGGCCCCACTATATCCAATCCCCATTGAGCGAAAGGCCAAGGACTAGACAGAGGATTAAGGACTCCCCTAGGCTGATGAATGTTGGAAGCGAACCTTTGGCATTGGTCAAATTTTTGCGTGTAGTCTTGAGCTTCCCTCTGCATATTGGGCCACCAATATCCCTAAGTCAAAGCCCTATGGGCTAAGGACCTTCCCCTAGTATGGCTTCCGTAAATTTTCTCATGCAATTCTTCCAGAAGTGCCTTCATTGACTCAAGGTGTACACATAACAAGTATGGTCCGGAGAAGAAGTGTTTATACAATTTCTGATCCTCGGATAGCCAAAAATGAGGCGCCTTTCGACGAATCTTATCTGCTTCAGACTTGTCCTCAGGAAGAATGCTCTTTTTAGAAAAGATACCACAAGGTCAATCCAACTAGGTCCAGGCCTTATCAGTGGATATGGATGGCACCTGCAGTGGTCAGAGTTGGTTCTAGCAAGTCTTCAACGAGGATAATCCTAGGCAGAAACTAAGCTGAGGATGTCGCCAAAGTAGCCAACGAGTCCGCATGTGTGTTTCCACTTCTAGAAACATGAGAAAGGATAAAGGAATCAAAGTCGGATTGTAAACATTTGACCTGGGTCAGGTACTCTTGCATTCTTGGATTCCTAGCCTCCATGGTCCCCATCATTTGGCCAACCACTAATTGAGAATCCGAGAACATATGAACTTCCCTTCCCCCCATTCTACGTACCATGTTCATGCCGACGAAGACCGCTTCGTACTCGGCCTCGTTATTGGTTGCCAAGAACGCTAACTTCAATGATTTTTCAAAAACAGTTCCCTCAGAGGATACCAAAACAAGTCCGACCCCAAACCCCTCTGGTTGGCTGCCCTATCAATGGACACTTTCCAAATCGGAGGTCCTTTGTTCATGACCATGCCAACTGACTTTTCATCCATGCGTGATTCCTTCATAGTTTCTTCCAACAATGGTTCAGCGAACTCTACCACCAAATCCGCGAGAACCTGACCCTTCACCGAGGTGCGTGGCATGTATTTGATATCAAAAGCTCCCAAAATAGTTCCCCACTTAGCTACCCTTCCCGAGTAGTCAGCATTGTGTAGCACTGACTTGAGAGGTAGTTGGGTCGAAACCACAACAATGTGGGACTGGAAATAGTGAGGAAGCTTCTGCATGGCATGAACTATGGCCAGAAGTGCCTTTTCTAAGGGCAGGTAACGCACCTCAGCTTCATTCAAGGATTTGCTGACATAATAGATCGGTCTTTGCACCCTGCGGTCATCCCTTATAAGGACCAGGCTGACTGCATGGACGGCCACAGCTAGGTACGCAAACAGGATTTCATCAACCTCTGGCTGAGACATAATGGGTGGCCGGGAAAGATATTCCTTAAGTCGTTGGAAAGCTAAATCACACTCCTCGGACCATTGGAATCCTTTCCATTTATTTAACAATTGGAAAAAAGGCCTGCACCTGTCAGCTGACCGAGAGATAAATTTGCTGAGAACAGCGATCATCCCGGTCAACTTCTGAACTTCCTTTGGATTCTGAGGTGGTTGCAAGCTCTGAATGGCTCTGACCTATGCTGGATTCACCTCTATTCCTCTATAAGTCACCATGTAGCCTAGGAATTTTCTAGAGCCCACCCCAAAAGAACACTTTGAGGCGTTAAGGCGTAACTTGTACTTTCTAAGTATTTGAAAGGTGTTATCCAGATCTTTCACGTGTGTAGGTATTGCCTTACTCTTCACCACCATATCATCCACATATACCTCAATGGTCTTTCCAAGTTACGACTCAAACATTCTGGTCATCATCTTTTGGTAAGTAGCCCCGGCATTCTTCAATCGGAACGACATCACTTTATAGGTATAGTTCCATGTTGGAGTAATGAAAGCAGTCTTCTCTTGATCATCCGCCACCAATGGAATTTGGTGATAACCCTAGAAGACATCTAAAAAACTCATTCGAGTATGCCCGACCGTAGCATCCACAAGTTGATCAATGCGTGGCATCGAAAACGAGTCCTTTGGGCAGGCCTTGTTCAGGTCTGTAAAGTCCACACATACTCTCCACTCCCCCTTTTTCTTTGTCACCACAACTGTATGCACCAACTACCCCGGGTAGAAAACTTCTTTTATAGTCCCATCCCTTTTGAGCTTGAGCACTTCTTCTTTAACAGCCTTAGAATGTTCTTTAGAGGAACACCGAAGTGGCTACCTCCTAGGAACAACGGCAGGGTTGACATTCAAATGATGGCAAATGAAGCTTAGGTCAACCCCCGGAACCTCATAGGGATCCCAAGCAAAGACATCGATATTGTCTTTCAAAAACTCCATCAGTTTTGCCTTCTCTTGGTGTGGTAACGGTATTCCAACTTGAAAGAACTTCTCGGGGTCATCGGTTACGAGAAATCTTCCCAGATCTTCACACATGGCTTCCTCTGCTGTTGCCACATCCGGCATATCCCGAGTTGTTAATTTCTATAAATCCTCCCTAGCCGAGGCTTGATGCAGTACCGCTGCAGATATGCATTGCCTTGCCACTGATTAGCTGCCGAGAATTTATTTGATAAGTCCTTTCGAAGGGAATTTTACTTTAACATGCAAAGTCGAGGAGACAACACCCAAAGCGTACAACTAAGGCTTGGCAAGGATGGCCATGTATGGGGAATACACGTCAACCACGATAAAATCGACCTCGACCGTTTCCAAGCCAGACTGTACTGGCAATCGAATCTGTCCCTTTGGTATGACAGCTTTCCCTTCAAAGCTTATCAGTGGCGAGTCGTAAGGAGTGAGATCCTCCAGTTTCAACCTTAGCCCTTTAAATAAGTCAGGGTACATGATATTCGCACCGCTGCCTTGATCGATCATCACCCTTTTGACGTCATAATTCCCTATCCTCAAAGTGACCACCAAGGCATCATCATGGGGCTGGATGGTCCCAGCCTTATCCTCCTTTGAGAATCCCAAGACAGGCACATTCCCCTTAATCCTATTCGGCTTCGAGCCTGACTCCTCGACCTGGGAGTGTGAGACTGCCATCACCCTGGTAGGACAGGAACCGGTCTTGCCAGGTGCAGCGAAGATAACGTTAATCGTTCCCAAGGGCGGTCGAGATGAGTTGTTCTTCTGATTATTTGAGCTGGACTGACTGCCTTGCCCGTTAGGTTGGTATAGGTGTTGCTTCAATTTCCCCTCGCTAACAAGCTGTTCTAGATGGTTCCAGAGGGTCCGAAAATTCTCAGTAGTATGACCCACATCCTGATGGTACTGGCAAAAAAGATTCTAATTTCGTTTTGTAGGGTCCCTTGCCATCTTACTGGGCCATCTGAAGTAGGGTTCTTTTTGGACTTTTTCTAGCAATTGGTGCACTGGTTCTCGGAATATAGTATTAACTGCTTGAGGAGTGGCCGAGCCAGATTGCCCATAGTAATCTCTCCTCGGCTTATTGTTGTGATACCTGTCCGACCTGAAATCCCTTCTCTCCTACGGGATAACCTTCGCCTTACCCTTATCCTGCTGTTGATCTTCTTCAACCCTTTTGTACTCATCTATACGGTCCATGAGGCGACGTACACTCTGTACGGGCTTTTTGGTCAAGGATTTTCTTAAGTCATGATCAGTGGGAAGGCCCACTTTAAAAGTATTGATCGTCACCTCGTCAAAATCTCCATCTATCTCGTTGAACATCTCCCAATACTTGTCGGAGTATGCTTTCAACGTCTCCCCCTTCCTTATGGCCATAGATAATAGCGAGTCCAACGGTCGAGGAACTCTGCTGCACGTAATAAACCGAGACGCGAATGCCCTAGTAAGTTCCCCGAACGAACCAACAGACCCCGACTTTAGTCCATTGAACCATCTCATAGCGACAGGTCCCAAGCTAGAAGGAAAGACTTTGCACATCAAGGTTTCATTGTGAGAATGCACCGCCATCCTCTGATTAAAGTGGCTCACATGCTCCACCGGGTCTGTTCGACCGTTGTAAATGGTGAAGGTGGGCTGGGTGAACCGCCTGGGGAGCCTTCCATTCTCAATACTGCGAGAGAATGGCGACTTGGAGAGTTGGTGCAACGCTCGGCTCAAAGCGTCGTTCCCCAAGCCCCTGGAGGGGAGCTTCCTATGCTTGCGATCCAGTAGGTCATCCTCTTTGTAAGAGAAGGTTTTGTTGGGGGGCGTCCAAGATCTTGAACTGTAACTGCTTCCTCGAGACCCCCCCGAAGAAGGATTGGATGGGGGTGAAGCTCGCCTTCGCCTAACACGGCGCAACTTCTTCTTGAGGTAGTTAATCTCCCTCTGCATGGCCTTGGCATCATCCTCATGGGAGGCGCTGCCTCCACCGCGCGTATGACTTGCACCAGGATATACGGTATGAACGCTTCCCTCTCAATCCCTCTGGCGCTCAAGACGCTCAAAAAGATCTTCGAGCTGCGATCCTTGAGATTCTGCGTGATGCAAACCCAAGCCTGCCATGATGTTCCAATTCCTTCAACGACAGATTCCCATAGATGGCGCCAATTGTAAGTGTACAATTGTACCCGGACCCAAAAACAAATGTGGGCTCAAGCCCAATGAGCCTTATACAATAAGATTTGTAGAGTGTAGATTTGAGATCTAGGTTAGGAATGTTGGAAGCTTGATTAGCAGGCTAGAGTGCCGTAATCTGTGCAAATGACAAACAAATATAAAAAAGAGATCTTCTCGGACGTAAGCCGAGAAGGATTTGTATATATATTCTCTTTCTATACCCAAGTTTACAATTCTTAGTTCTTTTTTAGTTCAGGAGCCCCTCCCCCTCTCTTTCCTCTCTCGTCTCCTTATATACTTCTTCCTCTTCACTGTTCATCCACGTGTCATACAAATCTTTCCCTTAGATACTTGTCCCATCCACCACCTTCTTGAAGTTTTTATGCAGGAATGTTGAATTCTATTGTTCAGAGGTCATTTTCCCATTAATGCGGCTAGGGAGATAGATGCAGGGTTTTTAATGTGGAGGTAGCAGTATTTTCCTTAAATATTTCTCTCACATCCTTGCGTCTAAAGGGTGCTTGGATTGCCCTCTTACCCATCAGATATTTCCAGAATTCTGCCTTTAACCCGTTTAGCAAGCCCCCGGATTATCGCCGGGCATGCCCGAGGATGCACTCCTCCTCGGACAACTCCTCGAACCTTTACAGTGCAGACAGACTTGTGGGCCTGGAGGCCATGATCAAAAATAAATTGGTACCAGCCAATTAAGCCCAAAACCCAAATGTTTATTCAGGAGCTTTCACCCCCCCCCCCCCCACACACCACACACACACTTAATAAAAGAATATGTTTTTAGTGCCTATTTGATAAATCTTACATTTTATGGTTTATTTGATTTTTTAAAAAAAGTGAAACTCACTTTAGTAGGTGGGGTTTAAATAAATTTTATTGAAAATATATAAGTGAGATTTCAAAAAATTATACTTTAAGTGAACATCTAATCCCCAATTTAAAAATAGATATACATGGATTTTAGAGAAGTTACTCTAAATACTTTATAAAATCATAATTTGTTCAAATTGAAATGAAGTAGAATAATAGGAAAAGGTTTACATTCAAATTATTTTGAAAGAAAATTCCTCTAACTCACTACATGGCGAATTATAAGATCATCTATGTGTATTATTTAAGCAAATCACATTCCTCATTAAAAAAATTAATGTTACTAAAACTACAAATAAATAGTCTTTTTTTTTTTTAATTACCATATAGTAAGTTGGAGGAAGATATCTTCATACTAGTTTGGAAGCAAACTTTCTCTATATAACCGTGTACTTGTATTATTTAAACAAGTCACATGATGAATTACTAATAGATCATATATTCATGTGACTAAAAGTATATATGGAGATTGATTAGTACATAAAAGAAATTGGAAGAATTTCTTTCAAACTAATTTGAAAGAAAATTTTATCCATAATAATATGGGATTGATTAGTACGTGATTACTTGTTAGAACAAAATCTTTTTCATATCAATTTAAATATTTTTTTTTAATAGATTGATGTCATGATCAAAACAAGAGCAGTGAAGACGTGGCCTAAGCGGAATGGCAACAAGGCTGAAAGTCGATACGATTGTCTTTATTTTAAGATCCCCAAAAGTTCTTTTTGATTCTCCTTACAAGAATCAAATTTCGGCCATCAAGTAAAAGTGTACTTATTTTAATTTGGGGAGTTGTACAGTGTTAGAGTTTAGATATGGAATCCAATTTTAAAATTATTAAAACTGTTTATTATAGTCTCTTTGATAGTGTATTTTCATATTGTGTGAAGTATTTAGCACAAAAAAAAGTCTTTTTTATAAAGACCTGATTCTCTAATCTTTTTATCCACAATCTTTTTTCTTTTTTTCTTTTTTTATAATGTAAAAATTAATGAACAAAATTGAACCGGCCAGAGGATTATTAACTTAGTTTGGGAATGATGGCCTCCCCTCTTTCTCATTCAATTTTTTTTTTAAATATCTTCTTTAATATTTTGAAGAAGTTTCATTCTCCATCCTCTCGTTTTGTTAGTTTCTAGTTTATGTGTATCTTTGCATATTTATCTTTGATCTCCTTTCTCCCATCTCTTCATTTTTAATCCTAACAACATCCTATCACCAGTTTTCTTTTTCTTATTTTCCTTTTAAACCTCTTCCTACTTACATTCTCACATATAAAAGAGCTTGGACAAATTCCCTTATAATAATATCCACCATTGAAGTGTATATCCTCTCTTTTTATTTCTCATATAAACATTTGTATGAGTGAGGTTTAATTCCAGGGTCAAATCACTTATTTACTTTTAATAAAAGATCGAAAAGATTGAATTCCCTATATACATAAAATAAAACAAAATAAAAGAGTAATTTTGTTACACTTATATAGTTTTTCTTTTTGATTTTTTTTGTAAGTCACATTTATACTTTTCTATTACGGTGGAAAAAGTTTAAAAGACATTAATATTGTACTAAACACTGATTTTGTTAGGGATATTATAGTGCAAGAGATCCAAACTTATTGTAAGCTCGCTGCTTAACTACTTGAAAGGTAAGTAAAATGACTCTAATACTATTTTTGTAACGTAAATACTACAAATTTAAGGTTAACTGTGTGTGTATATATATATTAATTTTCTTTTTAAAATTTTCATACCCTAATTTTTCTCTTATATATGTATTTATTTTTTAAATTTTTGTCAAGTTCCTCTCTGCTTCTTCATGTTTTTCCTAGCTCTTAAGCTAGAGAGTTTAATTAAGAGGTTTACTTCTTTAAATTTATAGAGTTGAGAGTGTGTTGAAGATGGGTTTTTGTCACTGAGAGTTAGGGTGAATCTTGTCTGAGTGTTACTATGTGAGTTCAAACCCATCTTCTCGGTCCTCAGCTTTGATGGCTTCGATGACGGACCTGACAGAAACAGCCAGTTTCAGATGGGAAATTTTTTTTTTTTTTTTTTAAGGAAAATATGATTTATTTTCATTTATTTTTATTTTAGAGAGTTTCAATCAATGGTGTATTTCCCTCTAATTCTGAAGTGTCATTCATTTATTGGAGGTTGTAAACAAGAGTGTTACACCCAAATCTGGTTTGAATTTAAGTTCTTGCTATGAAGTATAAGCCGTTATCCATCTTTTCATTCTTCAAAACCACAGTATTAGTAAAAAAAAAAAAACCATAGTAGAAAATCAACTTTCAACCCCATAAATTAAGATTAATCTATTAATTCCAGCTCCTTAGAGCATTACAACTGTACTGTAAGTCTGTAACTGATTTAGTTTCATTTGTAATCATGGATTAGTAGCAGTTAATTAAGTTACATTCAGAGAAGCACATGCATGTCCATTCATTCTTCTATAGACTTTACTCAAATGGTATTAGGTATAGGATGTGTACTAGTATAATTAATACATACAAATGCATTGTATTAGAGAACCGTGTGTGATAAAAAACGTACAACTTTCGTTTCGTTTTCTCGGTCTCAATTTTCTTTCTTTTTCAGTTTTCATAGCTTACAGACGTAGCCTTTGTTTTCCTTTGACAAACTCTCACCCTCCAAAAGTGGCAGTAACCCATAAGTCCTCCTTTCCAACTCTTACAATTCTTTCAAAAGAAAATGAAGAATTCATGTCATAGCTTACGCAGCTTTTGGTCTATCATCTATGGGAATATTAGTCCTGGGATTCAAGAAATATGTTCTTTTCCTTTGTTTTTTGCATTTTGATCATATAGTAGTGTAAGGAAGCTCTTGTTCCTATAGTGTGAGGAATGTGTCTTTTTTTTTGGGAACCTGATGCAGGTTGAAATTGAAATTGTACGTTTCACCATAGCTTTTGTTAACACATTGTAACCCTATTACCCAATAATTAATGTGTTGCTTTTCTCAACTACTCAATTCATCAAATATCTAGGACTTGAACAAATTTGGAGAAGCTAATTAACAACAATTTTCATCAAATTTAATTGAAAACTTAATTATCACATCTTAGTCCAAATTATTGCTAACATATTTTACATTTTTACAACAGTTCTACAACTATACATTTTATAATAACTTACTATTTTTTCTCTACCTCTCATAGTTATACATGTCATCAAATTGAGGCAAAGTGTATCTCCATATATACTTTCTCATTTGCCATGCATGCGTTTCTTTTGGGTAGAAACTTTGTTATGATGTTTTCTCTATAATTGAAACCCTAAAAGCTTTGAATAGATGGAGCTTTGGATTAAAGTTACAAAAAAAAAAAAAAAAAGCTTTAATAATCTATTGGGGTGATTTTGATTTTATTTTCTAGATTTAACAATGTACAAATTAATTGCATAGAATTTTAAATTTTAAATAATCTAACAATTTGCACACGGTTAAATTTGTAAAATTTAATTTTAATAATGAAATCAAACCATTTCAAATGAAGATGATAATTTTTTCCAAATTTTATGTCCATCAAGAATTATTTATATATTAAATTTGGGGTAACTATCAATTTTAACCAGTAGTTTTGAATTTTGATAGACAAAATAAAAAGGAAAAAAATTTCACATAGTAGAGGTATTGTCTAATGATCATGACCAAAGCAAGCAGCTTTCTAACCCTAAAGTCAATTTTATACCTAAAAGTAGGCAAAACCTCAAGTATATATAGTCACTAGAAAAATAAGTCTAATTTACATGCTTATATCTAGGTAACATTTGTACTCTACTTGATGGTAATTATTAAGGAGGTGTGGTGGAAATGGGATTGAATCATTGACCTAATGCAATTCGGGTATATATATTTTCTTTAGTGGGAAAAGCTTAAAAACATTGGGCAAGTCCCGAAATTATTTTTAAGACTCATTCTCTGATGGAAAAGAATGATTAAAAAAGGAAGGAAAATGATAACTACTATAAATTTTGCTATAAAAAACTTACTACTAATGTGATAAGAATATGATCAGTGTCATTTAAACAATATATTGAATGAATGTAGGAATTGCTCTATTTTTAATTGATGAAAGATTGGTTTGTATATAAGAGTAATGTATTAAAATTAGTATTGTATTTGTACCAGCACTCAAAAAGGAATAACTAGGCTATCTAATGGTAACTTCTTCTTCTTCTTCTTCTTCTTCTTCTTCTTCTTCTTCTTCTTTTTTTTTTTTATTTTTTTTATTTTTAAGAAGAGTTTGAAAAAACTGTAACTAAAAATGTCATACCTTGAAATAGCGTGATTTCAAACCGCATGTCAAATGGCAGTCATATAGTTTAAAGTTGTTTTTGAAATAACAAGTGTTGAGTTGTTCTTATTTGTTTTGAACCAAAAAAACAAAAGGGTTAAATCATGCTATTCATTTTAGAAAAAATGTACGTAATTGTGCATTAATCATAATATAGGTTACTCTCTTCTGGGACCCGTGTACTTCTCAATCACCATGGCCATTAAAAAGTTCTCCAAACTTGGAGGTGCTTTTAAGAGGAAGAACTGACTAGTTATAAAACAAAAGGAAATGGGTCTTGTCATGGGACTTTGGGAAGTCCGCAAATGATCATTTGCTAGTGAAGGAATCACATCCTACCACCACGGGGTGTGGCTTGACGATAGTAGGAGTATTCATATTACTTCATATGATGCATAGTACAAGTTGAGTGGTTTGAAGCTGTGGCACTTTCATGAATGTGTTTTGCTACAATGATAGCCTCATCAAAACCCTGGTGGTACACATGGTATCACTCTTACCATCACATAGCTTGAGGTCGATGAGTTCACATCAAAAATCACTTTTTTCATTTCAAAAACAAAAATCACATCCTGTCTGCTTTGTGTTTAAGATTTTGCTTAAAAGCCAATTTCCAAGGAACCTTCTTTCATAATGCGTGCCACCTTCCAATTGAGCCACTGAGTCAATCTCTCTATTATAATTCTTGTAACCAAACTTCAACAAATTTTTAGGTCAGACTTTCATCAAACAGTTACTAAGTTTCAACTCCATGGTACAGAAAGACCTAATAACTCATCTTTACTACAGCACCAACATTCATGCCCAAAATTTTATATCACTCAAAATATATAAAAAATGAAAAAAAAATCACAACATGCTACATTAACAGTGAGAACTTTTCACACACATTCTAATTAAAAATAGAGAAAGCAATAACAAAATCACTCACGTTTTCTTCATCTGAGCCTTCTCAGCATAACGCTTCTTGGCAAACATCTTGCCCTTAATACCCAGAGCATGTTTTCATTTACAATTCAACCCCAACCCCACCAAAAATTAATCAATATAAAAAACAATAAATTTATCTCAAAATTCAATAAAAACACTGTAAGCTTTTGGGACAATCGATAATTTAACAAGAATCACTTCATAACAGATACATATCAAAATGGGATGGTCAGGGCCAACTGTAAACATTGTGGGAAGCGCTTTTCAGGGTCAAGCAAAGACGGGACTGCACACTTGAAAAATCACTTGAATTCCTCAAAATGTAAAAGATCACAAAAAGAAACTGGTGGTTTAGAAAATCCAACTGTCACCAATGGGAATTTTGTGTTTGATAAAGAAAGGAGTGGCTTGGATTTGGTGGTAACAATGATTATTAAATATGGATATCCGTTGAATATAGTTGAGCATGAGGAATTTAATTAAAAATTTATTGAAAAATTTTCAACCAACGTTCAAACTTCCTTCACAAAACACTTTAACGGATAAGATTCTTTGTTTCTACAGAGAAGAAAGGAAAAACTCAAACAGTTTGATGAGTTCTATAGCTTCAGTTTAATACTTGATTTTTGGACAGATTGTGGAAAGAAGAGTAAGTATTGTTCTTTTACTTTGCAATTTATCCAAGATGATCCAAAACTGAAGAAGCAGGTTATTGCCATAAAAAATGTAGAATACAATTATGCAGGAAAAACTCTTTTTAAGATAGTAAAAGGTGTGCTTCTGGACTGGAACATTGACAAGAAATTGGCTACTATAACCGTTGAAAGTTCTTCTGCAAATGATGAAATGGTAAATATCTTACAAAGATGGCTTCGAGATCAAGGTAATTGCCATCCTTACAGAAAGCAAATATTTCACATCCCTTGCGTTACACATGTAATAAATCTCCTTGTTAAGGACGGATTGGATGAGATAGATTATATTCTTCATGAGATAAGGAAGGCTATCAAATACATGAGTGAAACAGCAATTGGAAAACAAAAGTTTGAAGAGGTTGTAAAGAAATTAAATTTAGGGGGGAAGGACATCACTTCAGAAGGTGTTCCTGTAAGGTGGGATTCCACCTTTTTCATGCTTCAAATTGCATTGGAGTTAAGAAGGCAGGGGGAAGCATTTGTTGGCCTACAGAATAGTGATTATGTCTTCCCTATGAATTTATCTATAAAGGAATGGGATGAGGCAAAAGTCGTGCACAAATGTTTGCCTGTTTTCTATGATGCCATATGCAGTTTTTTTGGAAGCAAATGTCTTAGTACAAATGTGTATTTTCGTAAGATTTTTGATATTTATGATAGTTTGAATCAATGGCAAGAAAGTAACATTGCAAATAAGATGATAGAGAATTTGGATGAGTACTTTTATCAAGTAAGTTATGTTAACGCAATTGTAGCAGTTCTTGACCCACGAACAAAATTGGACTTTGTGGAGTACTCGTTTGAACAATATTCTGGTGACATTTCCCACCATTGGATGACGCTTAGCTCTTGGCAATATGTTTAATTTATATGCCGAATACCTATGAGTCAGAGGTCATCTTCTTCCTTCATTAATAATTATAACAGCTCTTCCTCAGATGCTGATGATCCTTGTAATATACTAGATGATTGGAAAAAATGGAAAAGACAAAGAACAGAACTTGAAAAATATTTATAAGAGCCTCTTCAACCTGATGAAGAATTTGACATATTGGGTTGGTGGCATACCAAGAGTCCAGATTCTCCAACTCTTTGGACGATGGCTCGTGATATCTTGGCAATTCCAATGTCAACCTCGACATTAAATTCTGCTTTCTGTATTGAAACAATGACGCTCGATCCAATCTTCAATGATTTGGATCCTGACATTATAGAGGCATTGTTTTGTGGGAAGGACTGGTTGGACAATCCTATAAGGATATAAGTACAGTTTTCATTCATTAAGAATTTTAATTCCTTTTATATATGCCTTCTATGCATTCCTTAACTCCCATTTTATTTTATTCAACTTCAGCACACCTAACAAGGACAATGACCACTCTACTGCCAACCCAGAACCCATGCTAGAAATTTCTGGTTCAACTTCGGGTCTTGAGCCACTTCCAACTGGTGATACTTCACATGTTTGGTCGGGGACTTTGGCACCTCAAGAGGCACAATCTCAGTCTATCATTTGTTTTACTATCTATATTTCTTTTAAGAAATGATGTTTATGTTGACACTGCCTCCGCTTGCAGAAACATGATCCCTCTAATGCTGACACAGAACTCATGCTTGCAAATGGTAGTGCAACTTGGTGTCCTAAGCCACTTCCACTTCCAACTAAGGTATAATAAAACGTACCCATTTAAGTCTTAAAGGAAACATGCAAAACTATAAGGCATAAACTTTAAACTAAATGAAAATTACGTTAAACTTGCGTAATAAAAACCGGTAGGATTGTCATATTAAAACCTTATATCATTTATGAGCATTTTTTTTTTCTTTTGCAATATCTTTTCACATTAAATTTTTTTTTTTTAACCATCACACATTCTTGGTACGATGGTCACTCTACAAGTATAAGTGATTGTGAGATGTGGGGAGGAAGGGTTGAGGTTCGAGTATCTATGAGGAAACTTCACACACACATACACTAAAATTATGCCAGAGTAGAATTTCTATCTTGTATAAAAAAAATAAAAATAAATAATCTTTTATTTTATTATGGAAACTATAAAAATTTGTTATCAGGAAAGAAAAATGAAAAGAAAATCCCATTTATCTATATTAAAGAACAAGACAATAATATAACAGCATAACGTATTGTTCCTCTTGTAAATCATAAAATAGATCTCTCTTATATATTTGACACACGCCTTATATAGTTTTCAGCACATTCATTTATTAGACAAGCTTCAGGTAATTTTCATTTAAACCTAATGACTTCAAATAATTTCATTTAAACCATATATTAGTTTTAATAGTTTTTGTTACACCTAATAGTTTCAAATAGTTTTTTTTTTTTTTTTTTATGAGAAGTTTCAAATAGTTTTTATTACACCTAATAGTTTCATATAGTTCTATTTAGACATTACTAAAGTTTTGGACATGTTTCATTTAAATGTTATACTTTAAAAATATTTCCTTTAAGCCTCCAAATTTGAAATAAATTTCAATCAAAGCAAATGGTCATGTAATGCTTAACGAGGGGTTAACGTAATTTATAATAGATTTTTTAAATAAAACATTTATAAAAAATTGATATTTAAATGAAACATTTTGAAAGTTTTATTTTCTTGAAAAAAAAAAACATTTTGAAAGTTTCAGGTTTAGATGAAACATATCCAAAACTCAAAGTTTTATCATTTTCACTTTTATTTGTCATATCGAAGTGTTTAGTCCCTTAGCAGCAATCTTTTTTGCTATAAATTTTTTTTTTTTTTTTTTTTTTTGAGAAGAAAAAAAAATTATAGCAAAAAGATTGCTGCTAAGGGACTAAGGTTTGGATTACCTATTAGAATTGTACAAATAACTGTCACGAGCCTAGTAGTTGAGTAGCATTACCTACTATCATTTATAAGGGGAATTAAGGTTTGGTTCCCCCCTTTATAGTTGTGTAGCAGCAATCTTTTTAGCTAATCTTGCATTAAGCCATTAATGCCATTGCAAACAATCTAGATACATTCAAGAATGATATTTTCTTTTTTCTAGTTTAGGAATGTAGTAAGGGAACGTGCTGGACATAACAATGACCAAAATGATATTGTAGATGTCTAAAATAAATGAAGATAGCATCTCCATCTATAATTCAAGTCACAATGGATCAAGATGATACAATACTTGTTAAAAAAGAATCTAAGATAAAATCTACATCTCTAGTCCAAGACAAAATAGATCAAGATGATACAATATTTATTGAAAAAGAATCTAAGATAAAATCTACATCTCTAGTCCAAGACAAAATGGACAAGATGATTTGGCACACATTAAAAAAGAATCTATGACTAAGTTACCATTTCCAATCCAAGACGCATTGGAGAAAGACCGCAATGTTCACATTGTTGGGCTAACCCAATCCAATCAAATACCTAGCAGCAAAACACTCCGATCTCACAATTGGTAAGTGATACTTATTTATTTATATTAAATGTGTTTAGAATGTTTTTAGCTACACTTTTTTAGTTTGGTTATTTATTGCGTAGGATAAGGATTTGCTATAATTTTTTTTTTTTTTTATGGGAAATACTGAAGGACTTTATTGAAAAAATAAGAGAAAAAAAATTACATAGCTTCCCGAAACACAAGGGAGTCAAGAAAAGGTGGGCTTTCCTCTACCCACATTACAAACTCACTAATTCCTTTAGCATGACGTGCTAAGGTATATGCTGCTTGGTTGGCTGTTCGTCTCACATGTTGGAATTTTGTTCGTCGAAAGGCTTGCAAACGGTGAAGAGTTCCATCTATGATGTCAACAATTGTGACCCAGGGTGTAATGGTGCCACATAGAACATCAGAAACTACCTTCGAGTCGGTCTCAAAAATTGCCTCCCTGATTCCAACGTCCCATGCAAAGGAGACTGCTTCATCTGCGGCCTTCGCTTCCGCCTCTAATGGACCCAACGGTAATGGTAAATGCTTACTCATAGCGGCTATCACCGATCCCTCATGGTCATGTATCATGATTCCGATGCCGACGGTGTGAAGGTTTGAAAAGGTTGCGGCGTCGATGTTGACTTTGTACCATAGGTGTGAAGGTGGAATCCAACGAGGATCCGCTTGCTCTTTGAAGAGAGGCGGAGCAAAGTGGGCTAGCTGAAATTCATTGAGGGTGGAGCGAGCTTTGTGGATAATCTCCTGGCTGGTCTGCCTGGTGGAGCCAAGCCTCGCCTTGTTGCGGTTGTACCACATGCACCACGCCACTGTGACAACGAGCTCAACTAAGTCATTTCCCATGTGCTGCACAAAGATGAGGTACCAGAGAAGATCAATAAACTCCCTGAAGTTTACACCCGTAGCATCAAAAGGTATTCTGGTGGTCAACCATACTTCACGTGCCTTTGTGCAATCCCAGAACAAATGCCCACTTGTTTCTTCGGCCAAACCACATGCTTCACAAGTGGCATTATCAATCACTCCACAACGATAAAGATTAACCTTGGTAGGGAGGATGTTGCGGCTTGCTTTCCATGCAAAAGTCTTCAGCTTGTTTGGGAGACCAAGGCTCCAAATTTTTTTCCAAAACCGACTCATCATGTCATTGGTTGAGGCACCCTCTGAGGTGGTATTTTGTGACATAGCAATGGCCACTTTGTAGGTGCTATTTACTGTAAAGTTGCCCTTAGGTGTATAGGCCCAAACCATGCGATCATTGGCAAGTTGATGGCTCCGTGGAATGCCTAGAATGGTCTGGGCTTCAGAAGGTGAGAAAATCTGCTTGACCAAAGCAACCTTCCATTCACCTGTGTCATTATCAATAAGCTTAGAGACCGTGGAGTCGATGTGGAGTGTGTTCGGCAAGGTGATAGCACGAAATGTAGATGGTTGTGGGATCCATCTATCTCTCCACACTCGAACAGTAGTACCATTTCCCACCTGCCAACGGTGACCAGCATCGACAATGTGTTGGGCTGCCATGAAGCTTCGCCATGCATAGGAAGCTTGTCGTCCAAGCTCTGCATGAAGAAAGTCACTGTTAGAAAAATAACGAGCTTTAAGAACACAGTATACCAGTGAGTGTGTGTTTGTTTGTAGACGCCAACCTTGTTTTGACAGGAGTACCAAGTTAAAAGCACGAAGGTCTCGAAAGCCAAGCCCGCCATCCTTTTTAGGTGCACACATTTTGTCCCAGCTCAACCATGCCATCTTATTTTTGCCGTTGGATTGTCCCCACCAAAAGGTACGAACCATGCTAGTTAACTCATCACACAAGGTGTCCGGTAGCTTGAAAACACTCATTGTATAGGTAGGGATGGCTTGAGCCACTGCTTTGATGAGGATTTCCTTCCCTGCTTGTGAGAGCATTTTTTTTCCTTAAAGCACGAAAGGTGTTTTCTTTGATTTACCAACTAGGGAGGTAATCCCAAGAAGGTTTCATGCTGCTTAATGACATCCGCTCCAAAACGGTGCTGTATATACTCCTTGGCTTCTTGAGGAGTGTTGTGGCTGAAGAATAGTGAGGTCTTCTCTCTATTGAGTTGTTGGCCAGATGTTGTTTCATACGTTACCAAAATATGTTCCAGGCAGCTACAATCATCATTTGTGGCTTGACAAAAAATAATGCTGTCATCGGCAAAAAAGAGATGTGATATCTGGGGGCCCTGTGGAGAGGCGACGACTCCATGCAAATCTCCATTTCGTGTGGCTTTACGGAGGAGGGCTGATAGTCCTTCTGTACAAAACAGGAAAAGGAAAGGAGATATAGGGTCTCCTTGCCGCAAGCCTCTTGTAGGGGTGATGTGGCCTCGAGGTATACCACTAATCCGGATGGAGTACGTAACTGATGTAACACAGCGCATCATAATGCTCACCCACCTATCAGAGAAACCCATTTTTAGTATAACATCCCTTAGATACCCCCATTCCACTTTATCAAAAGCCTTACTCATATCAAGTTTCAAAGCCATCTCCCCTTGCCGCCCATTACGTTTGTTGTTTAAGTAGTGCATGGTCTCAAAAGCAACTAATACATTGTCTGTGATAAGGTGAGAGGACATGAAAGCACTTTGATTCTCACTGACAATATTTCGAAGGAAACGCTTCAGTCTATTAGTTAGGACCTTGGAGGCAAGTCTAGATATGACATTGCCCAAGCTTATGGGTCTGTATTGAGTTATCTTTGTAGGGCTTTTCACTTTAGGTATGAGCACAATATGTGTGTCATTAAAGTTGGGGGGAGTAATGCCCAAATTTAAGAAATCAAGTACTGCATTGGTGATACACTCACCTGACAAGGACCAAAAGTGCTGATAGAAGAGAGGGGGCATGCCATCCGGACCCGGTGATTTTTTCGGGTGCATTTACTTTAGCGCTGTGTGAACTTCCTTAGCTTGAAAAGATTGGCAAAGATATTCGTTCATGGGGCCAGTGACAACAGGTTCTATAGCCTCAATTACAGCAATTGTATCCGTTATGCCATTGGCCTGAAAAATACCAGTGAAGTAATTCAAGATAACCCGTTCCATGACTTGGTCATCTTCTTGCCAAACTCCATTCTCATCAGTGATACCCCGGATTGAGTTTCATTCCTTACGGTTAGAAGCTTTTTGGTGAAAAAAGGACGTGTTTCGGTCGCCATCAGTTATCCATAGGTGCCTAGATCTCTGATGCCACATCGTATTTTCTGCATCCAGCCAACAAGATTTGCTATAATTAATATTCCCTTAGAATGATCAAATTAGTGCATTATGTGTTACACCTTCTGGCAAGCCTAAAGTTACTAGATCACTAAAACATAGCCTAAGTGTCACATCACAAACTGTAGTTCCAAATTTTTGAAAAAGAGGAAAAAAAAAATCAAATATATGTAATAGATGAGTCCATCGATGTGTACATAAATATGTAAGCATGCGAATACTAATTATGAATGCATATTTGTATATCTTAATTTTTATATACTATATTGTTTTAGGAATTTGGATTGGTTGGTGAGGAGATTATGAATGCGTTCAAACCATATACCGAAAATGAGAAGATCATTTGTAATTACATTTTCAATAAGGATTTAGATGGGAGGTTTTTATTTTTTATTTTTTTTTATTTTTTAAAGAAGTTAATACTAATGAATGCATTAAATAAGATCTAACTTAATAATATTTCAATGAATAATGTTTAGCGAAGTTCTTGTTACGATGAAATATGAGTATGGAGATTGTGCGGCTTTCTATACCTTGCTTCCCAACCATTGGATAAGTAGTCAAGTTAGTTTATGAAATTTAAATGCATTTTTAAATATTTTTTTAATTATACACTACTTATAACAATTAGGGTAAATTTCATTTACACCCCCTCAGGTTTGGGCTAATGCCAATCAGATCCAAGACTTTGCCAACGCATTTTTCAGTAAGTTTGTGTTATATTTTAGGTTGTGCTTATAGTGTTTAATTAATACATTACTGTTCATAAAAAAAATGTAATACATGACAAATTTTCTTTTATATGTGTCTTGGGTTGTGCTTATAGTGTTTAATTAATACTATAATTTTTTTCCTTTTTTTATATGTTTGTAGCAAAAAATGATGGATGAAAATGGCAATCCTACACTTATATGGTTTAAAAAGACATATAGGGACGATGATAAGTATATGTCAAAATTGGTAAATTGTAAACATGTAATTTTACTCAGCACACACATGTATATTACATTAATACATGCTAGTACATAGTTTATCTATACTTGTAGATTTTTATCCCTATGAATGACAATAATAGTTGGTACTTATGTGTCATTGATTTAATATAAAAAAAATGTATATATATACTGGACTCTTTTCCAAGCACAACTAGGCAAGAAATTCGAACAAAAGACGTGAAAACGGTGGTATTGTTTCTTTCTCTTTCTACTCAATAATGATTTTGTTATTTGATTTTGTTAAGTTTTATACTGAAGATTTACAATGAATTTCAACTTTACGATAGGTAACAGGCCTTGATAAGTTATCGAGTTATTTGGAGAAAGACATTTATACTGAAAATATAACTAAATTTGCATTGAAAGCACCCCCCTCAATCCTAAACAAAATAATGGGTAAGTAATATATATACTAGTACATATGGATAACTGTTGTGGGCATGTTTCAAATTTTACAATTTTAACATTTTTCATATTTCAGGTATGATTGCGGCATGTATGTTACTAAACACGTGTACCAATATTTTCAACTCCCATTTACCCTTTTTGGTAATTTATTTCTTGGAAGTAATTACAAGTTTTCACATAATTTGTTTAAACTTCTTCTTAATTACATGTCTAATTTTATTTGTAGGAGGGCGAGTTGGAACGTTTACGATACAAGTTAGCAACAAATCTTGTACTTTCAAAAGATACTGAACAACGTTCCAAAATTATTGAAAGTGCTAAAAAAAATTGAACTAAATGATTACTTTCGGTAACTCAAATGACAAGTGATTTGTATAAAAGAAGGAATGAGAGACTATTTATGATTTAGTGATTTAGTGAATTGTCTTTTTTTTTTAAATGAATTATGGGAGACAAAATTTTTATCTTTTGTGATCACAAATGTATGTGTTGTGCACATGCAAGCGTTGTGGTTCAGTGTTAAGGTACTCATTCTTTATAAAGTTGAGTAGTTGAAAATTAGATTTGTGACAAGTATTGGAAAATAAATTTGTAGGTGATATGGATAAATCCCAAAGCAGGCGGATCCAATTCACAAAGTTAATCATTAACGACGGCATTGCTAAAAGAGACGATCTAGTTAGTCTACTAGTCAAAGAGCTGGTGGATGGAATCATGTCCCGAACGAAAAGGCAGAGAGAAGGATAGACTCTTTAGTGTGGACGGACTCAAGAGAGACGAACAGACTTTTTAGGATGGACGAACTCAAGGGATATGGGCGTAAAAGCCACATGGAACCTATGTAGCCTAAGTGGTCTCCAGATCCTAATATGGAAATGTCTTGCATTTTACACCCAACCATAATCAGAAGAAACCCCTTAAGGAAAGAATCCCACAATATATGAACATTAAAGAGGATCTTCTCTAAAAGGAAATAATCTCTCCATCAAGAAATGAAGGTCAACTCTACACTACTATAAAAATCCCAAAGCCCTCACAAATCAAGGTACGCATAATAATACCCTAGCTCTGACACTCTAGAGCAATAGAAAAATTCTCTTTTCTAACTTGATATTCGGAGGGTTTTTGGCCGGTACCACATCACTACTCTCTGTGAGGTTTTCTTGGTGTTTATGTTTTCTCAGGTTCCATCAAGGGTGCGTAAGGACCTAAGACTTAGTGACGAATTTTAGCATCATTAGTTGGTATCGTCTATGGGGAGATGTGATAGAAGCTGTATTGCCACTTCCTAGACAAAGAGTTGTATGCTACTTACATGAGATGAACCACGCACCACTGCCCTCGAAAGATGGGTGCAGACTTTAGCCGCAGCTATAGAGCGCCTTACTAAGCATAACCACGACTTGGAAGAGCAGCTGCACCAAAGGGACATTGGACCCCGTTATGAGGAGGAGGAACAGGAGGGTGATAGTCCCCAACACACCCCCAAAAGGAGGGATAGGGAAGGACCAGAAGGCAGCAACGCCTTGAGTAGGCCAAATTGACAGGACACCAGTCGACCGTCTGTCACAGATACGACACCCATCCACATAGTTGCGGAGATGCAGATGATGAAGGAAAGAATGGACTTCATGATGAATGCCTTCAAGGGAGAGGTGTCAAACAACCTCGATGACGGACTCTCCCTTTACAACGCTTTTCACTTCCTTCCCCCTCCTTGTAAAGTTCCATATGCCGCAAATAGTGCCCTATGACGGGTCTAAGGATCCTTTAGATCACTTGGAATCGTTTAGGACCCTTATGCACTTATAGAGAGTCCTGGACGAGATTATATACAGAGCATTCCCTACTACGCTGAAGGATCCCGAAAAGGTATGGTTTAGCAGGTTGACGCCTAACTCCATCAACACCTTCAAGGAGCTAAGCGCACAGTTTGCCTCGCATTTTATTGGGTGGCACAGGTACAAAAAATCCACTGGATGCCTAATGAGCATCAAACAACGGGAGGATGAGAGGCTGAGGTCATACATAACACGGTTCAACAAAGAAGCCCTTTCAATAAGCGTTCCAGGCCACTAAGTATTGTCGTTTTCATTGTGACCATGGTCATGATACATCTGAATGCAATGACTTGTAGCAACAAATCGAGGCCCTTATCAGATAGGAGAAATTACAACGGTTCGTCAACAAAGAAAGGACAGAACCACTGAAGGAGTAGGTTGGTAGGAGGGAAGGCGAGCGCCCTAGGCCACTGTTAGGGGACATAAGGATGATTGTAGGGGGCACCGCAATGTCTGGCTCGTCCAGGAAAGCCCTCAAAACCTACCTCAAGATGGTTCAGAACGTGTAGCTGACGGGTTTTGTTCCAAAGATGCCACGGGTCGACAACCCCATAGTCGAGTTCTCAGAGGAAGATGCTCGATGTCTCCACCACCTCTACGACGACGCACTTGTTATTAGCATATGAGTGGCGGACTACAACATTCACTAGGTCCTCGTTGATAATGGGAGCTTTGCTGATATTCTCTATTACCCAATGTTGCAGTAGATGAGAAGCGATAAAGGACTGATCATACCAACCAGTCCACCACTCGTTGGGTTCAGAGGAACAAAGGTATATCCCATCGGTGCAATCACATTGCCCATGACGGTTGGAGATTTCCCTCGACAGATCACAAAGGATGTAACTTTCCTTATCGTCGACTGCTCGTCCACTTATAATGCCATACTGGGCTAACCTACCCTCAATTCATGGAAGGTCGTGACTTCAACCTATCACCTAATAATCAAGCTCCTCACTGAATACAGAATAGGAGAGGTGCAAGAAGACTAAGTAGCAACACGCGGGTGCTATATAGTGATGCTAGAGATGGACGACCACTTATAGACTATGAACATAGAGGAACATTGGATTTTTACGGAGCCAGTTGAAGTGTTGGAGGAGATACTTCTCGATAACTCCAGATCTGAGCAGACGACTAGGATCGACACCTTCGCCAGTGCTCCCGTTTGCCAAGCAATCATGACCTTTCTAAGAGAGAACAAAGATGTCTTTACTTGGACCCACGAAGACATGCCCAGGATTGACCCTTCAATCAAGGTTCACAGGTTGAATGTATCACCCTCCTTTCTCCCTGTCCGTCAAAAGAAGCAGGTGTTCGCCAAGGAGCGAGACAAGGCTATAGCGAAGGAAGTCCATAAATTGCAGGATGTAGAGTTCATTAGGGAGGTATACTATCCCGACTGGCTAGCTAATGTAGTGATGGTCAAAAAACCCAACAGAAAGTAGAGGATGTGTGTGGACTTCACGGATTTAACAAGGCATGCCCCAAGGATAGCTATGCACTCTCGCAAGTCAATGTCCTAGTAGACTCAATAGTGAGACACCAGTTGTTGAGCTTCATGAATGCTTTTTATGGTTACAACCAAAGCAAGCTAGATGAAGCTAATCAGGAGAAAACTTCATTCGTCACCAGCCAAGGCCTTTTCTGTTACAAAGTGATGTCGTTCGGTCTCAAGTTCGCGGGAGCAACGTATAAAGGCTCATGAACAAAACGTTTGCACATCAGTTTGGGAGGAATGTCCAAGTCTACATGGATGACATGCTAGTGAAAAGTTAACGGGAGGATAACCATTTGGACGACCTCAAGGAGACCTTCGATACCCTTCGCTCTTATAACATGAAGCTCAATCCAAGAAAATGCACATTTGGGGTAATGACTAGAAAGTTAGGGTTCATGGTGTCTTAAAGAGGCATTGAAGTCAACCCAAATAAGATCTGGGTGATAATGGAGATGGCACCGCCAAAAAACGTAAGAAAAGTGCAGAGCCTTAACGGCAAGGTGGCGACACTAAACAGGTTCGTGTCGAGGGCGACAGATAAGTGCTTACCTTTCTTCCACACATTGAAAAAATCTTTTGAATGGACGGGTGAATGCCAACAAGCATTCAAGGACTTAAAAACGTACCTCTCTTCCCTGTAGTTGCTAAGTCCTTCCAAGCTTGGAGAGGAGCTATTTCTCTACCTGGCCGTCTCATCAGCTGTGGTCAATGCAACCTTAATCAAAGAGGAAGAAATGGTGCAGAAGCTCGTGTATTACACTAGCCGGGCACTCCGTGGCGTGGAGGAAAGGTACCCACCGATGGAAAAATTAGCCTTCACCTTGGTTACCACAGCTCGCAAGCTCGAACCCTATTTCTAGGCCCATACAGTGGTTGTCCTAACAGACAAGCCCCTACAAAGGGCAATGAATAATCCCAAAGCTGGTGGACGGATGGCACTGTGAGCAATCAAGTTAAGTGAATTTGACATATAATACCGTTCACGCACTACAATAAAGGGACAAATAGTTGTTGACTTTATCGCGGAGTTTACCAATATAGAAGGTAAGGGGGCAGAAGAGCATCCTCAATGGAGTATTCACACGGACGGATCGTCCAATAGGTAGGCTGACGAAGCAGGAATAGTGATCCACTCTCTAGAAAGGGATGAGATAGAGTGCATAGTTCGTCTCGACTTCCCTACGACCAACAATGAGGTGGAGTACAAAGCTTTAGTGGCAGGACTAGATCTCGCCAAAGCAACAGGGGCCACCAGCGCGGTTATTTACTGTGATTCTCAAGTTGTAACAAGCTAGGTGAACAGCAATTATGAATACAAGGGCGAATGGAGGAAGAAGTACCTGGAGCAAGTAAGAAAACGGATAGGAGACAACCTTTAGGCCAAATTCGTTCAAATCCCGAGAGAGCAGAACGAGCAAGCAAATCGTCTTGCTAAGGCCGCATCAGCAGAAAACATGCTCATCTCGAGCAAGGTACTTTCTTTTGTTCAATCAATTGTAATAGATGACATATTTGTGTAGGAAATATGGTCGAATGACAACTGGACCTGATCGTTTCGTATTTGAGAGTTGACACTCTACTCAAAGGTAAAGAGGCCACAAGGAAGTTGAAGGTCCAAGCAGCATGATTCGTCCTAATGAAAGGCATCCTGTACAAAAAGAAGGTTCTCTTGACCGTACTTAAGATGCCTTACGACCGAAGAAGCTGATTAGGTCATGAGGGAAGTTCACAAAGGAATCTGTGGGAACCATTCGGGGTCATGGTCGTTAGTGCGAAACTAGTATGAGCAGGATATTATTGGCCTACTATGCAGAAGGATGCCTAAACTTATGTTAAAACTTGCGACAAGTGTCAAAGGTTCAGCAACATCATCAGATAGATAACGGAAGAGCTCGTTCCGATGAAGACCCCGTGGCCTTTTGCTCAATGGGGGTTGGACATCATGGGTCCATTCCTGACTGCAATAAGTTAGCTAAATGTTCCTAGTAGTCAGTATCGATTACTTCACCAAATGGGTGGAAGCTGAAGCACTGGCCACCATCACGGAGAAAAACGTACGAAACTTCATCTGGAGAAACATCATTTACAGGTACGGGATCCCTAGAGTCTTGGTCTTGGACAATGAAAAGTAGTTCGACAATGAGTCATTCAAGGATTTTTGCTCACAATTGGGAATCAAGAACCACTACTCCTCACCTGCCCACCCTAGGCTAATGGACAAGTTGAGGTCACAAACCAATCCTTACTTAAACTCATTAAGACTCAACTTGAGGGGGCAAAGGGCATATAGCCAGACGAGCTACCTAGTGCACTATGGGCATACAAGACGACCCTTTCAACTAGCATACGAGAGTGAGGCTGTTATCCCCGTTGAGGTCGGACTTACAAACTACAAGGTGAAGAACCATAATGAAAGTAGGAACGATGAAGCCATGCACCTACAGCTAGACCTAGTAGATGAGTTCAGAGCAATAGCCGAACAAAGGTTAGCACGATACCAGGACCTCATGGCCAAGCACTACAATTCCAGGGTCAAACACAGGGACTTTAAAGTTGGAGATCTTGTCTTGAGGAAGGTGACAGATGCTAAGAGATCCCTCCTAAGGGAAGTTAGGACCCCCTATAGGATCAATTCGTGGCAGAGGAAAGACACCTATCACCTAGAAATGCTCGATGGACAAAAGTTACATCACCCGTGGAACACCGAGCACCTAAAGATATACTACCAATAGGCACCGACATATAGACTACCACTCCTTATTTCCAGTTTATTTCTTTCTAGTTAGTTTTTATTATCTACAGTACTTTTTAGCCCAAAGGGCAACTTTTTATTTTTCAAGAACAATTTTTGCTTATGCACGTCTTTATCATAATAAGAAAAGTTATTCAGGTATACCATGCGCATATATACATTTCTACAAAACCGTGTCTACAACTAAGTCTTTAAGTGGAAAAATGCATTCCAAAAGATACATTTAAATTTATTTAAAGTCCATAAGTGGGCGGACACATCCTAAAGGATGCCTTGAAATTTACTAAAGTCCACGACTAGATGGATACATCCCAAGAGATGCATTTAAATTTATTTAAAGTCCATAAATGGACAGACACATCCTAAGGGATGTCTTGAAATTTACTAAAGTCCACTAGTGGATGGATACATCCCAAGGGATGCATTTAAATTTATTTAAAGTCCATAAGTGGATGGACACATCCTAAGGGATGACTTGAAATTTACTAAAGTCCATGAGTGGACGGATACATCCCAAGGGATACATTTAAATTTATTTTTAAAGTCCATAAGTGGATGGACATATCCTAAAGAATGCCTTGAAATTTATTAAAGTCCATGAGTGGACAGATACATCCTGAGGGATGCCTTGAAATATATGTATGTCTTTAAAGGGATGGATATATCCCAAGGATATATATATGAGTCCTTAAGTAGACGGATTCAAAAATCCTAAGGGATAACTTGAAATTTACACAAGTCCTTAAGTAGACGACACATCTTGAGGAAAATATGAAATGTATACAAGTCCTTAAGTAGACAGATACAAGGAAGTCCCAAGAGATAACTTAAAGATCATGTAAGCGGATTTCATAATTCCTTAAGTGAACGGATCCAAGGATACCCATGGATACCTTGAAGAGCACAAATGTGGACAGACCATATTTATTTAAAAGATTTACAAAATCCAACCCATGACTTGGACGGACTATGGTCGTCCTAAAAATCTACTAAGTCACGCTTATAAGGCAGACAAATCATTCTTGGGTTAAAAGCTAAATGAATGGCATAAAGCCTTCAAAGCTGATGGATGTAAGATGCAATATCTTTAAGATAAAACGGAAGCAAATAAACTTATAAATTAAAAACCCAAAAATTTGTGGGCAACGTTAAGATTACACAACCAGTGTTCTCAAAATAATTTCCACAATAAAATAAAAAATGTATAAAGAAAAGAAAAGAAAAAAACTAGGGCTGGTCAACATGGGCCTCCTCGTCCACTACTTTCTCAGTTGGCTTGGCCTCCTCAACTAGACAGTTCTCATCGCCGATGGATTTAGTTTGTTTATCTTAGGGAGCAGCTCCTTCGTCACCTTGAGCGTCGGGAGTAGGGTCACCCTCAAATAGCTCGTCAGTGCCTTCAGACTCGATGGATCTCGTTGAGGTTTAGGCCACGTCATCCAAGGAGACCTGAGATACGTCCAGGTCGGGAAAGAGAACCTTGACCTGAAGGAGGCGCTCATTAAAGTCGTCATCATAGCAGCCACCAAGCTCCTTAAGGAAACCTTTGGAGTTGCGAAACTCCATTTTCCCGTACTCCTTGGCCTGACAAACTTGCTTCCTTAACAAGAAGATCTCTCCTTCCTTGTCTTTGAGTACCTTCTTCAACGCCTCAGCCTGAGCCTCCGACTCCTCCAAGGCCTTCCTCGTCATGTCAAGTTTTTATACATGAACCTCCCACGAGGCCTTAAGCTCATTCCGCTCCATCATTATGGCCTCGGTCCTCTCCTTTAGACGGTTAACCAGCTTCTCATGGGCCATGCAATGGTCCATTAGCCCCTTCATCATCAACACCCCCTACAAGAGTAAAACATAGGGTCAGAGATGAAGGTAATTGAAAGGCGGAAGGAAGAAGGACGAAAAGAAAAGGGGACGGTCACACACTTGAGCCAAGCAAAAGAGGCCGGTTTCCCCTATGGCCTCCGTTGCATGATTGCCCAAGTCCTCATAATCGTCGTCCTTGATGATGGACGAGAGTTGGCCAAGAGCGTATTGCGAATCTTCGCGGAGGAGGGGGGCGTTGCTCAGTGACTTGGCCTTTGGCCGACATTAAGCCCTTCCCAATCCCATGACGAGGTGGAGAAGGCAACTTGGTAGCTGGAGGCGACTCCCCGATAGTATGAGGGACCACCTTCAGCTTCTTCGCCAGACGGTTGAACTTGTCCGTCGTTTTCCTCTTAACGTATGGCTTGAGTGGGCTCGTCACTCTAGTAGGAGGCACACCCTTCTCCTTCTTTTTCTTCGCTTGCTCGGCGGCTTGTTAACGAATGTAAGCCCTCCTCTTACCGTCTTCCATTTCTACACCAAAGGAAACGGTAAGAAAGAGTTAGACAAAAATTACAAAAGAATAAGAAGTAAGCGACGGACTCATGTTAGCGTGCTTGTGCGTTGTAGTGACGAGTAGTATCTGTAGGCTCGAGACCCTCACAATGCCAGTGCATGGTGTTCAAGGTGACGAGCTTCTTCCACATCCTCTCTTCTAGTGGAATACGAAAGATCTTCTCTAAGAAGCTCCATTGCTCAAGATCAACCTCTGGACGGTCCTGAGCTGCAACAAGAGATCATTAGACAAACATGTAAAACAGACAAATTAAATAAATGAGCAGATTAAGTAGACGGATGCCTACCAGATGGGGGCATGATACCCCAAATTCGATATTGGTAATATTAAGTTCTATGCAAAACTCAATTTTCATAATATTGAGTTCCAAAAAAAAAAAAAAGATCATTCACCAAATAGTTACAAAATAATACTATTTTACTAAAAATTTCAAAAATAAATAGAATTCAACCGAAAATTTAAAAAATAAGCAGTGTTATGATATTTTGCCCATATAAATCTCAATGAAACCATAAAGAAAAGAAAAAAAAAAAACACTATCAATTGAAAAAAAAAAAAAAAAAAACCGCGTACACCTATAACCTACTGGTCTTACTATTAAAAGAAATGAAATCGTACTGACTATTGAATGAATCGGTTCTAGTTTCAATTAGTTCATACTACTTTTGAAAAGTGAGTGGGAATGCATCCTGTTTCTATTAGCACTCTCTCGTTTCTTCTGCAGGTCTGTCGGACGGTAAAGATCATTCAGATATACCACGATCTGAACTGAAGACAAGACAGATCGTTTCTTCTAGTACTTGTCTTATTTCTGCAAAGTAAACACAGATGATCAACACAGTAGCAGAGCAAAAACTCAAACGCGAGGTAGGCTCTTTCTCTGTTATTTTCAAAATGATGTTGTGAAACAGTTTTTTTTTTTTTTTTTGTTAAAAAAGAACTAGAAAATACGAGAATCGCGGGGGGTTATTGTTTTCAGTAACTCAAAAATTGCCGTGCAAAGACCAAAAATATGTGTTTATGTAATTAGGACAGTGGATTAAGTTTCGCACCTCTCTCAATTTTGCTCTTGGTTATTCTCAAAAAAAAAAAAAAAAAAAACTCTTGATCATTCTCAAAAAAAGAGAAAGAAATTTGCACTTGGTCTCCTTGACTAAATTTTATATTTTATTTTTTCTCTTATCTTTCTAACAAGGTTGGCCAGTGACTAGCGGCGGAAACAAGGTGGACAGCGGTAGTTGAAGATTCAAACAAGTTCTTGCGAAACCAAACAAATGTAACAGCATCCACACCTATAGGTCCAAAACTTTCGTTCTATTTTACAATATCAATTTACTTTTTTATTTGTAGTTCATGCATTATTGTTTTAGTAATGTTGCGTAAGCTTTTTGAAAATACATACCAATAAAAAGATGTTGTAAAAATATATGTTATGCTATTTAAATAATAAAAATCGTTATTTAAATACTTTTACCAACCTCTTTTTTAATTTACAAAAACATTAATCAGATTATTTATAATGCATTCTTTTTTATTTAAATAATATTTTTTTATTTTTTATTATAATTATTTTACTTACCCTGGTCCCACCACTTAACCACTCCCCCCTCTCGAAAACTCCACCTGAATACTCTCTTCCTTTTTCTTTTTCTTTTTCTTTTTCTTCTTCTTTCTTCCTTTTTCTTTTGCTATTCTTTCTTTCTTCTTCTTCTTTTTCTTTTGCTATTCTTTCTTTCTTCTTATTCTTTTTCATTTCTAAAAAAAAAATTATTTCTCTTTCTCCTCCCATCTCTCTCTATCAAACTAGTGCTCTGTTCAAACCTGAAAAAAAAATCTCTCTTACACTTTCTCTCTCATGGCAGCGGCAAGCATTCCATGGTAGCAGTGGCTTGGGTTTTGGGTTAATTTGTATTTTACCAAATGAATTTTTTGGTGTTTTATTTTGAGGTGATTTTAAGTTAGATTTGTGATGATTTTTCATTAATTTTGGGTTGATTGTGTTTGTATTAAATTGATGTTATAATGGGTTGGTTGTGGTGGTGGTGTTTGAATAGGGGTGTTTAATTTTGGGTTGATTGTGGTTGTCTTTTTTTTTTTTTTTTTTTTTTAATTCAAGATAGATTTTTTACTCTAGCCTAATCTAACTGTGCATACGTGTGAAACACTCTCTTGAACACTTGAACCTCGGTTTTGGCCCCCCCACCCTATAAGTATTTATACTTATAAAATGACCACTGTACTAAGGAGGAGCGGTAGTTTGTCTTCTTCTTGATATTGAAGAGAGGGTGAGAGAGAATCTGACAAGACAAGGAAGAGGAGAGAGAAGAAAAAATAATCATATACAAAGTTACGTATATACATGATTATTGTAGCAATTTTAGGAATTTTACCTGTAAAGTTATGCAAAATTTTACTAGCCAGGTTTATTTGAAAAAATTATCTATATACTATATAAAATCAAAGCTTTTAATTTTTTGTTGACTTAGTTTTGGAAGTCTTACAATTTTCCACATCATTATTATTTTTTTAATTAATTAAATTTTTAGTTTTAACTTTTTGACTTTCAACCTTAAATCCCCTGATAAATCTCTTTCTCCATCTTGCAAACCATAAAATTCACTGTATGTTTTGAACTGGTATGCACTAGCCCTCCTCCCCACCTCTCCTCTCTCTCTCTCTCCATCTCTCCCAAGACCGAAGGGAAGATTGTATGGTAGAACGTAGAAGCAGAAGTAGAGTTTGATTTAGCCAAGGCACCTGGATCCCACTTGAAGGATTTGTTTGGCTGCTCAAGAGTTTGAATTAGAACTGCTATGAAGTTATTGTAGAGGATTTTCTTTATCCGCCTTGAAACTTAAAAGCAGTCACACTAGAAATAAGATTCCTCAAGGGTCTTTTGGGTACATGACTGTTGTAAATCCAATGTCAGTAGGTAATATAATTATTCTATGATTTTAATTGGCAAATAGGAAAAGGCATATAGAACACATAGGCTATCTAGAGTTTCTTTATGCGACTAGGATTAGCAAAAGAAGAAGAATGAACAAAAGAAATGTTTCAATTTTTTCACAAAAATCTCTTAAAATTACACTTGCAAAATGCAAAATCTTTTAAGGTTGTTTTCTAGCATCATTATAAGGTATAATTACTTAGGTATTATATACTAGATTTTTTAATTAAATTCAAACAAATGATTGCAAAATTTTACTTGCAATTTGCCAAATATTCACGTATGTTTCAGAAAAAAAAAAAAAAACTAAATATTATGTTGTTTTAAGGTTATTTTCTTGCATCATCATAACAAGACAACTTTTTCAGTATCATTATAATAGGACAAAACTTAGCTACAATTACTTAAGTATTATATATTAGATTATTCAATTAAATTCAAACAAATGGTTTCATTAACCAATAAACATAAACAATGTTATATTTTTTAAGGAGGATTAAATTTAATACAACTTATTCTCCAGAAAAAAAAAAAATCAATACAATAATATATATTTTTTGAAATCAATACTAAATTCGATTGGGAAATCTAATGCATTACATCTAAAGAATATATCCTCTATCTCGCTTGTTTGTGTTTTGTTTCTTAATATATATATATATATATATATATATATATATTATATATATTATATTATACCCATTCTAACATTTGCCAGATAGTATTCAAATTTATGTTTTTGTTTATTATGGCTATTCAATTACTAAGGTCGCCTTTTATTTCTAAGCATATTATGCATTATACCTAGTTTTCCTACTAAATTAAATTATATGATGTTCATATATATATATGTATGTATGTATGTGTGTGTGTGTCTATATATGTGGTGTGTGTGTGTGGTGTGTGTGTGTGTGTGTGAGGTGTGGTGTGTGTTAAATATCACTGTTAATAATTTTCCGATGCATCGCACGGGTTAACGACTAGTCTATAGAATTTTTGAATTTGAATCTTTGAATCAATTGTGTCTAGGGGTGTTCACCAAACCGTTCAAACTACACGACCACACCTAAACTGATCATAACCATCTGTAAAATGAAATAACTGCATGACACCGCAATTGGTAATAAAACACACCACATTATGCGATGTGGAGTACGGTTTTATGATAAGCATAAAATTGCACAGCTCTGCACCACACCCATATATTTTTATTTATTTTGTATTAAATATATATTAATAATTTAAAAATATATGAAATAAGTGATCAGCCTAGTGTTAGTGCATTTCAGTTTCATGTTAAAATGATTTCGCTTTGGTTAGGAAAACATCATTTACTTCTCCACCTCACACTCACTCTCACAAAATCAAAAGTTCAAAAAGTTTATATTATTTTCTTTTTTTTGTTTTGTATACACTATATATTTGTGATACCTTTAGCTTACTGCCAATTTGTTTTGGATTATTTTTTGTCTTGTATATATTTGTGTTACTTTATTGGTCACACAGGTTATATATATTTTTTTAAAAAAAATTACTATCATATTGTCATGATTATTTTGAGAATTTTTTTTTTTTTTTTACTATTGTCATGATTAATAGTAAATTAGAAATTGGCATTGACATCTTAAAAAATATATCATCCCAAAACCAACCAAACCGCACCTTGTATACCGCACTGAACTAAACCGCACCGCACATGTGATTGCAAAATTGAGGTGCGGTGCGGTTAAGATTTGGCTAAACCACACCGCAGAGTGTGGTGCTTAAAATGGCCCAAAACCACACCAAACCATACCTCGAACACCCCTAGTTGTGTCTTTATACACATTTGTCCCAGAAAACAATAGAAATAGTTTCTCAAAATATATGTTTTTTTTTAATTGTTGTTGATTTTTTTTAAGAAGTTAAAAATATGTTAAAACTGCACACCGCTGAGTATTAACCTCTTGGTTCGCGAGGGCCAAATGTTTTAGAGCATAAACTTATTAAAAAAAGTTCTTTTTAAAAAATCTCAGAATTTTTTATTTATTTAAATTTGGAAGTATAAGGTGGAGTTGAGTTTCAAAACTTAGTTGTAAGGGTGTAAATATATATATATATATATATATATATATATATATATATATATATATATATGAAATTAAGTAACTCTTTTTTATGGACAGGGCAAAGTTTATCTTCTCCAATTTATTACGTAATGATTTATAAGATTATTTATATGAATAATTTAAATAAATCACAAAATTCATTAAAAAAAGTCAAAAACTAAAGTTATACGTAGATTGTTTATTCAACTATTACATAGTGAGTTAAGAGAGATAGGTCAAACTTTAGAGCTAAACTTTTCTCCTTTTTGATAAGTATTACCTAATTAGAAAACTCAATATTAGAATAAGTTTTTTTTTTTTTGGTTAACATGTATGATGGATAAGAAAGAAATATGATTAAAACTAATAATTTTAATCCCACTCCTTATGAGATTTTCCAAAAATTTTATAAATTGATAAGGTTATAGATGGAACTTTAGACTTTTGAATTTACGACACGTGTTTTAAGTTCATTGAATTGGGTGCTTTGAAAGAACACTAATGGTATATTTGGTACGTTATGGTAGACTCTATAAATGTTTGGTCTTCAATGTTTCAGTTGTGTCAGTTTAGTCCCTAAACTTATGGTTATGGTATTATGTCAAAATAATCTCTGCTGTTAAATAATAGATGAAAAATGTTGACGTGGATAATGACCAAAATAAGAATTATTCTTAAGACATCTAGGATGGCGCCTGAATTGTCACATCATATTAATTAAAAAAATAAAAAATTCAGTCAAAATAAACTAAAAATATATATTTTTCATTTTTGTTTTCATTCAACAGAACCAGTCATGAACTAAAAGGTGAGATATGTTTAAGGTTGAGACTTTGAGGTTATATTTATATAAATATAATAGCGCATGTTCTATCTTAAAATAAGGCTAAAAATAATAAATAAATATTAGACTTATATGCTTATGTTCTTCCTTCTAAAAAAAAAAAAAATTACTTATGTTCTTGCTATAGCCAAAGGGTCTAAGAGTATTCTTTAGGGACAAGATTTCTCTCCAAGTTTCTTAACAATCTTCCAAATCTCTCATTAAAAATCAAAAAAATTATGGACTAATAACTAATGAGATTGAGATAGAGAGACCGAAAAATTATGTGGATGGTTAAATGTAATTTACTATTCATATATTAAAAAAAAATGAGATTGACAAAGCATCTATGAGAGAGAGAGGAGCCACCACTATTGTCATGCTGGCCTCCTTTCACTTCATGGTATTCAATTTTTAAACACAACACAAAAAAGTTGATTTTCAAGGTCCTGTTACTCTTTTGCATTTATTATTGTTTTTTGGTTTCATGATTTTTTTTTTTCAAAATTAATCTTACTTTCAAGCAACGATAATATTCTTCGCATGCGTTTGGAATCTCAAAACAAAGGTATCCCTAACATACTTATGATTCTTATACCATTTTAACAATTTATTATTTCTTATATCTTAAACTATTTTGTTTAATTATCTTATACCTTTGTAATAGTTATTTTGACATGTAATTTCTTAAATAGCTCCAACAAACAAATTGTTTGTTTGTTTAGATCCCTTAAAACCAGATTAGTTTAACTTAGCAAATTAACCAAGTAGTTACTTAGGTTAATTATTCAAATTTAAGTTAAACTCATGCAATCATATTACTCAGTTTGGAAAAGTAAAGTAGACAGTAATATGATGACCTAGGAAAACCAATGAAACTAACTGTTTCAAGATAAAAACTTAGGGAGGATTTAAGGTTTAGATTTAAGGTTTAAATATATTGTAATCTTCTATTCTATCACAATAGATTTGTTTACCTCGAAAATAGCTAGGTTAAATCCTCAGTTATGTATGATCTTGTTACATCAACTTCAAATCTACCGGTTCTAATGGTATGAGAATGATTTTTGTTAATGACTTTGAAAAGAGAAGGCACAGTACTTTTTAGATTTAACAAGAGTACCTCCAAAGTCATAACAAAACATGCCTTAAAGTTTCCTTTAAATACTATGTGAAATAGATCTAAAACCGTAATCACTTAATTGGCTTAATGAGCTCTTAGGCCGAAAGTAAATTCTGCAAAACCCGTCGGTCAAACCTGTTCTCTCGATTAGTCGAACCTGGCATGTTTCGAATTCCTAAACCTGCAGCTTCCATTTTCTTGTATTCTGACTTGCAACAACTTGAGCATTGTCTAACCAAACCTATAAACTTAAGAATCTCTATCTAGACAAGTTTGTATTCACGGTTTGCCAATTATTCTAAACTTTTAGAACCTAACACAAATCATGTCTATAATTCTTTATTTTGGCCTTATGTGTGACTAAACATGAGCAGAAAGTGATCGTAACTTAATTGAGAAGGGTCAAGGCTAGGGATATTGTCATTTTTTATTGGTAAAAGACTTTAAGTTGTAGCCAAAAAGTTTTTTTTTTTTTTTTTTTTTTTTAAGATTATGCGGTATGTTTCTTCTCAATCAGCTCAAGAACATCATAGACTAATTCTAATAAGGTATCCATTGACAAAATATATGCTTTAGAGATTGAAGTTATTTGTTTAGTGCATTCTAAGTATATTATACATTCTCCTGATGTTAATTGCTAAATTGGGATAAGAATGTTCAACCCTTGGCCTTACATTAAAATAAGTTTTTACCTTTCAATCATCATTTTTGTCTAATTATTTTTATTATACAAAAAATTGATTAAAGAACCTCTCTTTTTTTCTTTTTCTTTTTGACTTTTGTAGGAAAATGCAAAAAATGAAGAATTCATTGCCTAATGGACTAGGTATTGATCATTGTGGTGACAATTAGGAAGCCGATTTTGTGCATCAATCCTTATGTAACCACCATGTAGGTTTCACCATTTAATTTTTTTTTTTTAAGATTTAAAATTCTTTCCAATATTTCTTGATTTGTTTATATTAATGTGATTTTTCTTTTCTTTTTTCAAGAGTGTTCACAAGCATGAATGAAAACCTATATGGTGAAATCAGCCAATTATTTTAATTACAAACTCTTTTGGTCTTCTATATGCACTTTTGCCACTTCTTTTATCATAAATCAAAAATTAAGTAAAGAACTATCTAAACCTATCTCACTACATTTGCATCACTCTAAATTGTTTTCAAAATTAAGTATTTGGTTTAGTAACCATACTCGATGATCAGTTGGTTGTCATACATGTGTTGTACATGGATGGTCTAAATTTTTTTGCCAAAGTGGCACATTCCTTGAAATATTCTCTCTTCATCGTTCCACATAAGACTCCCAAACAATTTATTTTTTAGGTGAAACTACAATGTTGGTCCCTCAAGTTTACCCTATGTGCGCAATTAGTCCCTCAAGTTTAAAGTGAGCACAATTAGTCTCTCAAGTTTTAAAACTGAGTTGTATTAGTCCATTTACTAAGTGCCATTAGTAGCGTTGCTTACGTGGCTATTGGAATAATGACTTGGCATTTTTTGTAATAATGTGGCATTTATTTTTAGTAAAAAATTACAAAATAAATTTACACAGACAATATTTACAATCTGGTACCAAATTAAAAAGATATTTTCTACTGATGGTACAAAGCACTAACCTACCACTAGTGGGATGCACTTTCATTCTGAGCCCAAGGAGGAGGCTCATCTGAATCTGGCCTACCGCCGGTGGGATGCACTATTATTATGTAGTACTAGTATTCGATTTGAACACAACAAGCTTGCTGCCATGCTTCTAACTTTTATATTGCGTTGCGTTGGACTTGGCCTCTTCTTTTGTTTCTGTAACTCAAAAGAATCAAGATAAGAGATCAATTGTTGGGCAAATTACAACTTACCCACCTGTGATTTGGTCGAAATTTAAGTTACCTACTTGTAGTTTGAAATTTGACACTTTTCCCACCTGAGATTTGACCTAAATTTAAGTTGCTTACCTGTGGTTTGAAATTCCATGATGAAAGTGTTCCAATGGATAGTTTTTGATCTTATTTAATCTTGTATTTTTATGTTTATTGTTTTTTGGAGAAGAAAGACATAAAAATAGAGCAAAATTACATATTTAGCTCTGTTTTTAACAGAGGTAGGTTATAGAAATCTAACTAAGCAAACCTCAGGTGGACAAAGTGTCAAATTTCAAACCACAGGTAGGCAACTTAAATTTCGACCAAACCACAAGTGGATAAATTGTAATTTGCCCTCAATTGTATGAATGTATAGTGATAAATAAATAAATTAAACAAGGAAGGAAGGAAAGAAATATGATATCATATGAGACATTGAGGAGGAGGAGGAGGACAGTGGAGAACTCGGGTTGTAAATATTGTTTGTGTAAATTTATTTTGTAATTTTTTACTAAAAATAAATGCCACGTCATTACAAAAAATGTCAAGTCATTATTCCATTAGCTACGTAAGCAATGTTACTACGGTAGTTAATAAAAATACCAATACAACTCAGTTTTAAAATTTGAGAGATTAATTGTGCTCGCTTCAAACTTGAGGGACCAATTGCACACACAAAATCAACTTGAGGGACTAATATCGTAGTTTTGCCTATTTTTTAATTAATTTTTAACCTTTATTTTCAATACATGTACACCAATACTTCTTTTCTATTCTTTCTCTCATGACACTCATTTTCTCATGGTCTCTTGCATTCTTCACTTGGACCTACATAGTATATAAACTCTAAACTCTGAAGGTTAGAAGCCTAGAATCCTCTCCCCCCTCAGCTCCATGTAAAACTCAGCCTCTCGCTTGCCTCCTAAAGAGGTTAAAATGAGTGAAGGTGTTGATACCCAGATGATGGTGGTAGCGGTGTCAAACAAATATTACTCCATTATTTCTATTGTGAAGTCCTTTAAAAATAATGATTCTCTGTTTGGTTTATGAGAAAGCTAAGGAATTAAAATTTTAAATAAAAAAAAAATATTTCGGAATATATTCATTATTGTTTCTTCCCCTACTTTCCTTAGCTACCAATTGAAGCAATTTAGAATCACTCACAAATTTGAGCTGGGTAAAGGAGAACAATCGGCCTTAATTTTGTTTGTGGAGAAAACGAAGCAAAAGAGAAGTACCAATATATTGGGTTTAGTTTTTTTCAATGTTTCTATGTTATGTTTATTTATATATTTTTATCATTTTTGTGCAGAATATAGTTTATTTTGCCTGAAGGATCATGTTAGTAAGAACAAATGACTATATCTGCTGGATTTTCGACAAAAGGCCTCCAATGGTACTTTTATTTTTTATTCTTATTTGATCTGTCTTCTTTTGTTTCTGTATAGATAAATCTCCTGTGGTGCAGCTTAATGCTTTAAAATATTGAAATCGCAAGTAACATATGAAGTTACTATTTTGCTAAGTGACATTTAGTGCTGCCCCTATTTAACTTCGAATCAGTTATTGCTTCCTTTTTTCTTTTTTCTTTTTTATTGATTTCATTTGTAATTTGTGGAGTAAACGATAAATGTTATGTTGATGAAAATTTGTATTGGTGCAGCATGTAACTACAATTAGTCTTGCTCAATAAGTGCTACCCCTATTTAACTTCAAGTGAGTTGGTGCTTTCTTTTTGTTATATTGAAGTCATCTGCAATTTGTGAAGCCAAGGATTAATGCAATGTTGATGTAAAAAAGTATTGATGCACATGTAATTGATTCAATATATATATATATATATATATAAAATGTTACTTCATGTTATTACTTTACATATGTTCAACATTCTACATAACTTTCTCATATAGAAGTTTACAACATTATCCGCACATTGCGCAGGCCCTTGACTAGTTAGTTTAAATGTCTCACCATTTTTTTCCATTACTTTTATTTGTGTTGATAGGAAATAAACAAAATGCAACGTTCAGAGATCTCAGCACCTTCACCTTCTAAGATCCAATATGAGGTAACTTCAGCACTCCCAACTTCTTCAAAAAGAAGAAGGTTAGTATCTGAGGTTTGGAATGACTTCAATAAGGTTGAGGTTGGTGGGAAGGTCCGGGCCATATGTAAACATTGTTGCAAGGATTTTTCAGGGTCAAGCAAAAGTGGGACAACACACTTGAAAAATCACTTGTTAAGATGTTCGGCTATAAAAAGTGGAGAATCATGTAAAGAAATAATATCTCTTAGCAAAACAGGTGATTTTAAAAATCCAACTGTCATCGATGGGAATTCTGTGTTTGATGAAGAAAGGAGCTGCTTGGATGTGGTAAGAATGATTATCAAGCATGGCTATCCATTGAATATGGTTGAGCATGAGTACTTCAAAGTTTTTGTGAAGAATTTGCAACCAATGTTCAAACTTCATTCACAAGACACTTTAAAGGCTGGCATTCTTCATGTCTATAGAGAAGAAAAGGAGAAACTGTGCAAACACCTTGGTATGCTCTCTTGTTGCTTCAGTTTGATACTTAATTTTTGGACATGTGATGGGAAAAAGAATAAGTATTGTTGTTTTACTTTGCAATTTATTGAAGATGGTCTGAAACTGAAGAAGAAGATTCTTGCCGTAAAAAATGTTGGATACAATTATACAGGAGAAGCTCTTTTTGGGATAGTAAAAAGTCTGCTTCTGGAGTGGAACATTGACAAGAAATTGTGCTCTATAACAGTAGAAAGTTCTTCCTCAAATGATCAAATGGTTAAGACCTTAGAAAGTTGGCTTGGTAATCAAGGTTGCCATCCTTTCAGAGGGAAATTATTTCACATCCGTTGCATTACACATATTATAAATCTCCTTGTTCAGGATGGATTGGATGAGATAGATGATATTCTTCATAAGATAAGAAAAGCTGTCAAATACATCAGTGAAACAACAATTGGGAAAGAAAAGTTTCAAGAGGTTGTAAAGAAACTGAATTTGCAAAGCAAGGACATTACTTCTCAAGGTGTTCCTATAAGGTGGGATTCCACCTTTTTCATGCTTGAGAGTGCATTGGAGTTCAGGGAAGCATTTTCTTACCTACAGAGTAGCGATTTTGACTTCCCTGTAAATTTATCTATGGAGGAATGGGATAAGGCAAAAGTCATGCATAAATGTTTGATTGTTTTCTATGATGGCATATGCAGTTTTTTGGGAAGCAAATGTCTCACTACAAATGTGTATTTTCGTAAGATTTTTGATATTCATCACAATTTGCTTCAATGGCAAAAAAGTGAACATACATTTATTCGCTTGGTTGCAAAGAAAATGGGTGAGACATTTGACATGTACTTTGACTATTGTACTTTCGTTTTGGCAATTGCAGCAGTTTTTGACCCACGGACAAAATTGGACTTTGTGCATTACTTGTTCACAGAGTTATATGGTGGGCATACAAAGAAATACTTATTGATTGATGATGCTCTTGGTCATATTTTTGATGAATATGCAAAAGGCCGTAGCAGTCGAGCATCTACTTCATATGATGATAATTATTCTGATATACTAGATAGGTGGTACAAGTCTAAAAGAGATATGAATAAGGCTCATTCACAAAGGGCTGAGCTCCATCGATATTTAGAAAAGCCTATACCTGATTTTGAGGGAGAGTTTGACATATTGGGTTGGTGGCATACAAATAGTACAAAATTTCCAACTCTTTGGAGGATGGCTTGTGATATCCTGACAATTCCACTCACAACTTCTATATCAGATTCTGCTTTCAGGATTGAAACTATGACAATCAATCCAACCTTTAATGGTTTGGATCCTGACATCATAGAGGCCTTGGTATGTGGGGAGAACTGGTTGGACAATCCTATTAGGATGTAAGTACGATTTTCATTCATTAAGAATTTAAGATCCTTTTATATGCGCCTTCTATTCTATGCATTCCTTAACTCCCTTTTCATTCTATTTAACTTCAGCACACCTAACAAGGACAATGAACACTCTTCAGCACACCTAACAAGGACTTCTTTAAGCTTGGAACCTCAAGAGGCACTATTTCACTCTCTTTTGTTTTACTATTTTCTTTTCTTTAAGAAGTGATGTTTGTGTTGACATTGCTTCCACCTGCAGAAACATGCTTCCTCTATTGCCAACACGAAACTCATGCTTGCAAAGCTTAGTTCAACTTGGCGCCCTGAGCCACTTCCAGCTCCAACCGGTGAGTTCCATTCTTATTATGTTTTATCTTCTTTTTTTACTCTTTTAATAGAAGGTTAGAATACCTTGTCGTAACGTTCAATTTTTGTGGTTCATGTTATTTCCTTCATGACTTAAAATTCACGTAATAAAATGCAACTTTTTGTCTACCATGATTTTTCTTTAAAAAACTACAATGTCACCTGAATTTTTTTTGGTTCATGCTTAAGTTCAAATATTGGTTCCATCCCTGGTGCCATGTAGCCTTCACTCTTCAGTCTTCAATCAAATTGTCCATCAACCAATGTATTTGTAGCCAAGGACTTCATACTCAAAAATGCTATTAAATGAGTTGCTCAACAGGAATTCATGATTTCATCTTCGTTGTGTGTGAATATTAACGCATCTACTTAGTAATGATTTCACCTGGTTATCAGTGTGCTCAGATTTCCTGTGTTTCTACTGCAGGTTTCATCATCAAATCATCTGATTATGGTTCTAGTGCCAATGATGCTGAGGGGCTGAGGACCGTATTAGAACACTGGAATTTCAGTTCCAAGATAGGCTTGCAGCTGAGAAGCTTGAGTGGGAAATGGAGAGAGCGGAGTATGAAGCCCAGTTGGCAGCAAAGCAGGCTCAAAATCTTCAGTATAGGGAGCAATATGCCCAGGAGAAGTTTGAGCTAGAGCAACGGTTCAAGCATGTAGAGCTTGAGAGGCAGAAGCTGCTTAATCATGTTCTACTTAATCACGGGTATCCTACACCATCATATGCTTCTCAGTTGGAAGTTTCCAATCAGCAAGAATCGTGGTATGAGGGTTCACGCCACCATTTAGACACCATTTCAGATATTTCTCATTGTCCTGATGGCTTCCTGTATAATTCTCAAAATCATGCTACTTTGAGTTTAGCCGCATTGGACCTGGTTTGTATGAATGAGGTCCCTAAATCTCCGTTGATTCCAACTCCGAGGACTCCAACTCCGACCACTCCATAGCAACTAGAACATGATTTCCCATTAGATCAGAATTTCTACCAATAGTTCCTTGGCAACGATGCTCAGTGGACTATGTCGTAAATGTTTTATATCTCTACTGGCATGTAAATGACGTGCATTGAAATAAAATGTAAATCAAACAATGATGTATGTGTTACGATCTAAATTCAAATCAGTGATGATGATCGGCATCTTGATTTGAAGTCTAATACTCTAAATTTGATGAATGTACTGAATATATATGTCAAATACTCTGATTAGGATCTTTCAAAACTACATATGTCAAATTAAATACACGTGTATAAGTGGGTTAAGTGTTTTGTTCTTAAATAAGGACTCAAATTTTAAATCTTATCTATACCAAAAATCGATTTGTGTCTATACATAAGTAGTATCATATCAATTATAATTAAAAAAAAATGCACATTTATAACATATAAAGATGCATATCCTTGTCGTCACATATATAGAAATTTCTCATCCAACATTATGGCTCTTCCGTTTGCTAATTTTTTCATTACATAGATAAAGTAAACTGTTCCCAGCTTCCCAGAAACACGATATAGTCTCCTTTTCTACAATGGGAATTTGTCATCATGAAATATCAGTTCTCATACGTTACATGAAATCTCCTGTGCTTTCTGGCTTACTAGTGTTGATCCAATTTTTGTCAAATGCATTCCTTCTCCTATAGGAAGGGTAACGGATTTAACTCCACAATTCTTTCCCTCAACAACTTCTGCTAATGATATCCCATCTTTTCTACGGTGAAAATTATTTACAACCATTGTAGACCCACTTGGATTAAGGTTTATGGTCTTGAATATTTTCAAGTGATCTTGAAATTTCCAATCAATAACTACAAAACCAATATTCTTGTATTCCTTGATCACTTCACAAGGATTTCCATAGACAAATTTGATCACGTTTTCAAGGTTATTTCCCTTAACGTATCAAAGCTTTGCTTTTTTCCGTGTCATATATCTTCATGACCAATACAAATAAGTAGTCCATTAGTTTGCTTTGCAGCAACAGCTAGAGCTATTGTTAATGGAGTTATGCCATCTGAGGTGATTTGCACCATTAATCTAGCTCGCTTTCTAGCTGCCAAAGCTGATACAAACTCGATATATTTGGGTTCAGTCAGTCTTGAGCCTTCAACATTAATTTTTTTTTTTTTTTGATAAAAACTTTTTAAAAATAGATTGTTAATCATTACTCTAAGAACATCCGTTAACATTTTTTAATTACAAGAGAAGACTTTTGGAATGGTTAAACCTAAAATTACTTCCAGTAAATTGAAAGGACTTGGAGGATCATACAAAGTTGGTGGACATATTTATAGCATTTGGATGGTTTTGATGCCATTAATGTATTCTTCTTACAACCAACACGTATCTTATCACATTAGGACAAGTGGTCTTTTGTAAAGAAATTGAGGGTGTGATCATTTGCATGTAGAAGAGGGGTGCAGTAATAGGATTTTTAAGGGTCAAATTATAGTATTTATACGACAATCATAATTTATAAATATATTGAATACAAAGTTATCAACTCTAATATATTTATAAATTGTCTAATTCATCGTAGACATACAAAATATACAAAAAAGAATATTTTGCATAAAAATTATGTCTATTAATAATCTTTGATAGAATAAAATTAATCTATTATCATCAAATTCTAAATTCTAAATGTTGCTACAGGCGTCTTAAATTCATCTACTGTCATCAAATCATTACCAAAGGACATTTTGCATTAAAAAAGAACATTAATTTGTTGTTATAGGTGTCCTAAATTTTGAATTACTAATATTTTTTTCCTTAAGGAATGCATCAATTGTTTATGGCTTTGCTCATATTTGTTTTAGCTTTAATATAACTTAAGAATTAACCTAAAAAAACCTTAATTTTTTTTTTCTCAATTATATAAACTAGTCATGAATCCCACGCGTGTTAATATTTTTAGAATAGTCTCATTAAATTTATTTTTACAGTTTGGACTAATTTAATAAATAGTAATGTATTTCATAATCATATTTTCATTTGTTATAGTGGCAATCACAAATGTAATATATATTTTTTGTCATACCAAAATAAAAACAATATAATTTTTCTCAGGAATTCAAAAGGTTGAAAAAATATGAATTTTTTAATAAAAATTATTTATAACATTTTGTGTATTATTAAAAAGTAACTAAAATTTGGAAACTATTTTTTAGTTTTAAAAAAGCTTTTTCAAACCCATTTTTTTTTCTACCGTACAATCAAAAACACCGAGAAACGTATCAAAAAAATTTATATAATTCAAAAAAACTACAATTCAAATAAAAAAGAAAGGGAAAAATAAAACTCACTTTAAAGTCAAACTCAGTCTCCCGAATATGTAGAACATTTCAAATGTAATGTGATTAAGCCAAATATTCAATGCACAATCAAATTAAAAAGTTTTACCCTATTATACATAATGATTGTAATCAAGCCAAATATTGTGTTAATATTGTCATAATCTAATCTAACATCCAATCCAACATGCAAAAAATGAATAGATAAATAAATAATTTTAAACTTGATATTGAATTTTTTTTTCTCTTAAAAATCTAAAAAAAAAAAGTACCCTAATGAGATAAGAAAGATCAACAATTCAAAATATTCATAAATGCTTAAAAACAATTACTCATGCAACTAAAAAAATCATATAATAAAGATATAACAATTTGGTGCTAATTTGTTAAACAATATATTTACAAACAATGAAAGAAACTACACAAAGACCATCTTCTTTAGCTACACTAACTGTTCTTCATCATATTGTCTAAACTATCCTATTGTTTTCCAAATAAACTAAAACCTGTCAATAACACAAAATATGGAAATATTATAATATAATTTTCCCAGAAATCTAGTTAATAACATTAAAAGTATTTAGTGTTGCAAATAAAATGGTAAAAAAAAATACTTGCATTAAGAAACACATATGAGTTAATCAATAATAAGACAATGGGTGTACCAACTTCATAAAAAATCCAATAAAATGAGAGAGAGAGAGAGAGAGAGAGAGAACCTTTTTGCATGGGAAAATAAAATATGCATAAAATAGAAGAGAGTGACAAATTTATAGTAAAAGGATGAGAATAAAAAGAGACAAAATAAAGGAAGATAAATGGGCAAAATTATATGTAAATTTAAAACCATCTTAAGAGAAATATGTATAGACATTACTTAGTTATAACATTAAAATTAAAGTTGATAAATATGAAAGTTAAAACCGTCTAAAATGAATTTGTAAAGTCAATGTATCTATATTTTTAATAGTGTCAAAAAAATTAAAATTAAAAAATAAATATGAAAAAAGTAATGATGTGGCAATGACGAGGAGGATGAGGTATTTTAACATGAGCGTAGCAACAATAAATGATATGCTTCAGCTTTTAGATATATAGATGTTACTCACATTCAAGAAAAACAACTACTATTATTTTAAGCAACATCCACCTCAACATTCATATTATTATAATTCTTTTTTATATATTTTAAGGAATTATCCCTCCAACACAAATTCACATCCTCACACACTTTCAAGTTCAATCTACTATAGTCGCAATGAGATGGGAAAAAAGGACAAATTTATTTTTACTAGTTGTGACGGTTTTCAATTTTGTGTTGAGATGGAGAAAATACACCATGTTCCAGGTGTATGTCCCCCCCCCCCCCTCCATAGCTGGTAGGACCCACAGCTGATGAGTCACATCAACTTTTGAGAGGAAGGAAGTATACACTTGAAACATGGTATACTTCCTCATTGAGATGAGCTTTGTTTTGTTGATGATAACTAAACAATGAGGCTGGCACCAATATTGAGGAGAAAAAGAAAAGGGCACGTACCTTAGAATGAGAATGAAGAGGAAAATGTATAGTTTTGTTTTGAAATGAGCTAACATCTATTTTATTTCGAAAGAGTAGATCATTGTCCATTGGATTAATTATAAGTCAGTAGATAATTAGAGGACTCAACTATTATTTTATTTGAGGAAAAATCTTACCTGTTAGACAAATTAAGTTTAAGTCTTTGGAACAATGGGGGGCTGGTTATAGTATTTTGAGGGGGGCTGTATCTTTTTTCTATGTATATTGTGGAGAAAATTTAAAATTTTGGGGGGCAATGGCCCCTCCAAGGACCAACGTGGCTCCACCTCTGGACTAGACAAAGCCGTGGCAATTTTGAGCACTTTCATGTGCATGTGACCAATCTGGTTGCAAAAATTCTTAGGAATGTGATTTGCTTTTTTCTACATTATTCATATATGGAAAGGAGACACTCAGCGCTGACAGACATTCCTGTAAATGACATGTGGAGGGTATTGAGTTTCTAGATATTGAGTATTGAAGCTAAGAGCAGCCATGAACTTTGGAATAACATAAAATATCCAAGAAAATTGAAGAAACTAGTATAAAGGCACTACAACAAAGTTTATTTTTTTTTGGGGTCAAAACCCTTGAAAAAGGTATTAAAAGCCCTCAAAAAATTTTATTTTGAGGTTCTAAGTGATCCTTGATGACTTTCGAAACAAATTCCCCCAAGCTAAAAATTTCTGTGGCTTTCATGACCCTTGAAACCGAAATTTCAATAGCCTACATGACCCTCAATACAAATACAAATGTTTTATCTTTATCGAGGAGTGGCAACCTTTGAAAATTTTAAAAGAGATAGAAAGTGCAATAACCTTTTTTTGAGGGTCTCCCAACCCTCAAAATAAGGTTTTTCTCTTTTTTTTTTTTAATAAAAAATAAATAAATAAACCCACAGCCATGCATAGACTTTAAAGAACCACATATTAAAAAAATCTATATTATACCAAAACACAAATATCAAAGCAAAATTCAATTAGCTTTCTAAATTACTAAATCTTTCATTCTTGAAGTTTATGTAGGCATTTTCACATTAACATAAATGAACTTAGTATTTTAATTAGATAAAGGGGAAGAAGAAGAAGAAGAAGAAGAAGAAGAAGAAGAAGAAGAAGGGAAATGAATCAGTACAAGAACCTTGCATTATCAAAATCCTTATCTTAATATTATTCTATTTCAATACAAAACAACCTGATGTACTAATGTTTAAAGGGTCTCGCATAAAGGATTTTGCCTTCTCCTAGTACTTCTCAATATACATCACCAACTTTCCCTTGCATTAGGAACTACAAAGAAATAGACAAACCAATTAATCGTGCACTTGTTACATGGTTGAGGTGTTTGATTGAAAATTTGTCATACAATGAACTCCATATTGACATGTGATTTTCAACATGTAACATATTTCTGAAAATTAATGCTAATTTGTATGTTACTAATTGGCAAAGGGGATTTTCAAAAACCAAAAGGGGAGCGTGCATATGATGTATACACAATTTCTACACTAGTTAGCGTAAAGCCTAAGAATGAGGAATCGACATTCTTGTCATAGAAACAACCAGCTATTGCATAGAAAGAATTCAGTACAGACCATCCTAAATACAACCAGCTATCAAAGAAAAAATCAATTTAGATTCTAGAATGGAATTGAAATTTTTTCATAATTAACCTCCACAAGGTGATTACAAATGATTGAGTGCTGTACCAACCTGACTAAGGTCTTAAAAAACATAGTTTCTTTAGCATTATATACACTATAATAAGATCGACAACTGAAGTCAAATCCTGAAAAATTATAAAGCATGATATATTAATTGAATGTGCTAACAAAACTCTATCATCTCATACAGTTATGGACTCTGCCAATTCAAGGTTGAATAATTTAGAGAGTGCATACCTCCTCAGTGCTGCATAAACTTCAAAAAGTTCAGTCATACATGCACCAATTGTTTCACACCTCATAAGAATTCACCTCAACAAGACCACACTGTGCTACAAAAGCAATAGGTATAAGAAAAAATTCCTTTACTTTTTCTTTCTCGTTTCAAAAAATAAGGCATACAACATACATATCTACATGTTAACCGAAATGTCAAATAAAATGAATGAAATCCCCCAACTTTCAATTCAAAGTTCATAATCAGTTTCATATATAGAAGTTTTACCAACTTCAAGTTGGGGATATGAGATACAATACAACCAATTTAATTCCTAATAATCAAGTGAGGAAAGAGGAAGGTTTGTAAAAACAAAAAACCTCAGAAATTCTTAAGAGTTATGAGAGTCATATCAAGAACTAGAAAACATAAATTACACCCAAAAAAAAAAAAAAAATCTATATGTTTTGTTCTAGTAGCTCAACTATTGTATTGACAATGTTACTAACACACCACATTGTAAGCATTCACAACACCAAACACAACTGTAACAAATATAAAATACTCAAAAACTTTTTTTTTTTTAATCTCATTTCAAGCACTAAAGGGAGATCTGAGAGGGATATAGCAAGAAAAACTTCAACAAAAAAAAAAAAAAGACATACCTGATCAGTTGGTATACTCACTCTTTAGTGCATAAGCATAACAATCAAACTCAGCTATGAATGGTTAGAGAGAAAAAGTATTTTTTTGCAAAAACCAATCCGAAATAACCAACCATACTGGCTGTAATTATGCAGAATACTGTACATGGCACGTGTACAGATTAGAGAGGTTGCTAGGTTGGTTAGATATTTGTTAGTACTGTTCACGCCTCTGTATTAGCTATATAAGGGACAAAGCAACTTATTTATCAATATCAGAATTTCATTTCATAAATATTGCTTCGTGCTCTGCATCTCTCTTTTCAGTGCTTTGAGCAACTCTCCATTGTAGAAGCTTCGTGAATGAACTTCAATAATTTCAACAATACGTACTTCACGATTCATTTGTCCTAAAATATGTAAGATGTGAATATTCACCCCATAACTTTTATACTTGATTGTTTTAGCAGGGGAGGCTAATAGGCATGAAAGAAATAGTACGGTATTATTTTCCAGACCAGGTCAGGTGGGACAAGGCCGTAGGATTGAATTTTAAACTAGCATGATGTGAATTATTCGACCCGTAATTTCATAAAAATAAAATTGTAAATTATTGAATCCATTGGCATGTATGTTTGTGTTAAATTTGTTGAATTAGAATTTTTTTTTTTCTTTCAAATATATAAGTCGATTTAGAATTATAGACACCCCAAAAAAATTGGCAGATTTTCATTCTAATTACATATAGTCTGCTAATATTTTATCCTCTTTATTTATTTATTCATGTTTAAAGAATAACAGGTAATGCTACTCGAATTCAAAAATAAGTGAAAACCATAGCCACTCTAATCCAAAAACACTTCAGGCGTATTTGTTACATAATCTCAAACTCGCATTTTTACATTTTAAATAATTTTTCACATTTTCATTCACTTTTTCACCCACACAAATTTTAAAAAATTACAAAAATCTCATCTCAAACTACTCTACCAAACACTCATGCATATTTCGTATAGTAAATATTCCATCGACAACAAGATTGATGGTGCAAACTTCATTAATGGAAACTGTGGGCCCCTTTTTTATTGTTCCTTTTGCCCAAGTCCAATATAGAGCAATGAGCCTGTTGGGAGCTGAAGAAGAGATACTGAGTAAAGGAGAATGGGCTTGGTTTCACCGCGGGCTTGGTTTCACCGCGACCAAATAAAACCATTCTACTGGACCATCTGTCTAAATCAAACTCAAGACACAATAATGTGTGTGTGTGTGTGTGTGTGTGTGTGGAGGGACTAAGAGTACTATTACAGAGAATAAACACTTCAATGAGCTTTATATATTTAGCCTTAGAATCCAGATACACGTTCCCATGAAGAGAGCCACAAAGCTCTTGAACCCCAAACTTCATAGAATTAAGTAGGTCTTAGGACACTACAAGACTTGTGAAATCTTAGATCAATGTGGAGCTCCCAAGTGTTTGTACTACAAAAATGAATTTTCTATTTCTACAGTGCTTCTTTCGAAGGATCATCTTAGGCTTAAATTTCTATTTCTCTTTGAGTGAAAGTGCTTTTTCCTTCTGATTGCTTGTCCTTTCTTTGCATGGCTAGCCCTCTTTTATATTGGTGTCAAAACTCAAAAGGCCTACAATTACCATTTTCTCCCTTTTTCTTAGTTCTGTCGTTAACCCTTAGAATGGGATTTCTGCATGGTTATTTCTCATTTTCGTTCTTGTTTCCTTTTCTTGGGAACTTACTCGTTGAAAGCACCTTAACTCTTTCTTCTTTTCATGCTTAAAAGTAATATTGATTTATGAGAAAGTGGGGATTTATTTTGTTGGGTTATGAGGAGCCCAATTTGTGTTTGATTTGGATTATAACTCGACCCGATATAAAAGTGCTATCATTTTTAGCCCATTGTGAATTCGATGTGCGGGATTTAAAAGTATTGTTTCAAATTAGGGTTTCTGGTTGTCTTATTTTGAGAGAGAAACACTGTACTGCTACTTCTTTTAATTATGTGTAGCTATTGTTGTTAGCTACTTAGCTCACTCTAAAGACTGAGCTGTAATCTAAACTTTTTTTTTCTTAAAGTAATTTAGTAAATGTTGTTAACCCCCCCCCCCCCCCCCCCCAATTGTCCAGTAAAAATCCACAATGTCTTCTTCTACTTGAAAGAAGATTTAAGTTAAAAAATGCAGCTAGAAATAGGTCAAACCCAGGATGGGAGCATGCGGTTGAAATAAATAGTGCTACAAGGTGGATTAAGGTTCTTGAGCAAGCACCTGCGTACACTGCTAGAGGCTTGCGTACGCATGCTCATGACATTCGTGCATGGGACTTGTTCAACAAACCTAACCCAAAAACCGAAACAAAAAATAGACCTCAAACACAAAAACCCTAATTTTAACAACCTAACATGCTCAGAACATAAACAAAACTATATACTAACCTAGGCAAATATGCATAAACTTGGAATGACTCTTATACAATGTGGGATTCATTCTAAATCTCAGCTATTATTGCAGAAAACTTGCATTTTTCATGCTTTTCAAACCCTAGTTGCTTACATAAGAATGTGCCTATGTACGCATGTTTTGGCCCACGTACACGGGCCGATGGCCACTTTGGTCATTTAATTTTCAAAAATAGATTTTTGCTTATTTTAAAGGTTATATTTTCCATTTTAACACTTCTCAAGTCAATTTGATATCTAATTGGGTTCTAAACTGGCCTTGGACCTTAAAGTTTGAGCATCGTTAAGGAACGAGGGCCCGAGTCGTAAGGGGTACAAAATGCATTGTTTACAACAGGAATGTTAGTTTTGGGACTTGTAACAGACGCCGGATGTTGTCCGGCGGCGACCTCCCCCAAGGCATTACTGAGACACCTTGGAGCGAGCTCTGAGCAACATCAGACCTTGAGACTGAGATAGTCCTCGATTACTTTGGTTGAGCAGTATGGACTGAGCCCGATGAATGACCTTTATACGACCTACAGCCCATGGACCATCTAACGATGGGCCGATGACTGTACACACAAATTATTGATTAGTGAACTCATGTGTACCTAATTGTTGCGGGAAGCTGGCCTAGTAAGAAGAATAGTGACACATATGATTAAGAAATTAATATTTTATTCCGCCGTTTGCCACATGAGATATTTCCATTAGGGAACTGACGGTAGGGACTGAAATGGATGGTGTTTTTCAAAATAGGGACTAAATGTGGTAAAAATAAAAAGTAAGGACCAAAATGGGAATTATGTCAAAATGTAGGGACAAAAAATGCATTTCCGCCTATAAATTAAGCACATTTTCACAACAACATATAAGACCCACACATGAATAGTTATCTCATTAGAGAGATTCAATTTTACATGGATAGGTATCTTATTAGTTATTATGTATGTTTTGGGACAAATTTTTTTTTTTTGGATAATTTAATTATCAAACGTGGAGAATGAGATATTTGGACTTTGATTTTCATACAAAAGGAGACAATATAATCTGGGTAAAATGGCAAAATACCACTTATTTTCAAAATATTTAGCAAACTGGCATTGTTTCCAAATTATTTGGCAAAATACTGCTCTTTTGGAACTCAATATTGTGAAAATTGAATTCTATGTAGAACTCGATATTACCAATATCGAGTAATATTGAGTTCCATGGGTGTTTTGCCATGGTAGCGCTTTTTTTAAATAAAAATTGCCATGTGGAACTCTATTTTAGAAAAATCGAGTTCTGTACAATTTGTTTTTTTTTTTTTTTTTTTTTTTTAAGTGGAACTCAATAATATACTAGTATCAAGTTCTTTTCAAATTAAAGTGGAACTAAACCCATAAGCAAAAGACTCCGTGAGAGAACAGAACTTGCATTATTAGCTGCTCCTGTGAGACAAGATTACCATTTAGAAAGCAGGAAAAAAAAATGATACAATAAAAGTAGGGCCAAGAAAATTGAAACTAATTTATTGTGGAAATTAAGGACAACTTGCACAAGACATTAACAACAAAAGAGACTAATGTTTTTTCTTGCTCTCTTTCTTATACAATCTGCCACACAAAGGCGTGTGTGTGTGTGTATATATATATATATATATATAGAGAGAGAGAGAGAGAGAGAGAGAGAGAGCAAAGGTTTACAAACTTCAACAATTAATTTCCTATGCATGTGTCAGCAAGCAGTATTGTGCATGCGGGAAGGTCAATGTTGGCAAGCTTGTTTCTACAAGAAAGTCCATAGGTTTGATATTTCAAGCCACCTATTCTATGTAGGCATGTTACAAGAATCAGCTTGTGTTCAAATTGTGTGTAATTAAGGCTTGAGAAAAAGTCAAGTCATCTTCTGGCATATCACATAAATACGGTGGAGATAATAGAAATCAAACTATGAATCTTCTGGTCAAACAAAACTTTGAATGCGTTCGGATAGGAGGGCTGCGTCCACGTCTGGCCTGTTTTTTTTATTTTTTTTTATGCACATGTGTCATTGTTTATTGGCCATGAACAGTAATTTTAGGCCAATAAACAGTACTTTTTGGGATGAACAGTAATTTTTGCACATTAAAAAATTATTTTTATACAGTATTTTCAGTTTTCAGTTTTCAATTTTCAGCAATAAGTTCTATCCAAACAGACTCATACCACTTATTTTCAAAATATTTAGCAAACTGGCATTGTTTCCAAATTATTTGGCAAAATACTACTCTTTTGGAACTCAATATTGTGAAAATCGAATTCTATGTAGAACTCGATATTACCAATATCGAGTAATATTGAGTTCCATGGGTGTTTTGCCATGGTAGCGCTTTTTTTAAATAAAAATTGCCATGTGGAACTCGATTTTAGAAAAATCGAGTTCTGTACAATTTTTTTTTTTTTTTTTTTTTTTTAAGTGGAACTCAATAATATACTAGTATTAAGTTCTTTTCAAATTAAAGTGGAACTAAACCCTAAGCAAAAGACTCCGTGAGAGAACAGAACTTGCATTATTAGCTGCTCCTGTGAGACAAGATTACCATTTAGAAAGCAGGAAAAAAAAATGATACAATAAAAGTAGGGCCAAGAAAATTGAAACTAATTTATTGTGGAAATTAAGGACAACTTGCACAAGACATTAACAACAAAAGACTAATGTTTTTCTCTTGCTCTCTTTCTTATACAATCTGCCACACAAAGGCGTGTGTGTGTGTGTATATATATATATATATATAGAGAGAGAGAGAGAGAGAGAGAGAGAGAGCAAAGGTTTACAAGCTTCAACAATTAATTTCCTATGCATGTGTCAGCAAGCAGTATTGTGCATGCGGGAAGGTCAATGTTGGCAAGCTTGTTTCTACAAGAAAGTCCATAGGTTTGATATTTCAAGCCACCTATTCTATGTAGGCATGTTACAAAAATCAGCTTGTGTTCAAATTGTATGTAATTAAGGCTTGAGAAAAAGTCAAGTCATCTTCTGGCATATCACATAAATACGGCGGAGATAATAGAAATCAAACTATGAATCTTCTGGTCAAACAAAACTTATCTAAAAAATTCTTTATTGTCAAGCTGTTTTCACACAACTCTTTCAGGTAAAACAAAACTAACTGGAATGTTAGTTTTGGTTTTGTTTGCATGTAACTCGATATCTTATTTGATTTACAAAGAAATCAATAATAGTAATAGTGAGTTTCACTTTAAATAATTGTATAAAACTCGATTTTTTTAATATCAAATTTCATGTGGTATTTTTTATTTTAAAAAACATGCATAGAATTCGATATTGGTAATATCAAGTTCTACACAAAACTCAATTTTCATAATATTGAGTTCCAAAAAAATGATCTTTTGCCAAATAGTTTCAAAACAATACTATTTTGCTAAAAATTTCAAAAATAAATAAGATTCTACCGAAAATTTAACAAATAAGCAGTGTTATGCCATTTTGCCCATATAAATCTCAATGAAACCATAAAGAAAAGAAAAAACACTATCAATTAAAAAAAAAAAAAAAAAAAAACCGCGTATACCTATAACCTATTGGTCCCACTATTAGAAGAAATGAAATCGTACTGACTATTGAATGAATCGGCTCTAGTTTCTATTAGTTCCTACTACTTTTGAAAAGAGAGTGGCAATGCATCCTGTTTGTATTAGCACTCCCTCGTTTCTTCTACAGGTCTGTAGGACGGTAAAGATCAAACTATATAATATCTAAAAACTTAATCCCCACAAAACCCTTTCTTTTGTTGGAAAAAAAAAAAACATAATTCATTCTAAAACTAACTAACTAAGAAACGAATCCAGCTAATAAAATCCAACTCGTTAGAGTACACATTGTTGAAGTCAAAATTAAAAAAATCAACAAATTGTGACAAAAGAGATCTCAAAAAGGACAAAATCCAACTAATAAGTGCATCGGCACACTTGTTCGGTTCAAGATTTAGATTTTGACAAAGAATCAGCCCATCCCACAACAGATCTTGGCTTCTAGCTCCAAAAATCTCTAAAATTCCTTTTTTTTTTTTTTTTTTAATAGAGTCCGTTTGGATAGAATTTATTGCTGAAAACTGAAAACACTGTAGTAAAATAATTTTTAAATGTATGAATAGTATTACATGACCCATTTTTAATAAAAAATTACTAAAAAAGTATATGTACAGTACACGTACAGTACATGCACAGTGCTTACACAGTGCATTTATCCCCACCACAGCAGCAAACAAAAAAAAAAAAAAAAAGAAAAAAAAAGCAAAACGCAAAAAGATAAACACAGAAAAAATAATCTCTATCCAAACCCTCTCATAACCCTCTCATAACGTAAACTTGCAAATTTCCTTTCCAATTAATGTTGTTTATCACGAATGTCATGAAAGCATACTGTATTATGATAAATGTCACACGATACCATTGTTCAATCAACCTTCAAAGTCAAGATCAAAGGAAAAGACACATCAGTATCACAGCATTTTAAATTATACCGAGATGACGTGCACAAACCATGGCCAAAAGTTGGGGTGATAAACCTGTACAGTTCTCGAAACTGGTGCGTGGCAATTGCACCATCCAACAAAATTCCAACGGTTTATACAGCGACAGCTGGTGCTTTTTTTTTTTTTTTTTTCCCATTCAGCTTATATGCCTTTAGCCTTTGCTACTCGGCTTCACTCACACTAGCCGAGTCCACCACAACCACAATCTTTTATACCAATTGAGCAATTCACTATTTCAGTGACATCTTTCAAAATAAAACACAAATCTTTAAATCTACCACGATCTGAACTGAAGAAAACACAGATCGTTTCTTCTAGTACTTGCCTTAATCCTGCAAAGTAAACACAGATGATGAACACAGTAGCAGAGCAAAAACTCAAACGCGAGGTAGGCTCTTTCTCTGTTAATTTCAAAATAATGTTGTGAAACAGTTTTTTTTTGGGTTAAAAAAGAAGTAGAAAATACGAGAATCGCGGGGTGTTATTGTTTTCAGTAACTCAAAAATTACCGTGCAAAGACCAAAAATATGTGTTTATGTAATTAGGACAGTGGATTAAGTTTCACACCTCTCTCAATTTTGCTCCAAAAAAAAAAAAAAAAAAAAAAAACACCTCTTGATCATTCTCAAAAAAAGAAAAAGAAATTTGCTCTTGGTCTCCTTGACTTAATTTTATATTTTATTTTTTGTCTTATCTTTCTAACAAGGTCGGCCAGTGACTAGCGGCGGAAACGAGGTGAAGAGCGGTGGTTGAAGATTCAAACAAGTTCTTGTGTAACCAAACAAATGTATGAGCATCCGCACTCGTAGGTGCAAAACTTTCCTTCTATTTTACTATACAAACCTACCTTTTTTTAGTCTGTTTGTTAATCTTGTTGTAGCAATGTTGTTTAAATTTTTTAGAAATACACGTGGAAGTGAAAATATGTGTTATTTTTTTTAAATAACAAAAAGGTTGATTAAATACCCCACACTCCACCTGAATACTCTCTCTTTCTTTTTCTGCTTCTTCTTCCTTCTTTCTTCCTCTGCGTTTTTTCGTCCTCTGCATCTTCTTCTTCCTTTCTTCTTCTTTTGCTATTCTTTCTTTCTTTATATTCTTTTTCATTTCTAAAAAAAAAAAAAATTATTTCTCTTTCTCCCCCCATCTCTCTCTATGAAACCGGTGCTCTCTTCAAACCTGAAAAAAAAATTTCTCTCACACTTTCTCTCTCATGGCGGCAGCAAGCATTCCATGATAGCAGTGGCTTGGGTTTTGGGTTGATTTGTATTTTCTCAAATGAGTTTGTGGTGTTATTTTTTGAGTTGATTTTAAGTTGGATTTGTGATGATTTTTCATTAATTTTGGGTTGGTTGTGTTTGGATTAAATTAATGTTATAATGAGTTGGCTATGGTGGTGGTGTTTGAATCAGGGGTGTTTAATTTTGGGTTGATTGTGCTCGTCTCCTCCTTGATATTGAAGAGAGGGTGAGAGAGAGAGTCTAACAAGGCAAGTGAGAGGAGAGAGAAAAAAAAAATCATATATAAAGTTACGTATATGCACGGATCTGTAGCAGTTTTACACGTAAAGTTTTGCAAAGTTTTACGAGCCAAGTTTATTTGAAAAAATAATATATATACTTTGGGTCTATTTGGATAGAACTTATTGCTAAAAATTGACAACTGAAAATTGAAAACACTGTACCAAAATAATTTTTAAATGTGTAAATAATACCGTGAGACCCATTTTTAACAAAAAAAATTCTGTAAAGTGAAGTTTGTGGGTCCCATGAACAGTACACGGGACCCACAAATGGGCTGAAAAGTCAGCAAATGCGGCTATTGTTTATGCACAGTAGCATGAACAGTAGCCACTGTCCCCCCTAACCCATGCATCAGTAGAAGAAAAAAAAAAAAAAAAAAAAAACGCAGAAATTTTTCATCAAACGCAAACGCCCAGTTATCCAAACACACGCTTTATAAAACCAAAGCTTTTAATTTTTTGTTGGCTTAGGATGGGTTTGGATTTTGCGTTTATGTTTTGCGTTTGTCCATTTGCGCGTTATCAGATTTTTTTTTTTTTCCAGCCGCAGTTGTTGACCAATTCTCCTTGGAACAGTGCACCCGTGCACTGTCTACAGACCCATAAATTTCACTTTTCAGCAATTTTTTCATTAAAAATGGGTACTATTCACAAATTTAAAAATTATTTTGCTACAATATTTTCAGTTTTCAGTAATAAGTTCTATCCAAACGGACCCTTAGTTTTGGAAATCTTACAATTTTCCACATAATTATTGTTATTTTTAATTAATTACATTTTTAGCTTAACTTTTGACTTTCTACCTTAAATCTCTTTCTGCATCTTGCAAACCAAAAAAAACACGATATGTTTGAACTGGTATGCTATGATGCACGGACACGACACGGACACTGATACGGCGATACATCAATTTTTGAAAAACAAGGACACGACACGGCGTGGACACGGCAATTAAATAATTAATTAAATTTTATATTTAGGCATTTTTAAAATATTTTTAGACGTAAAATACGTTTATGTCTAGAATTTAAATTATGTAAGAACTATAAATAAGTAAACTAATACTCAAAATAGTATAATAATACACATAAAATGTTTAGAATACAAACCAAAAGTTTAAATAGGCTACATTCGAAAGCTACAATATTCATTTTCAATTTATACTTTCAGTATTCATTTTCATAAAATCATCTACAATATTTAAGTTTAACTTTAATAAATTAATAAAACTATAGCAATAACAATATTAATAAATTAATAAAACTATAGCAATAACAATATTATATTATATGTCAATAACAATTAACAACATTATATTTGGCACATAATGAGAGTAACAACATAAATGTTATATTATATCCCACTCCTACACAGTCACAGTGAGAGTGGGATTTAAAAAAAAAAAGAAAAAAGGAGGGGACGTTGTCCTTATAACAGGTGAGTGTTTATAAGTAACCCACTCACCCATTACCAAATGGCCAAATATCTCAAAGAAAAAAAGAAAAAAAACACAGAGAGAAGCTTAAAGAAAGAGATCGGACCTAACGTCCACGCCGAGAGAGAGAGAGAGATCGGAAGGGACAGGGCACATCGGCGACGTCAATGGAGCTCGCCGATTGGCCCGATCTAGCTCCGGCGATGGACAGAGGGCAACGGCAGCGGAGCGGCAGCGGGCAGAGGGCATGGCAGTGGCAATGGACAGGGCACCGCAGCGGCAGCGCAGATCGCCAATCTGTGATTTTCTTCTCTCTTTTTTATTTTTTCACTCCTGGCGTGTCGGATGTGTTGGCGCCGCTTCGGAGCCGTGTCGGAGAAGCGAAAAAAAAAAAAAAAGACACTGCTTGGACACCAGAGTTTGGAGAATCGTACCGGTTCCGGTGTCCGATACGTGTCGGACACCGACACGATGCCAAAAATGGCATGTCGGTGCAACCCAGCTGGTATGCACTAGCTGGGAGAAAATAGTAAAATAGCAATAATTTCTAAACAATATAATTACTAGTTACTGTTTACAAACTATATTTTTTACTAGCATTTTGAGTCTAAAAAACTCGATTTTAGGCCTCAAAATCGAGTCTTTGATAGTCAATTTTTACGTCTGATGTGGCATTTTTTCCACGTGAAGGCTACCTAGAAATCGAGTCTCTAAGACTCGATTTACCAGCAAAAAAATTTCAGCCTAAATCTCTTAACATCCCTTCCTAGAAATACACAACAACCACCAAAACTCACATCCCACGTCAAAATCCATCCACCACCATAGAAGTGGCTGAGCAAAACCCACCACAAAAAAAAAAAAACCCCAACTGGGTCGCGCGACCTGGGCGCGCGACGGCCTAGGTCTCGCGACTTGGGCGCGCGCGGCCTGGGTCGCGCAACCTGGGAGCAGCGGCTTGGGTCAGCTGGGTTGACGACCATTGTGCAGATCAGCGTGGAGGAGGAAGAAAGGATCAGATGAAGAGGTAGTGAGGAAGAAAGAAGCAGATGGAGAGAGGTAGTGAGGAGAGAGATGTAAAACGCAGAAAAAATAAGGAGGAGGAAGGAGGAAAATAAGAAAGTTTTAGGATATAAATCAAGTCTTAGAGACTCGATTTCCATGTAGTCGCCACGTGGAAAAAAATGCCACATCGGACAGAATCAGACCATAAAAATCGACCCTTAAAGACTCGATTTATAAAAATGCCACAAGTCTATGCATATATCAAGACCAATAAGACTATTGACTAGTCATTCATGACAAGCTTGAATATCGATTTACAAAAATCACACATAGATTTCAAGGTTTTTCCCACAAAGATAGATGTGTATACAAAACAGCTAAGCTCGTAAATGCACTATGCCATTAGTATGAAGGTACTAGGCCAAACTCATATGTGATATACACAAAACAAGCGATCAAATGTTTTGAAGATTTTTCAATTTCTATGAGTTTTTGAATTTTTCAACACTAAAAAACATAACAAGAAAAGTAAGATCAACAAAAAAATAAGAACAAAACATAGCTTGCAAAAGAAACATGCTATGAACCGGAAGCAATGACACAAGAAGATTTTGCATGACATAAGAAGATTTTGCATGACATGATACATGAATCTATGACCCTAAACATCGAACGAATTAATACATGGGTTAGGGAATAATCATGTATGAGTACCTTTCTTCACCCACACTTTGAGAGTGTTTTGGGTGAGAACCTTGGATGGAGGGGCACGACCAACATTGCTTTCCAACCTTGGAGTGAAGCTAGCAAGGCATAGAGAGATGTTTTTCAACATTTCCATGACATCTTCAATGAGATGTCCTTCATGTTCTCCCTTAGGTTGTGTTCCTTTTGACCTCTTCTTTGAACTTTCTTGGCCACGTATGGAGTCAGCTTTCTTAAGTGCATGAAGTTTGAAACAATTGGGTCTTGTGTAGCCTTGAACGCCACAATGATGACACATATGCTTTACTTGAGGCCCCCTTTGGTTTTTGGATAATGACTTCCCTTTATCTTTTAGTTTTGCAACAATATTTCTCTTCTCAGCAACAGGGGTCTTAGTCTCAGACTTAACTTCTTAAAGTTTCTCAATACTCTTGGCTGATACAAACCTCACTTCCTTCTTGGGTTCACTGCTGGAGCTTCCTTGTTCGGTATAACCCAAACTTGTCTTGTCATGTGAAGATTTTTGTGAGTATAGCACGCTGTCAAGTTTCTTGGTGGAGATACGTTCAACCTTGACATTAGCTTGGATTATTTCAAGTTCAAGAAAGCTTCAACCAGCTCTCCCTTGAGTCTTTCTACTTCACATTTTGCCTCTTTAAGTTGCACAAGAGTACACTTATGCTCTTCTTCAATCTTCTTCGTCTTTCTCACAGTATGGTTAGCAACCTTAGCATATTTTCCACAATCTTCTAGCAAGGACTCGTATGCTTCTTGAAGGTTGCACTCACCTTCATTTTGACATACATCTTCATCTTCCGATTCTTCAACTTCCTCTCCCTCGGAATGCTCACCAAGTTCATTAACCAAATTGCTCAAATCTTCCTTAGAATCAACGGATGTAACTGCCATGAATGCCCTATAGTTCCCGTCACTGTCACACTCTTCTTCCGTGTCTAAATTTGAGCTTTTGAAGTCACTAAGAGTAGTGGCAAACACCTTACCCTTCCCTCTCAAATATTTGAGACATTCTTTCTTGATGTGTCCATGGTCATTGCATTCATAGCACACAACTCCTTGAAGGGGTTGAGAGTCCTTCCCATCTTTCTTCTTATACTCCTTCGTATCACCTTTGGATGATGAAAACTTTCCTTTGCTAAAAGACTTCCCACTGTTCTTTATCTTCAGAAATTTTCAGAAGTTCTTCGCAAGGAATGCTACTTCCTTCTCAACATCATCTTCTTCGGGAGAGTCGTCCATTCTCTCACTGATGGTTTTGAGTGCAAGTGATTTGCTTGGCTTGTGAAAAGGCAGTCCAAGCTCATATGTTTGGAGAGATCCAATTAGCTTTTGAATTTTGATCTCATCCAAATCTTTGCTTTCTTCTATATCAGTGACCTTTGCACGGTAGCTCTCCAGTAAAGGCCTTAAAATCGTTCTCACCACCTTAGCATCATCAATCTTTTCACTGAGATTAAGCTTGGCAATTACGATTTCATTGAGCTTCCCATAGAATGAGTCAAATGACTCATCATCACTCATCTTAAGTTCTTCAAATCGGGTGGTAAGCATTTGGAGCTTTGTGTCCTTGACTTTTTTGGTACCTTCATAGGTAGTCTCAAGAAACTCCAGGCTTCCTTGGGGGTCTTCACATGCAATATCTTGTGAAATTCATCAGTAGACATACCACAAAAGATAGCATTAATTGCTTTGCTATTGGCATTTGCCAAAGCAAGAGCTGCCTTGTCTCATTCGGGCTTGGCTGTCGTGGGTCTAACATACCCATTTTCAACGGAATCCCATACGGACTCATCTATAGCACAAAGGAATGCCTTTATACGAACTTTCCAAAAAGCATATTGCTCCCATTAAAGTATGGTGGAGCATTGAGAGATTGTGACCTATCCATCACAAAAGGGGTCTTGGATTGCACTTAGGTAATGAAACCACAGCAAGTGCACCTACTCTAATACCAATTGAAAGCTTGGATTTGTGTTAAAAACACAATAACTATTTAGACCTCAAATTAATATTATTACGGCTCGGTTGATTTTATTCTAACTTAAACTAAGTGCGGAATAGAGTAAATGCGAGCAAACAAACAATAAAACTACTCTAAGTCATATTTAACAAATCACAGTAGTAAAATGAAAGCTAAAAGAGTAGGGAAGAGAGATGCAAACACAAGATAACACGCCGATGTGTTATCGAAGAGAAAACCGAAGAACTCGGCGAAAAACCTCTCCGCTGCCCTCTAAGCGGTAAATCGATCCATTAGACAATAAGTTGGGATACACGAATAGCAAGAAACCCTTCAAGCCTAATCTACCCAATGCACCTAAGCCCTCCAAGCTCCTACTCCAACAAGGCTTCTCGGAACCTTGTCTTGTCTAGTTTTTCGGATCCCACAATGCGTCCGATTGCATCCGTCCAATTGCATCCGCCAAAGCTTGGCTTCTTCCTATGTTTCCCAGCAGCACCAAAACCTCACTTGACACTCAATATGAGTGTGTTAAGTGTTTGGGCTATCAACCTCTCAAGGATTTAGAAATAGAGAGGTAGGAGTAAAGTAAAACCACAATGGATGGTGTAGAGAATTGTGGCTATGACGATCTCACACTCTCAAGGTTTTGTGGCTAGGGTTTTCTCTGAAATGTTTTCTCATACTTTTGTGGGTAATGAGGGTAGTGTGGGTGAAGGGTAAGAAAGTCACACTTAAAAATCTTTCAGGCAGAGAGTTTCGCAGGTATCTCACGAGAAGGCTTTACCTGCGAGACACTTGCAAAATTGACAACCTGGCACGACTCTTTAGCTTCCAGTCAAGTGCTTCTCACATGCCCTTTTCGCGAGAACCCTTTTTGCAAAATTCTTGCGAGCTAGTCGCGAAATGCACTAATCTTCAATTAAGCTTTAGTCTTCACCAACTTAATACTGAACTCAATAAAATAAAATCCCACAAAATACAAGGAACAAATTAAAGCAAATACAATATTTTTTGTCATGGAATAAAGTCAACACAAAACATAGTTGTAAATCATAACTTTACAATTATTAAATTTGATTGGAAAATCTAATGCATTACTTCTAAAGAACTATATCCTCTATCTTGCTTGTGTGTCTTTGTTTCTCAAAAAAAATAAAAAATAAAAAACTATACCCATTCTAATATTTGCCAGATAGTATTCAAATTTATGTTTTCGTTTATTATGGCTATTTAATTACTAAGGTCACCTTTTATTTCTAAGCATATTATGCATTTATACCAAGTTTTCCTATTTATATAATGTTCATGATATATATGTATGTATGTATGTGTGTGTCTATATATATATCACTATTAACAGTTTTCTGGTGCATCGCACAGGTCAACGACTAGTTTATAGAATTTCTAAATTTGAATCTTTGAATCAATTGTGTCTAGAGGTGTTCACCAAACCATTCAAACCACACGACCGCACCTAAATCAATCTTAACCATCTGTAAAATAAAATAACTTCACTGCACTCCAATTGGTAATAAAACACACTACATTATGCAATGCGGAGTGTAGTTTTATAATAAGAAGACCGCACAAAATCGCACTGCACCACACCACACACATATATTTATTTATTTTGTATGAAATATATATTAATAATTTGAAAATATATGAAATAAGTGATCAGCCTAGTGTTAATGCATTTTAGTTTCATGTTAAAATGATTTCGCTTTGGTTAGATACAAAATCAAAAGTTCAAAACATCATTTACTTCTCCACCTCACACTCACTCTCACAAACTCAAAAGTTTAATATATATATTTGTTTTGTATACACTATATATTTGTGGTACTTTTAGTTTACTGCCAATCTATCATGGATCATTTTTTTGTCTTGTATATATTTGTGTTACTTTTTTGGTCACACAGGTTATATTTTTTTAAAAAAAAAACTTACTATCATATTGTCATGATTATTTTGAGAAACAAAATTTTACTACTTTCATGATTAATAGTAAATTAGAAATTGGCCATGACATCTTGAAAAATATATTGTCCCAAAACCGACCAAACCACATGTTATATACCGCACCAAACTAAACCGCACTGCATGTGTCTGCAAAATTGAGGTGTAGTGTGGTGCTTAAAATGGCCCAAAACAACACCAAACTATACTGCGAACACCTTTAGTTATGTCTTTATACACATTTGTCCCAAAAAACAATAGAAAATAGTTTCTCAAAATTTATGTTTTTTTTAAATTTTTTTTTTTATTGTTGTTGTGATTTTTTTAAGAAGTTAAAAATATGTTAAAACTGTACACTGCAGAGTACTAACCTCTTGGTTCGTGAGGGCCAAATGTTTTAGAGCATAAACTTATTAAATAAATTCTTTTTAAAAAATCTTAGGATTTTTTTTTTAATTTTTAATTTTGGAATGTATAAGGTGGAGTTTGAGTTTCAAAACTTAGTTGTAAGGGTGTAAAAATTATATATATATATATATATGAAATTAAGTAACTCTTTTTTTTGGATAGGGTCTTCTCCAATTTATTACGTAATGATTTATAAGATTATTTATTTTAATAATTTAAATAAATCACATAATTCATTAAAAAAGTCAAAAACTAAAGTTATACATAGATGGTTTATTCAACTATTACATAGTGAGTTAAAGGGAGACAAGTCAAACTTTAGAGCTAAACTTTTCTCCTTTTGAACAGTGTTACCTAATTAGAAAACTCAATATTAGAATAAGTTTTTTTGTTAACCTGTATGATGGATAAGAAAGAAATATGATTTAAACAAATAATTTTATTCCCCCCCCCCCCCCTCCTCCTCCACTCCTTATGAGATTTTCCAAAATTTTATAAATTGATAATGTAATGGATGGAACTTTAGACTTTTGAATTTATGACACTTGTTTTAAGTTCATTGAATTGGGTGCTTTGAAAGAACACTAATGATATATTTGGTACGTTATAATAGACTCTATAAATGTTTGGTCTTCAACGTTTCAGTTGTGTCAGTTTAGTCTCTAAGCTTATGGTATTATGTCAAAATAATCCCTGTTGTTAAATGATGGCCAAAATAAAAATTATTCTTAAGACATCTAGGAAGGCACATGAATTGCCACATCATATTAATTAAACAAATAAAAAATTCAGTCAAAATAAATTAAAAATATATTTTTTGAACTAGTCATGAACTAAAAGGTGAGATATGTTTAAGGTTGAGACTTTGAGGTTATATTTATATAAATATAATAGAGCATGTTCTATCTTAAAATAAGGCCTAAAATTAAAAATAAATAAATATTAGAGTTATATGCTTATGTTCTTCCTTCTAAAAAAAAATTACTTATGTTCTTTAGGGACAAGATTTCTCTCCAAGTTTCTCAACAATCTTCCAACTCTCTCATTAACAATCAAAAAAATTAAGGACTAATAACTAATGAGATTGAGATAGAGAGACCGAAAAAATATGTGGATGGTTAAATGTAATTTACTATTCATATATTAAAAAAAAAAACATGAGATTGACAAAGCGTCTGTGAAAGAGAGAGAGAGAGGAGCCACCACTATTCTCATGCTAGCCCCTTTCACTTTATGGTATACAATTTTTAAACACAACACAAAAAAGTTGATTTTCAAAGTCCTGTTACTCTTGCATTTATTTTTATCTTTTAGTTTCATGATTTTTTTAAAAAAATTAATCTTACTTTCAGAGAGCTACCAATGTGCAGTGAAGCAACGATAATATTCATCACATGCGTTTGGAATCTCAAACAAATGTATCCTTAACGTGCTTATGATTCTTATACCATTTTAACAATTTATTATTTCTTATATGTTAAACTATTTTGTTTAATTATCTTATACCTTTGTAATAGTTATTTTGACATGTAATTTCTTAAATTGCTCCAACAAACAAATTGTTTGTTTATTTAGATCCCTTAAAACTAGTTTAGTTTAACCTAGCAAATTAGCCAAGTAGTTACTTAGGTTAATTATTCAGTTCTAAGTTAAACTCATGCAATCATATTACTTAGTGTGGAAAAGTAAAGAAGACAGTAATATGATGATCTAGGAAAATCAATAAAACTAATTGTTTTAAGGTAAAAACTTGAGGAGGATTTAACTTAGCTATTCTCAAGGTAAACAAATCCACTGTAATAGAATAGAAGATTACAATATATTTAAACCCTAAATCTAAAGCTACCTCATGTAGATCTTACTAACATGACCACGTGTAGCTCAACTCCACGGACTCTTCAATTTTGAATTTGCTAAACACAAACTCCCTGTTTGTGACTTTGAGATCCCACTCAAAGGTTTAGCAACACAAACTCTCCAGTTTGTGACTCTAAAACCACCATTGAAGGTTTAAATTATCAGTTATGTATGATCTTGTTACAGCAACTTCAAATCTACTGGTTCTAACGGTATGAGAATGATTTCTGATAGTGACTTTGAAAGGAGAAGGCATAGTACCTTTTAGATTTCACAAGAGCACCTCCAAAGTCATAACAAAACATGCCTTGGGGTTTTTTTTTAAAAATACTATGTGAAATAGATCTAAAACCCTAATCACTTAATGGGCTTAATAAGTTGTTAGGTCAAAATTAAATTCTGCAAAACCCGACTTTCAATCTGTCAAACTTGGTCTCTCGATTGACCGAACTTGGCATGTTTCGAATTCCTAAACCTGCAGCTTCGTTTTTCTTGCATTCTAACTTGCAACAACTTGAGCATTGTCTAATCAAACCTATAAACTTAAGAATCTATATCTAGATAAATTTGTACTCACGGTTTACCAATTATTCTAAACTTTTAGAACCTAACACAAATCATGTATACAATTCTTTATTCTAGCCTTATGTGTGACTAAACATGAGCAGAAAGTGATCGTAACTTAATGGAGTTAAGGGTCAAGGCTAGGGATATTGCCATTTTTTTGTTGGCAAAAGACTTTTAAGTTATAGCCAAAAAAGTTTTTTATTTTATTTTTTTAAAGATTATGCGGTATGTTTCTTCTCAATCAGCTCAATAACATCATAGACTAATTCTAATAAGGTATCCATTGACAAAATTTGTGCTTTAGAGATTGAAGTCATTTGTTTAGTGCATTCTAAGTATACCATACATTCTCCTGATGTTAATTGCTAAATTGGGATAGAATGTTCAACCCTTGGCCTTACATTAAAATAAGTTTTTACCTTTCACTCATCATTTTTGTCTAATTATTTTTATTATACACAAAATTGATTAAAGAACCTCTCTTTTTTTTTTTTCTTGACTTTTGTAGGAAAATGCAAAAAAATGAAGAATTCATTGCCTAATGGACTAGGTGTTGATCATTGTGGTGACAATTAGGAAGCCGATTTTGTGCACCAATTCTTATGTAACCTCCATGCAGGTTTCACCATTTAATTTTTTTTTTAAAGCTTTATAATTCTTTCCAATATTTTTTAATTTGTTTATATTAATGTGATTTTTTTTTTCAAGAGTGTTCATAAGCATGAATGAAAACCTATATGGTGAAATCAGCCAATTATGTTAATTACAAACTCTTTTGGTCTTCTATATGCACTTTGCCACTTCTTTTATCATAAATCAAAAATTAAGTAAAGAATTATCTAAACCTATCTCAATACATTTGCATCCCTCTAAATTGTTTTCAAAATTAAGTATTTGGTTTAGTAACCATACTTGATGATCAGTTGGTTGTCATACATGTGTTGTACATGGATGGTCTAAAATTTTGCCAAGTGGCACATTTCTTGAAATATTCTCTCTACATTGTTCCACATAAGACCCTCAAACAATTTTATTTTTTAATTAATTTTTTAGCCTTTATTTTCAATACATGTACACGAATACTTCTTTTCTATTCTTTCTCTCATGACACTCTCATTTTCTCATGGTCTCTTGCATTCTTCGCTAGGACCTACATAGTATATAAACTCTGAAGGCTAGAAGCCTAGAATCCTCTTTCTCCTCAGCGCCATGTCAAACTCAGCCTCTCGCTTACCTCCTAAAGAGGTTAAAATGAGTGAAGGTGTTGATACCCAGATGATGGTGGTAGCGGTGTCATACAAATATTACTCCATTATTTCTATTGTGAAGTCCTTTAAAAACAATGATTCTCTGTTTGGTTTATGAGAAAGCTAAGGAATTAAAATTATAAAAAAAAAAATTCGGAATAGATTCATTATTGTTTCTTTCCCTACTTCCCTTAGCTACCAATTGAAGCAATTTAGAATCACTCACAAATTTGAGCTGGGTAGTGGAGAACAATCAGCCTTAATTTTGTTTGTGAAAAAAACGAAGCAAAAGAGAAGTACTAATATATTGGGTTTAGTTTTTTTCAATGTTTCTATGTTATGTTTATTTATTTATTTTTATCATTTTTGTGCAAAATATAGTTTATTTTTCCTTAAGGATCATGTTAGTAAGAACAAATGACTATATCTGCTGGATTTTCGACAAAAGGCCTCCAACGGTAATTTTATTTTTTATTCCTATTTGATCTGTCTTCTTTTGTGTCTGTATAGATAAATCTCTTGTGGTGGAGATTAATGCTCTAAAATATTGAAATCGGAAGTAACATATGAAGTTACTATTTTGCTAAGTGACATTTAGTGCTGCCCCTATTTAACTTCAAATCAGTTATTGCTTCCTTCCTCTTTTTCTTTTTTTGTATTTATTTATTTTTATTATTGAATTCATTTGTAATTTTTGGAGTCGATGATAAATGTTATGTTGATGAAAATTTGTATTGGTGCAGCATGCATGTAACTACAATTTGTCTTGCTCAATGACAATTAGTGCTATCCCTATTTAACTTCAAGTGAGTTGGTGCTTTCTTTTTGTTATATTGAAGTCATCTGCAATTTGTGAAGCCAAGGATAAATGGTATGTTGATGTAAAAATGTTTTGATGCAACATGTAATTGATTCAATATATTAAAAAAAAAAAAATGATACTTCATGTTATTACTTTACCTATGTTCAACATTCTATATTACTTTCTCATATAGAAGTTTACGACATTATCCGCACATTGTGCAGGATCTTAACTAGTTAGTCTAAATGTCTCACCATTTTTTTCTATTACTTTTGTTTGTGTTGATAGGAAATAAACATAATGCAACGTTCAGAGATCTCAGCACCTTCACCTTCTAAGATCCAATATGAGGTAACTTCAGCACTCCCAACTTCTTCAAAAAGAAGAAGGTTAGTATCTGAGGTTTGGAATGACTTCAATAAGGTTGAGGTTGGTGGGAAGGTCCGGGCCATATGTAAACACTGTTGCAAGGATTTTTCAGGGTCAAGCAAAAGTGGGACAACACACTTGAAAAATCACTTGTTAAGATGTTCGGCTATAAAAAGTGGAGAATCATGTAAAGAAATAATATCTCTTACCAAAACAGGTGATTTTAAAAATCCAACTGTCATCGATGGGAATTCTGTGTTCGATGAAGAAAGGAGCGGCTTGGATGTGGTAAGAATGATTATCAAGCATGGCTATCCATTGAATATGGTTGAGCATGAGTACTTCAAAGTTTTTGTGAAGAATTTGCAACCAATGTTCAAACTTCATTCACATGACACTTTAAAGGCTGGCATTCGTCATGTCTATAGAGAAGAAAAGGAGAAACTGTGCAAACACCTTGGTATGCTCTCTTGTTGCTTCAGTTTGATACTTAATTTTTGGACATGTGATGGGAAAAAGAATAAGTATTGTTGTTTTACTTTGCAATTTATTGAAGATGGTCTGAAACTGAAGAAGAAGATTCTTGCCGTAAAAAATCTAGGATACAATTATACAGGAGAAACTCTTTTTGGGATAGTAAAAAGTCTGCTTCTGGAGTGGAACATTGACAAGAAATTGTGCTCTATAACAGTAGAAAGTTCTTCCTCAAATGATCAAATGGTTAAGACCTTAGAAAGTTGGCTTGGTAATCAAGGTTACCATCCTTTCAGAGGGAAATTATTTCACATCCGTTGCATAACACATATTATAAATCTCCTTGTTCAGGATGGATTAGATGAGATAGATGATATTCTTCATAAGATAAGGAAAGCTATCAAATACATCAGTGGAACAACAATTGGGAAAGAAAAGTTTCAAGAGGTTGTAAAGAAACTGAATTTACAAAGCAAGGACATTACTTCTCAAGGTGTTCCTATAAGGTGGGATTCCACCTTTTTCATGCTTGAGAGTGCATTGGAGTTCAGGGAAGCATTTTCTTACCTACAGAGTAGCGATTTTGACTTCCCTCTAAATTTATCTATGGAGGAATGGGATAAGGTAAAAGTCATGCACAAATGTTTGATTGTTTTCTATGATGGAATATGCAGTTTTTTAGGAAGCAAATGTCTTACTACAAATGTGTATTTTCGTAAGATTTGTGATATTCATCACAATTTAATTCAATGGCAAAAAAGTGAACATGCATTTATTCGCTCGGTTGCAAAGAAAATGAGTGAGACATTTGACAATTACTTTGACTATTGTACTTCTGTTTCGGCAATTGCAGCAGTTTTTGACCCACGGACAAAATTGGACTTTGTGCATTACTCGTTCACAGAGTTATACGGTGGGCATGCTAAGAAATACTTATTGATTGATGATGCTCTTGGTCATATTTTTGATGAATATGCAGAAGGCCGTAGTAGTCAAGCATCTACTTCATATGATGATAATAATTCTGATATACTAGACAGGTGGTACAAGTCTAAAACAGATATGAATAAGGCTCATTCACAAAGGGCCGAGCTCCATCGATATTTAGAAGAGCCTATAGCTGATTTTGAGGGAGAGTTTGACATATTGGGTTGGTGGCATACAAATAGTACAAAATTTCCAACTCTTTGGAGGATAGCTCGAGATATCTTGGCAATTCCAATGTCAACTTCTATATCAAATTCTGCTTTCAGTATTGAAACTATGACAATCAGTCCAACCTTTAATGGTTTGGATCCTGACATCATAGAGGCTTTGGTATGTGGAGAGGAATGGTTGGACAATCCTGTAAGGATGTAAGTACGATTTTCATTCATTAAGAATTAAGATCCTTTTATATATATATATATATATATATATGTGTGTGTGTGTGCGCGCGCGCGCGCATGCTCTCTCTATGCATTCCTTCACTCACTTTTCATTCCATTTAACTTCAGCACAGCGAACAAGGACAATGACCACTCTTTTGAACCCACACATACTTCATTTGGTTTGGCGGGGACTTCTTTAAGCTTGGAATCTCAAGAGGCACAATCTCAGTCTATCAATTTGTTGTTTTTACTATTTTGATTTCTTTTATGAAATGATGTTTGTGTTGACAATGCTTTCACCTGCAGAAACATGCTCCCTCTACTACCAATACAAAACTCATGCTTGCAAATCTTAGTTCAACTTGGAGCCCTCAGCCATTTCCGACAGGTGAGTACCATTCTTAAAGTTTAAATAAAACTATAAGGTTTAAAAGTTTAAATCAAAATATTTGAAATTATATGTTTAAAACGAATTTTAAAAAGTTAAAAAAAAGTATGATGATTTTTAAATGAATATTACCTAAAACTTGCCTAATAAAAAATAATTAGATTGTGATAGTATAATCTAATATCATTTATGAGCATTTTTTTTTTCTTTCTCAATTTCTTCCATACCAACAATTTTCTTTTTAATTATAAAATAAAATTAATTAGGAAAAAAGAGAGATGAGGAAAATCTCATTTATCTTAATTGAAAAACAAGAAAATAATATAAAAGTATAAGTTATTCTCCATATAGGAAACCATAAAGTATAAGAAATTTTCCTTCTCTCTTGTGTGTGTGCGCGCATGTCTATTTCTCCCAAAAAAAAAAAAAAAGAGAGACAAATTTCAAGTTATTTTCATTTAAATGGTTAAACCTCGTAGTTTTGAATAATTTCATATAAACTTTATAATTCCAAATAGTTTCATTTATATCTTATAAGTTCAAATAGTTTTTATTACTCGTAGTTTCATATAGTTTTTTGGATAAAGTTTAACTATAAAGTTGGTTGTAACCTAAAATTACAACTTCTTTTTAAAAAAAAGTAACCTTACTATATATTTTGAAAATATAATTGCTAGATTGTATTTTCTTTACGCTCTTAATACATATGTTAAATTTTGTGCTAACCATAAATTATTTACTATATAATTTATAAGCTTATATTTTATGCATAATTTTAAACTACAAAAACTTAGAATTTAAATAATTTATTGATGACATAACTATTGATCTTTAATTTTTTTTGAAATTTTACAAGTATAAAGGATATAAGAAGAAAATAAATCCAATGGTAGATTTGTTAAATTTACCTCCAATAAAAAGATATTGAGTAAAATTGCAACCTTAGACTACACCAATTTTGTAACTAAAATTTTGGTTATTTTTCATTTAAATCTTATGCTTTCAAAATGTTTCATTTAAACCTCAAAGATTGAAATAAATGTCATTTGAACCAGATAGTCACATGATTCTTAACAGGGGTTGATAGAATTTGTGCTAGAAGATAAATGAAATATTTTTAAAAACTACGATTTAGACAAAACATTTTGAAAGTTTAAAATTTAAATGAAACATGCACTATAAGGTTCAAAAAGTAATTATTTTCCTCTTTTTTTTTTGGGTCATATTGAGGTGTTTGTTCCCATACAATTTTTTTTAAAAAAAAAAATTAAAATTTTCTGGGGCTATGAAACATCAAAATGCGAGCATATTATAATTTTTTTTTGGTCATATTGAGGTGTTTGTTCCCATACAAGTATTTTTAAAAAAAAAAAATTAAAATTTTCTGGGGCTATGAAACATCAAAATGCGAGCATATTATAATTTTACAAATTGTCATGAGTTTTTAACTCAATAGCATTATTAATTTATTACATATCCTCTAGTGAGTGGGGCCATCTTGCCATTTGTAAGCATCATGTGGTCTTCAATCAAATTGGACATCAACAGATTACAAATGGGGTGTTTTTGAAAAAAAAATTAATATTGATTATTAAATATAGTGTTATAAGGAAAATAATTTGGTGAATAGTCATTTTTTTAAAATTGTGTTTTGAAACGATTTAAGCATTGAAATTTTAAATAGACTAGTCTTCAAATAATTTCCTCACAACCCTATTTGTAATGATTATATAAAAAATATATATATTAATTTTCCAAAATACCCTCAATAGATGTATTTGTAGCTAATTAAGGAAGTGGTTCTCAAAAGTTCTATGAGTTTGCTCACTAGAAATTTATGATTTCATCTTAGTTGTGTGTATGATATTAATGAATGCATCCACTAAGTAATGATTACAACTGGTTATCAGGGTGCTGAGATTTCCTGTGTTTCTATTGCAGGTGTCATCATCAAGTCATCTGATCATGGTTCTAGTGTCAATATTGATGCTGAGGCGGTGAAGAGCTGTATTAGAACAATGGAGTTTGAGTACCATGATAAGGTTGTCAAAGAAATGGAGAGGGCAGAGTATGAGGCCCAGTTGGCAGCAAAGGAGGCTCAAAATCGTCAGGATAGGGAGCAATATGCCCAGGAGAAGTTTGAGCTAGAGCAGCGAATCAAGCATTTGGAGGTTGAGTGGCAGAAGCTACTTTTTGAGTCCAACAGAGATAGACATAGGAACGTTCTTGTTCCACCTAATTATGGGTATCCTGCGCCATCATCAACACCATCAAGTTCTTCTCAGTTGGGCGTTTCCAATCCTCGAGGATCATGGCATGAGGGTGAGGGTTCATACCACCATTTAGACACCACTTCAGATATTTCACATTGTCCTGACCTGTTGTATAATTCTCAAAATCAAGGTACCTCAAGTTTAGTCACGATGGACTTGGTTCGTGTGAATGAATTCCTTACATCTCCTGTGACTCCACCCCCGACCACTCCACCCGGACCACCCGAAATGGATCAGGATTTCTACCAGCATTTAGCAGCCTATGATTCTCGGCCGAGCATGTTTTAACCCTTTTTTTTTTTTTTTATCTCTTCTGGCATGTAAATGACACTACACGTAGACGGTAATTTGTGCATATGCATGCAACTACTTTGAGATAAAATGTAAACCAAACAATCCGGGACGGAGCCAGGACTTGGAATTGGGGGACAGTTTTGCTACTGCTTGTGTTTTGTAGTTCAAGCCTCTAAATTCTCTATTTAGCTGCAAATATTTTTTTTTTTTTTTTTTTAGTTTATTTCAAATATTTTAAGGGGCCGAGCTGTTTGTTTTAAGTAAAATTGGTTGATTGAGTTTAATTTTCAAATTTTTTTTTTGCTATTGGTAATTTTTAATGCTGGGCTAATATTAGTCCAAAAAAATTAATTTTTCTAGACTTGTATATTTTGTTTTAAATTTTAGATCTATAAGTTTTTTATAGCCTTTAAAATGAGGAAAATGCAAGAGTTACAAATGTTTTTATAAATTATTGATGTTATTAGTGGTTATTGTTATGTAAAAAGGTGATGTAAGTGGTAGACTTAAATACGAACCAATAAATATTTGCTACCTTAAGGTTTGTAAAAATATTGTAAAAAAGTTTATGATTATAGAATTACTCTCAAAAGAAGTAATGATATTGTTAAGGGGGCAACATCAGCTATGACTGGTGCATTACACAGTGGTTCTTACCAAAAAACTAAGGTAATACAAAGTCAGCTATGATCTTTCATTGTTCGTCAATGGACAATACTCTTCTTGAATCTAGCATTGTTTTAGCTGATGTAACGATCTTATGTGCATTGAATTTGGGTAGAATGAGGCAGATTTTCGAAGTGCATTTTGGCAATAATGCTTTGCGTGAGCTGCTGCAGAATTGATGCAGAGTGCTGGATTGGCGTTGTCGGATACGTGAATGGTGCTTTGATTGCTTTGCACTAGAAGTTATAGTGCAAAGCAATCAAAGCACTTCCAATTCACCTAAAACCAACCATGGCCACTACCACCATCACCGGCAACGCCAATCCAGTCATCTTTTGGTAATTATAACAAATTATGACCAAAAAAAATACAATTGACCTTTATTATGTACGGGCTAATTAAAAATCATGGTATAAATTAGAAAAAATCATTTTTTGTCCCTATATTTTAGGGTATTTTTATTTTGTTTTTTTATGTTTTGAAACTTTAAACTTGGTCCTTGAATTTAAATAAAAATTCATTTTGGTCGTGCCTGTCATCTCAATGACAGAAATTGTTTACACAACTAACAATTTCCAAATCTAGCATACTTATGTGGCTTATAAAAATAATTAAAAAAATTAATTGATAGGCAACATGGATAGATCTCATGTTAGAAGCCTTGATTTAACATGGATATATATATATATATATATATGATGCCAAAAATCGTCAGTGAGTTGCACAGTCCTCAGGTGCCCTAGACAGAACCTGCGAAATAGAAACAAAGAAAATCTTGCAGAGAATACCAGTGTGGTATTAGCCAAATACCCTCCGAATGTTAAGTTAGAGAGAATTTCTACAACTCTAGAGTGCTAGAGCTGAGAAAATTACGCGTACCTTGATTTGTGAGGGCTTTGAGGTTTCTATAGTAGTGTAGAGCTGACCTTAGTTTTTTGGTGGAGAAGGCATTTCCTTGTGGAGAAAATTCTCATTAATACTCGTATTTTATGGGATTCTTTCCTTGTAGGGATTCCTCTAATCATGGTTGGGGCTGGAATGCAAGGTATTTCCATACTAGGATTCTTGGACACTGCTCATACCACGTACGTGCCATGTGGCTCTATCAAGTCATCTCCCTTGGACCCATCTACTTTAAGGAGTCCATCCATCGCCTTGCCTCTCCGTCCAGGTCATGGGCCCGTTCACTAGTTCTTTGGTAGGTAGACTATTAAGGCCGTCTCTTTTGGCGATTCTATCACTAATGTCTGTTCCTGTTATTTTTGTCCGTCTTCTTAGGGATTTTATCCGTATCAGCTGTCCCCTCACTCCACAAATCTGTCCCCTAGTATTCTAGACGGACACGTGGGGTGATGGCTTCACCCAATTCTAGGGAGTTATGCCTTGATTGATAGGGTAATTGAGAGTCATAAATATTGGTGGGACATGTGGAATCATTCTAGTGGTGGGTTACTTGGATCAAAGTGCCACTTCATCTTCAGCGCAACTTCTTCTATATATATTCTCATTCTCTACAGTCCAATTGGCTGGGAATGTGACCTCGGTCCATTTCAGGGTTCTTGGGACCTGAATCCTAGCACTAGGGTCAGTGGTTTGGATGAGGGTTGTCTCACCTCTCTCCCTTCTATCAAGTGCTCCAACATTCATGTTTGTTCTCATGCACTTGTAATATACTCTGTATATCAAGGCGATCTGACTAGTTCCCTGTGTCATGAGGGTTCCATGGGTCTTGATATTGAGTGTGAGGGCTTTGATAACAATGTTATCATGGATATGGATAGTGAAATCTTAAAATAATCAAAATGGACTGGTCCGTTGCTAAGACTGGTTTCTATGGTTCCTAAGAGGCTGTCATTAAATCTGATGTGACGAGCATCTCTGAGGGCCATAAGGATTGAGCTGTTCAAACCTCTTCTTGTAAGCGGTTTAACTCCTACCTGGACTAAACCTATGTGTAGAAAATTATGACCTTTGTCCCTATGTGCTTGAATGGCTAAAGGGGATAACAAGTAGCATGTTTCGTACTCCTTGTTTATACCATAAACTTGTTCTATAGTTTTAACATGGTAATCTGTCTTGAAGGCTTTCTTCCAAGACCATAAAGACTTATAGATCTGGTTGGTGGCTACTTTAGGGATATTCCAATCTCCTATGCTTAGATCTAGATCGGATAACACATAAGACTTCGAATTAAGTATTCCTACATCTGCTGGTATCTCTAGGATGGATGATGGTTGGGAACATCTACTGCTGGTAGAAGAGAAACTTCTAAACAACCTATTCATTGTTCTGGATTACAAGCTTAAATCAACAATTACAACCTAGTCACCTTTATCCTCAAACTTCTGGATCTAACCTTTAGATCTGAAACAGGAGTATACCACAATGAGATAGACACCTAATTTGTGAACTCTTCGCCTACCGTACTCTCCTCCAATAAATAAATAAATATATATATATATATATATATATAATATATATATATATATATGTTGCTTTCTTCTCTCATTTCCATCTTTTATTGCTAATTTCCAATGTCAGAGCTCATTCGTCACCTGCGAGAATCTTGCAATCCATGATCTCAATGCATCCGTTCACCATGCTTGCATCTTCTTACCCATTTCATATACCTGTAAGTACTTCCGTCCTATATACTTCTACCTTATCTTCAATTTAAGACTATTGTGACCGTCGTGTATATAGACCTATAGAGTCTTAGGAATCTGTCCGTCACTTGTAGGTGTAATAAATGTCTAGTGAAGCATCAAGTGAACAGTCGTGTGTCTGCGAAGGAGCGGGCTAGGATGAAGTGTACCTGTCAAGTCAAACCGACCTCAGTGCTACATACACTAAGAGGGATCCATTTGCCAACTCACCTTTCGAGGAGGAAGATGAGGATTTGGACGAGTATGGGTCAGGGACTGACATGGACGAAGTCTCAGGCAACGAGGAGGTCAACGAGTCCCCACTCTGATCCATTGTTGGTCATAACGGCCTTAGGAACTTCGTCCTTCCCTTGATATGGACAGTTAATGATTTTAGCTTAACCGTCAAAAGTAAAAACTTTAACACCCTTTGAGATAGGTATCAGATCCCTGCTGATATCCCCATTCGTCTACCACGTAAATTTGAAAAATGATACTACCATGATGCTCCTAACATTGGGGTGTATGAGCAGATGTTCAAGGCTGGGTTTAGGCTTCCCTTGAGCGTGCTCCACCGTCGCCTACTCCAATACCTAGGTCTAGTCGTCACCCGAATTGCTCCGAATGCTTGGAGAATCTTCATTGGTGCCGAGGTGCCGTATGGGGTACTAAGAAAGGGGAGCCATCGCATAACAGTGGAGGAGTTCTTCCACTATTACCATCTGTTGGAAATAGTCAAGTTGATGGGTATTTATAGTTTCCTACCAAGGGAACCGTCACTGAGACTAGTGTACGAAACCCCCAACTCTAACTGGAACAAGAAGAACATGTATTTCTTCATCCAGGGAGACAATTGGGTGTGTCACCTTGATGAACGGCATGATATGCCTGTCGTTGATAGGATCAGGGGCATATTGCCCCCATCTGGTGAGTGTCTGTTTACTTTAGTTTGTTCATCACTTAAACATTTTTACTATTGCCTAACGTAATGCTTTTTTGGTCGCAGCTTAGAACCGTCCATAGGTTCCCTTGAAGAGTGGAATTTTTTAGAGAAAATCTTTCGTATTCCAGTTAAAGAGAGGACCTGGAAAAAACTCGTCACCCTAGACACCATCCATTGGTACTGTGAGGGTCCCGAGCCTAATGACATTGCCCATCGCTACGATGAAACTGCTCGCAAACGTGAGTTTGTTGCTCTCTTTTTTATTATTTATCCTTCATTCTTTTATCCTTTTTCGAATAATTATTTAACTCTTTTCTTCTGTTCCCTTTGGCACAGAAATGGACAAAGGTAAGAAGAGAGCCCTCATCCGTAAGAATGCTACTGAGCATGCAAAGAAGCGGTAGGACGAGGTCGTGTCCCCTGCTAAAGGGACAATGCAAATTAAGCCGTTCCTCAAGCGGAAGCCTACGGAGAAAGGTGACCATCCACCAAAGAAGCCTAAGGAGGTGGTCGCAACCACCGTCGGGGAGAAGCCTACAGACATCCAGGTGCCCTACCTCCCCATCATGGTGCTAGCAAAGGGTTAATGACGGCCCAAGGTCCCCTTCCTAAGAAACATCCCCCTCTTCTTCGAGAGGATTCGAACGCGTCGTGGGGCTCCTGTCATCCATTATCAAGGACGACGACTATGAGGACTTAGGAAACCATGCTACTGAGGCCATGGGGGAGATGGGTCTCTTTGGCTTGGCCAAGTACATCACCTTCCTCCTTCCATTCCATTCTAAATCCATAGTATTTTATTTCTAATCATCTCTTAGCTTTTTTCAGGGGGTGCTAATGATGAAGGGTCTGATGGACCGTTGCCTTGCCAAGGAAAAATGGATTAACCATCTGAGGGAAAAGGCTGAGGCTATTGAGGCAGAGCTGAATGAGCTCAAGGCTTGGAAATAGGTACAAGTCAAGAAGTTGTCCATGACCAAGAAGGCTCTGGAGGAGTCGGAGAGACATGCGGACGAGCTAAAGAAGGTGCCCCTAGACAAGAAGGGGGAGATTACTACCCTAAGGGAGCAAGTCTATTGAGCTAAGGCTGATGGCGAGGTGGAGTTCTGAGACTTCAATGGCTTCCTTAAAAAGCTTAGCGTTTGCTACTTCGACGGCTTTGATGAATGCCTCCGTCAGGTCAAAGCTCTTCACCCTAATCTCGATGTGTCCCAGGTATCTCTGGAAAACGTGGCCCAGACCTCGGCCAAGACCATCAACTTAGAGGATACGAATGAGATTTTTGAGGTTGACCCTACGCCCAATGTTCAAGATGATAGAGAGGCGGCTCTTGAAGAGGAGCAAACCAAGTCCGTTGGGGAAGAGAATCATCCTCTGGGCGAGGAGGAAGAGCCAGAGAAGGTTGTGGACGAAGCACCCCCTGTTGACCAGCCTTAGTTTTTTGTATTTTGCTTTTTTATTTATTTTTATTAAATTATTTGGAGAACAATGGTAATGTAATATTTACAAGTTTATTTGCTTCCGTTCTATCTAAAAGATTAGAATCCTATACCCATCTTCTTTTTAGGTCATTTGTTTAGATTTTAAACTCAAGAATGATCCATCCATTTTTATAAGCGTGACTTAGTAGATTTTGAGGATGACTATAGTCTGTCCACCTTAGTGTTTAAATAACTCGTGCATGCGTAGGGACTTGCATGATTAAGGCATCCCTAGGGGTTTTCCTGTCCTCTTAGGACTTGCATAGATTTCAAGTTATCCTTTGGGATATGCCCGTCCACTCATGAGACTTGTTGTTAGGACATATGTGAATTATGTTAAGAACATATGTCATTTAAAATTGGCTTATCCTTTGACAAAACACACTTTACTTGTATTTGGGTAGCTCTAGGATGTGATTAGTACTTCAAGGAGCAAGCGTTCAAGTCTAGTATTGAAGCCATGCAAATCTGTCCAAGAAACAAGTGAAGAAGTGTTGATTCATTAAAGCTCAATAGATAACCTATCTATTGAGGTCTCGACAGATAGCTTAACAACTATATTTGTCGAGAATTACGAAATTAGAATTTTAAGATATGATTTTCGGCTCATGCTGACATGTATATGTAGGGTTTCTTTTCTCACAACCCTAGACATATATAAGGCTTATTTTAAAGGTCATCACATAAGAGAAAACAAGGAGAACACATGCAAAAAGTGACTGAGTGCTTTATTCTCTCTTAAAGAAGCTACTGCATCTTTGCGCTTTAAGGTTTTGTAACCAAGTGATTTTTGATCTTCATTATTGATGAAGTGAAGAACTTGCAACCAAAAATCTTCTTCAAGTTGGTGAGTTAGTCACGTACTAGGAGCCATGCATCTTTTGTTAGTCATGTATTGGGATCCGTGCAAAAGGGTGGCATTCATATATTGAAGAGTTCAGAGGTTCTGAAGTGATAGAAGGTTTCTACTGTAAGTTCATCTACAGGGATTGTAGAGTTTAGGGATAAAGGTTTTGTACTAGATCTGAAACTTCTCTTTATTATAGTGAATTGCTTTTCGGGAAAGTTTCCCCCTAGGTTTTTTACTGTGAACCTAGTTTGTTTTATTGATGTTCCTAGGTCATCATATCTTGTCTTATTTACTATTCCGCTGTGTATGATATTGATGTTAGTTTATTTTATAAATGTTTATTCATAATAAATCTAATTAACAACTTGGATTTAAAACTTGTTAATTTTATCAACCGGGGTTTGAATTTCCCAACAAGTGGTATTAAAGCGGGTACACTCTGATTGGATTAATATCCTGAGTATGATCCTTGACCCCCTGTTGTCATGGATCATGGACAATCTCTTTTGATTCCTCCTTTATTTGATGGCACTAATTATGCGTATTGGAAAGTTCGTATGAAAGTTTTTTTGCAGGCTCTAGGTGAAAAAGTATGGCAAGCTATTGAAGTTGGCTGGATTAAGCCTAAAGAAGCACCGGTGGATTGGGATGAAGCAACAATCAAAGTGGCAAATTTCAACAGTAGGGCCTTGAATGCTTTGTTTTGTAGGGTGACCAATAAGGAATTCAAGAAAATATTATCCACGAAAGTTGCCAAGAAAGTATGGACCATTCTTGAGACCACCTATGAAGGTACCAAGGCAGTAAAGACTGTGAAGTTTCAAAGACTCACTAGGAAGTTTGAAAAAATAAGGATGGAGGAGGATGAGACCTTTGATGAGTTCTATGCTAAACTTAAGAATATTGTGAATTCTGTCTTCAACCTTGGAGAATCTATAGCGGAATTCAAAATTGTTAAGAAAATCCTTAAGTCCTTATCTAAAAAATTCCATGCCAAGATCACTGTCATTGAAGAAGTGAAGGACATTGATAAAGTTCCTTTAACTGAGCTTGTAGGAAACCTTCAAACCTATGAGATGAGATTAGGGTTAATAGGAAAAGGAGGAAAGAGTAGAAACTTGGCTCTTAAGGGTATAAAGGAAGAGATTGATGACTCTGAAGATGAAGATGATGATGAGGATGAAGATCTAACCTTCATAGCTGATGAGATTATCAAGCTTCTTCAATTTAGGAAAAAGGACAAGGACATACCTCCTAGGAAATCTAAATATTCTAGGAAGGGTAAGAGTGAGAAACCCCTTATCTAGTGTCATGAGTGTAAAGGTTTTGGTTATATGAGGATAGATTGCCCAAACTATCTTATGAAAGAAAAGACTAAGAATTCGAAAGATAAAGGGTTGGTTGTTACCTGGAGTGATACTGAGAATGACTCTTCTGATGAGTATGTGGATGAATGCGGTCATTTTATAGCTTTTGTTGCCACAACCGATAAGATGATTGTGGAGAGTGCTATTATAGTGAGGATTCTTTTGATGATGAATTACCCAAGAAGTTGACCCTTCAAGAAGCCTATGATAAGCTATGCATTGAATTTATAAAATCTGAGAAGACTTCTTATCTTTGTAGAAAAGATCTTAATGAGGTAAAAACTGAAAAACTAATCTGTTAGTCAAACTAGATGAGACTACAAGGTTAGTTGAGACATTTGTTGTGGAGAACACCTCATTAGAAGAGAAGGTCAAGAATCTCGAGGTTGAGCTTAGTCAAGCTAGAACTCAAATAAAGAAAATGTCTAGTGCAAAGCTTGATGAGGTAATGAGTGCTCAAAATCCTAGTTTTGATAAGACTAGCTTAGGATATGCTGTCTCCTCCGGCCCCTCCTCTTCCATGGCTTCTGGATCATAGATTGTCTTTATGCCCTAATCTGAGAAAGGTGATAAAGGTATGAAATTCAAAACTGATTTGGTTAATTCTAAATCCTTTGGTAGACCTCATGTTTGTCACCATTATAGTGTTTTTGGACACATTTGACATAATTGCTTTGAGTTGTATCCTTAAAAGCAAGTGTCCAAATGGTCATAGGTTTCCTCTCAAGGACCTACACCTTTATTTGGAAAGTTATTAAAAGTTTTGAGCTTTTTAACTCAATTTCAGGAGAATTTTACTATGTCCTTTAGTAGACATACTAGAACACGTGCCTTTTCATCTTTACGGCCAAAGACTTGTGTTGTGTAGGTGAGAAAAGAGCCTAAGACTTAATTGTTTTTTGTTGTTTGTCCTCTACTTTAATTCTTTCTATCTAAAGTAGGACTCTCTTTACTTGATTTCTTATCTGCTTTTGGAAACATGCTTTCATGCATTTGCATCTTATTTTATGCTATGCTTTGTTTAATATGTTTTTGTTTGTTCATTTTCAGTTTTTGCTTTATTTTGGTTCTCATAAATAAAATAAAAAAATTGAAAAATCAGAAAAATACAAAAACAGTGTGTTTGTGTACATTGGTACTTGTGTACCTTGGATGGCCATTGAAATAAAGTTTTCTAAAGTTTATATCTTCAGTAGCTTAGATGAGCATCTCTATGCACAACTAAGCAAGTAAGCTTTGTGGCTCGTGTTTATGATGAGTAAGGTTAAGTAATCTCTTGTACTTAACACTCGTATCACTTTTTTTGACGAGAAGGACTAGAAAATCCTAAGAGAAAGACATAAATAACCATCTCATGCCTGCCAATCATGAAATAACATATGTATGCTTCGGTATAGCAAAAGTGCAATGTCAAAAGCTTAACATATTAGGTATTTCTTTTCTCTCTCTTATATGCTCATACATGATATACTTTACAAAAGAAAATATGCAAAGAAAAATAAAAGAAAAAAGAATCAAAATGCTTTATATATGATTACAAGCGTGTCTTCTAGGAGATGTGGGAGTTATAGGATGTACCTCGAAGGTGATAGTCCCCATCAAGCAGTTGTGATTGTGTGAGTTAAAGTGATTTTCTCATATCTCAAATCATCATAACATGTAGATACTTACGCAATCTTGCGATGTTTTTCACGCACAACACGCAATATTCTTTGCTACTCTTGATACATGTGCATGTACAATGTGATTTGGCCATCACAAGGGATACATGTGTTAATGTATGCTCACTAAACTGTCTTGACTTATTTTGAAATATAAAATTGGTTAGACTTGTTGTGTGTGTGTGTGTGTGTGCGTGTGTGTGTGTGTGTGTGTGTGTTTTGGATTTAAATGCTTTGCATTTTTCTTGTTGAGAGATGTTTTTGAGAGCTTAACATGTTGTTTAGATCTTTGGTTAGGTAGCATGGTTGATTGCATTCAAGTTTGAGTTTTTCTTTTTATTGAAAAACTGTTTTTGCCCATCTTAACAGCTTCTCGACAGATTGCTATCTATCGAGCCCACTTTTCTTCTTGTCTTGATATAAGTTAACGCAATCTCGATCAATCGAGCTTTCTGGACTTTATCTCGATATCTTCTCGACAAATTCTCAATCCATCGAGAAACTTTCTGTCTAGCCGATAGATCCTCTACAGATTCTTGATCCATTAAGGTTGGCTTTTGCTCGATAGCTACTCAACAGCTTCTCGATCTGTCAAGATCCTCTTATATGCATTGTTTTTCACCTTGTCATCCAAAACATCTTGTTTTATTACATTCATGCATTTATATGAATTCCTTATGCCCTCTTGATCATCCTTGATCTTCTTTATGTCTCTCGGGTGAAGCTTTCTAGCTTCTTGTACCATTTGTCAATCATGACAGAAAGGAAGAGAAATTATGGAGAATATGTGGTTTCTTTTTAAGATTCTACATGTTAGGAGAAGAAATACATGCCTTTGTAAGAGGGAGTTGTGTTTCATCTTGTTAGGGGAAGTATTTACCTCATTTTTGTTTTAAGAGCTTCTTTTAGTTTCTTGTACACCGGTCTTGTGACCATGTTTACATACATTGTGCTTATCTTTGATATATATATATATATATATATATATGATAATGTATGTCTTCTTCACCTATCTCTCCATATGTTGTTTCTTTTCTCTCTTTATACACATGTTTCTTATGTATGCAATCTTTTATTTTCGTTTCACACTAAGATGCCTTGATGAGTTTTATTTAAAGCGTTTCAGAAATATAGATTGTCAAAGTCTATTATGCCATAAACTCTCTTCTTGCAAAGTTTTTCAAGAGTTTGTGTTAGGATTAGATTTTATTGTACTTAAAAAGTGATTATGAGTTTAATGATTTATGACTTCTCTCATAATTCATTTGTTTGTTGTGGTTTTGTCACTGATTTCCAAAGGGGGAGTTTGTTAGGACATATGTGAATCATGTTAAGAACATATGTTATTTAGAATTGGCTTATCCTTTGACAAAACTCACTTTCCTTGTATTTGGATAGCTCTAGGGTGGGTTTAGTATTTCAAGGAACAAGCGTTCAAGTCTAGTATAAAAGCCATGCAAATCTGTCCAATATACAAGTGAAGTAGTACTGATTCATTAAAGCTCGACAACTGCTTGACAGATAACCTATCTATCAAGATCTCAACAGATAGCTCAACAGCTATATCTATCGAGAATTGCGAAATCAGAACCCTAGACATATATAAGGCTTATTTTAAAAGCCGTCACATAAGAAAAATAAGGGGAACACATGCAAAAAGTGACTGAGTGCCTTATTCTCTCTTAAAGAAGCTACTGAATCTTTATGCCTTAGGATTTTATAACCAAGTGCTTCTTGATCTTCATTGTTGATAAAGTAAAGAACTTTGCAGCCAAAAATCTTCTTCAAGTTGGTGAGTTAGTCACGTATTGGGAGCCATGCATCATTGGTTAGTCATGTACTGAGATTCGTGCAAAAGGGTGTCATTCATATATTGAAGAGTTCAGAGATTCTGAAGTGGTAGAAGGTCTCTACTGTAAGTTCATCTATAGGGATTATAGAGTCTAGGGACAAAGGTTTTGTACTAAATCTGAAACTTCTCTTTATTATAGTGAATTGTTTTTCAGGAAAGTTTCCCCCTAGGTTTTTTACAATGAAACTAGTTTGTTTCATTAGTTTTCTCAAGTCATCATATCTTGTCTTATTTATTATTCTGCTGTGCATGATATTGACATAATATTGATGTTAATTTGTTTTATAAAGGTTTATTCATAATAAATGTAATTAATAACTTGGGTTTAAAACTTATTAATTCTATCAACCGGGGTCTAAATTTTCCAACACTTGTGTCCTTTGGGATTTCCTCGCATCTGCCCGCTCAAGGACTTATATAAGCTTTAGGGCATCCCTTGGGATGCACCTGTCCATTTATAGACTAATAAATTTCAAGGCATCCCTTAGGATGTATTCGTCTATTAATGGGCTTTAATCAATTTCAAGTCATCCCTTAGGATGTATCCATCCATTCATGGACTTTAATAAACTTCAAGTCATCCTTTGGGATATATCCATCCACTTATAGACTTTAATAAATTTCAAATCATCCCTTGGGATGTATCCATCCACTCATGGACTTTAATAAATTTCAAGTCAGCCCTTGGGTTGCATCCGTCCACTTTTGTTGGGATGTATCCATCCATTCATGGACTTTAATAAATTTCAAGGCATCCCTTGGGATGCGCCTATCCACTTATGGACTCATATATATTTTAGGGCATCCTTTGGGATGTGCCCGTCCACTTATGGACTTATATAAATTTCAAGGCATCCCTTGGGATGCATCTGTCCACTTAAGGACTTAGTCGTAGACGAGATTTTGTAGAAATAATATATATATATATATATATATAATATATATATATATATATATATCTGTGTGCATGGTATATTTGAATAATTCCTCTTATTATGATAAACATGTGCCTAAGCCAAAAATTGTTCTAAAAAATTAAAAACCTGCCCCTTGGGCTAAAAAAGTATTGTAGATAATAAAAATTAACTAGAGAGAAATAAATTGGAAATGAGGAGTGGTGGTCTGTATACCGTCATCTATCGGTAGTATTTCTTTAGGTGCTTGGTGTTCCATGGATGATGCAACTACTGTCCGTCGAGCGTCTCCCAGTGATAGGTGCCTTTCCTCTACCACGAAGTGATTCTGTAGGGTCCTTCCCAATTGGATCCTAGCTTCCCTTGGGAGGGATCTCTTGTAGCGCCCATCACCTTCCTCAGGACAAGGTCTCTAACTTGAAAGTCCCTGTATCTGACTTTGGAATTGTAGTGCTTGGCTAGGATGTCCTGGTATCGTGCTAACCTTTGTTCGGTTGTTGCTCTAACCTCGTCCACTAGGTCCCACTGTAGGCATATGGCTTCGTCGTTCCTACTCTGATCATGATTCTCCACCCTATAGCTTGTTAGTTCGACCTCAACAAGGATAATGGCCTCACTCTCATATGCTAGTCGAAAGGGTGTTTCTCCTATAGTTGTTCTAGTCATCGTCCTGTATGCCCACAATACACTTGGCAACTCGTCTAGCCATATATCCTTTGCCCCCTTAAGTCGAGTCTTGATGTTTTTGAGTAAGGATTGGTTTATGACCTCAACTTATCTGTTGGCCTGAGGGTGGGCGGGTGAGGAGCAGTGATTCTTGATCCCCAATTGTGAGTAAAAATCCCTGAATGACTCATTGTCGAATTGCTTTCCATTTTTCGGGACCAAGACTCTAGGAATCTCGTACCTGCAGATGATGTTTCTGCAAACGAAGCTTCATACGTTTTCTCCGTGATGGTGGCCAAGGCTTCAGCTTCCACCCATTTGGTAAAGTAATCTATGCCGACCACTAGGAACTTTAGTTGTCTTATTGCTATTGGGAATGAGCCCAAGATGTCCAACCCCCATTGAGTAAAAGGCCATAGGGTCGTCATCGGAGTGAGCTCTTCTATTGGTTGCCTAATGACGTTGCTGAACCTTTGACATTTGTTGCAGGTTTTAACATAAGCTTGAGCATCCTTTTACATGGTAGGCCAATAATATCTTGCTCGAATTAGCCTGTGTACTAATGATCGTGATCTCGAATAGTTCCCGTAGATTCCTTCATGAACTTCCCTCATGACGTAATCTGTCTCCTCGGGGGTTAGGCATCTTAGGTATGGTTAGGAGAATCCCCTCTTATACAAGATGTATTTTATTAGGACGAACCATGCCGCCTGGACCTTCAACTTTCTTGCGGCCTCTTTACCATCGGGTAGTGTGCCGTCTCTCAATTACAAAGCTATCGATGTGGTCCAGTTGTCTTGTGAGCCTATTTCCAGCACATCTACGCCATCTATCAAGGGCAAAAGCTGAACAAAAGAAAGTACCTTATTGGAGATGAGCATGTGTTCTACTGATGCGGCCTTGGCAAGACGGTTGACTTGCTCTTTCTCTTCCCTTGGGATTTGAACAAACTTGGCCTGAAGGTCACCTACCCGCTTCCTTACTTGCTCCAAGTATTTCTTCATCCATTCACCTTTACATTCATAGTCACCGTTCACCTGACTTGTATCCACCTAGGAATCGTAATAAACAACTAGACTTGCAGCCCCTGTTGCTTTAGCGAGATCTAGTCCTGCCACTAAAGCTTCATTCTCCGTCTCATTGTTGGTTGTAGGGAAGTCGAAACAAACCATATACTTAATCTCGTCCCCTTCTGAAGAATGGATTACTATACCTGCTCCACCAGCCTGCCTATTGGACGATCTGTCTGTGTGGATACTCCATTGAGGAAGCTCATCTGCCCTCCGACCTTCCATATTGGTGAATTCCGCGATGAAGTCAATGACCACCTGTCCCTTCATGGTAGTGCGCGAATAGTATTGTATGTCAAATTCGCTCAACTCTTTGGCCCATAGCGCCATCCGTCCAGTGGCTTCAAGATTACTCATTGCTCTTTGTAGAGGCTTGTCTGTCAGAACGACTATGGTGTAGGCCTGAAAATATGGTTTGAGCTTGTGAGTTGCGGTCACTAAGGCGAAGGCTAGCTTTTCCATTAAAGGGTACTTCTCCTCTGCGCCTCGAAGTGCCCGGCTAGTGTAGTACACGGGCTTCTGCACCTTGTCTTCTTCTTTGACTAAGGCTGCACTGATAGTAGCTAGGGAAACGGCCAGGTAGAGAAATAGCTCCTCCCCAAGTTCGGAAGGACTTAGCAATGGCGGGGAAGAGAGATATGTTTTTAGGTCCTTGAATGCTTGTTGACATTCAACTGTCCACTCGAAGGACTTCTTTAATGTGTGGAATAAAGGCAGGCATTTGTCTGTTGCCCTTGACATGAATCTGCTTAGTGCTGCTACCTTGCTGTTGAGGCTTTGCACTTCTTTTATGTTCCTAGGTGGTACCATCTCTATTATGGCTCGGATCTTGTCTGGGTTGACTTCAATGCCTCTCTGAGACACCATGAACCCTAGGAATTTTTCAATCGTTATTCCAAATGTGCATTTGCTTAGATTGAGCTTCATGTTATAAGAGCGGAGGGTATCGAAGGTCTCTTTGAGGTTGTCCAAATAGTCATCTTCCCATCGACTTTTCACTAGTATGTCGTCCACGTAGACTTGGACATTCCTCCCACGTTCTTGAGACCGAACAACATCACTTTGTAACAGAAAAGGCCTTGGCTAGTGACGAACGAAGTTTTCTCCTAATCAGCCTCGTCCAGCTTAATTTGATTGTAACCAAAAAAAGCGTCCATGAAGCTCAACAATAGGTGTCTCACTGTTGAGTCTACTAGGATGTCGACCCACGGGAGTGTGTAGCTATCTTTGGGGCACGCCTTGTTTAAGTTCATGAAGTCTACACACATCCTTCACTTTCCATTGGCTATCTTGACCATCACTACATTGGCCAGCCAGTTGGGATAGTATACCTCCCTGATGAATTCTGCATCTTGCAATTTGTGGACTTCTTTTGCTATAGCCCTATCTCACTCCTAGGCAAACACTCGCTTCTTCTGACGGATAAGGGGAAAAGAGGGTAATACATTCAACCTGTGAACCATAATTGAAGGGTCGATCTCGGGCATGTGTTCGTGGCTCCAGGCAAAGATGTCCCGGTTCTCTCTTAGGAATGTCGTGAGCACTTGACGAACCAGTGGACTGGCGAGAGTGCCGATTCTGGTTGTCCACTCAGGTCTGAAGTTATCAAGAAGTATCTCTTCCAACCCCTCAATGGGCTCTACAATTGTCTGTTGTCTTCTATGCTCATAGTCTGTAAGTGGTCGTCCATCTCTAACATCACTATGTAGCACTCATGCACTGCCACTTGGTCTCTACATACCTCTCCTACTCCGTACTCGGTATAGAACTTGATCATCAAGTGATTGGTTGAAGTCACAGCCTTCCACGAATTGAGAGTAGGTCAGCCCAGTAGGGCATTGTAAACGAACGAACAGTCGACGACAAGGAAAGTAACATCCTTAGTGATCTGTTGAGGGTAATCACCAACCGTCACGGGCAATGTAATTGCACCGATGGGATATACTTTCATTCCTCTAAACCCGACGAATAGTGCATTGGTCAGTACGAGCCGTTCTCTCTCAATTCTTATCTGCTAGAACATCAGGTAATAGAGGATATCAGCAGAGCTACCATTATCGACTAGAACCTGGTAGGTGTTGTAGTCTCCCACCCGTATGCTAACAACAAGAGCATTGTCGTGGGGGTGGTGGAGACATCGAGCATCTTCTTTTGAGAACCCAACTATGGGGTTGTCCACCCATTCCATCTTTGGAATGAAACCCATCAGCTAGACATTTTGAACCATCCTAAGGTAGATTTTGCGTGCCTTCCTAGATGAGCTAGGCATTGTGGTGCCCCCTACAATCATCCTTATGTCGCCTAAAGGTGGCCTGCGACGCTCACTGTCAGCCTGTTCCTACAGTGGCTCTGTCCTTTCTTTGCTAACGAATTGTTGTAATTTCCCCTTTCTGATAAGGGCCTCAATTGTTGTAGTTTCCCCTATGGATCAAGTCATAGCATTCAGATGTGTCATGATCGTGATCCCAATGAAAATGAAAATACTTGTCTCTGGACCTCTTATTGGGATCTACCTTTAACATGCCAGGCCACGTCAAGGTCGTACTGTCCTTGATCTGCATTAAGACCTGATCGATCGGGGCAGTCATCAGGGTGAAGTTTGCAAACATTTTAGTGGATGGTTTGGAGTGCCCATCCTCCTGTTGATCTCTAGTTCTAGTTGTCTTTCGCCCCTTATCCTGCCGTGCATCTTCTTGCCTTTTCTTTTTCTTGGGTTTTTCCTCTTTGGCTAATAGCACGTCTTTTGCGTTCATGTACTTAGTAGCTCGATAAAGCACATCTGACATGGTCTTTGGGTCATTTTTGTATAAGGAGGAAAAAAAACTTCCCCTTCCACAAGCCATTGGTGAATGCAGCAACAAATATCTTGTCATCAGCTTAGTCTATCGAAAGGGCTTCTTTGTTGAAGCGCGTTATGTAATACCTCAATGTCTCATCTTCCCGTTGCTTGATGCTCATTAGGCATGTTGTGGGCTTCGTATACTTGTGCCCCCCGATAAAGTGCGACGCAAAATGCACACTTAGCTCTTTGAAGGTACTGATGGAGTTGGGTGTCAACCTGCTGAACCATACCCTTACGAGAACTTTCAGCGTAGTTGGGAAAGCTCGGCACATGATTTCGTCCACAACACCTTGTAAGTGCATGAAGGTTTAAAATGACTCCAAGTGATCCAAGGGATCCTTAGATTCGTCATGGCTTCTATCTACGACATACAGAACTTTGGTGGAAGAGGGAACGAAGTGACAAGTGCAATAAAGAGGGAGTCCGTCCAGTGGACCCGCTTGTCGAGGTCGTTTGATACCCATTCCTTGAGAGTGTTCATCATGAAATCCATCCTCTCCTTCATCATCTGCATCTCTGTAACCATGTGCGGTGGTGCCGTATCAGCGATAGATAGACAACTTATGTCTTGTAGTTCTTGTCTGCTTGGGGCGTTGCTGCCTTCTGGTCCTTCATGGTCCCTCCTTTCGGCACTGGTACCCTCTTGCTCCTCTTTGCGGTTGTTGGGTCCAGCATTCCTTTGGCGCAACTATTCTTCCAGGTCATGGTTTTGCTTGGTAAGGTCATCTCCTTGGTTGTTGTTGGTTGCCATTGAGTGAGTGAGTACCATACAACTCTTTGCCTGGGAAGTGGTAGTATGGCTTCTATAGTTCTTTCCCACAAACGACACCAATTAATGATGCCGAAAATCGTCAGTGAGTTGCACAGTCCTCATGTGCCCTAAACAGAACCTATAAAACAAAAACAAAGAAAACCTTACAGAGAGTGCTGGTGTGGTATCGGCCAAATACCCTTTGAAGGTTAAGTTAGAGAGAATTTCTACAACTCTAGAGTGCTAGAGCTGGGAAAATTACACGTACCTTGATTTGTGAGGGCTTTGGGGTTTTCATAGTAGTGTAGATTTGACCTTAGTTTCTTGGTGAAGAAGGCATTTCCTTATGGAGAAAATTCTCATTAATACTAATGTTTTATGGGATTCTTTCCTTGTAGGGATTCCTCCAATCACGATTAGGCGTAGAATTCAAGGTATTTCCATACTAGGATTCTTGGAGACTACTTATGCCACGTATATGCCACGTGGCTCTATCAAGTAGTCTCCCTTGGACTCGTCTACTTTAAGGAGTCCATTCGTCACCTTGCCTCTTCGTCTAGGTCATGTGCCCGTTCACTAGTTCTTTGGTAGGTAGAGTATTTAGGTTGTCTCTTTTGGCGACTTCGTCATTAATGTCTGTTCCCGTTATTTTTTTTTTCTGTCTACTTAGGGATTTTATCCATATCAATATATATATATATATATATAATATATATAGGGACAAAAAATGATTTTGTCTAATTTATACCATGATTTTAATAGCCCGTAATATAAAGGTCAATTGTAATTTTTGTTATAATTCAGTGTGTATGTATATATATATGTGTGTGTGTATATATATATATATCATATCATATCATATACTATATATAATAGCAGAAGCTTAGAGAAAATCATTCCTACAATTAAGGAGGTGCTGCCATGTAAAAAAAGTGGCTATTTAAAATTCAGACATGTTTCACTTTAATAAGCTATACATTATATTGTTTTACAAGCGAGGGAATTTGCAGGCTAGCATAGTAGGGACAAAAAATTTAATAAGTTAACGCTGGTTTCTAAGCATTTTGGAAACTAGCATCTCGAGTTTCAGAAACTCGAGATGTGGATAAACTCGAGTATCACAGACTCGCTTTCAGCCCGTTTTGTAATTGATGAGATGGACAAAAAACGCCACATAGATCTCGAGTTTTAAAGACTCGAGTTTTTTGAAACAGAAAATTGAGTCTTAGACACTCGATTTTCTTGGAGGAAACCATTTTTGACACATAGATCTCGAGTCTATAAGACTCGAAATTTAATTAAAAATTACTTAGATCTCGAGTCTCAGAGACTCGAGTTTAGCTGGGCAATATCGCAGTGGTAGAAGTACTTATTGGTAGTGCTTCAAAAAATGTATGTGAGTTATGTCCAAAATGGAATGAGTGAGGAAGCGGTTGAGGTATTTTATGATATGAGAGTGGAAGGTATTTTACCAACTCGAGTCACTGTTTCAAGCTTTCTTTCAGCTTCGGCTAATATAGGTGCACTTGAAGAGGGTAAGCAAGGGCATGCTATTGCAGTATTAGGAGGATTAGAGTTGGATAATATATTGGGTACTTCTATTTCAAGGTCGGCTTGATTGATGATGCAGAGCTAGTTTTTAGTAGGATGCTTGAGAAAGATGTGGTGACAACTAACGAAAATGTTAGATATTTAAGGGTAATTGGAAAAGAAAATCATGTACTACCAAGTCTGCAACTTTGGTAAAACTTTCCTAGGTTTTTCTATCAAAGAAAAAAGAAAACATAGAACTGTACGTCTGAACATTTTGTTAGAATTCTCTAGTTGCCATCACTGATGACGTTTTGAGCTCTGTTTTTTTTTCTTTTTTTTTTTCTTTTTTTTGAGCTCCGTTTCAAAAAGTCCAACATTACTTATTATTATATGCATAGCCATCTCACACTCAAAGCAGCTAGTTCCCTGTGGTCTTTACCTCTACTCGATCTTTTACTACTCTGAGACTTTAATGAGAATGGAAAGGGAAATCATCCCAGAAACAGATTCAGACATTGAAGATCTTACAAAGAAAAACACACAATTTGAAAGATGGTTGAAGGGAACGAATTCCAAATTCCAAGGGTGAAACTGGGCAATCAAGGACTTGAGGTAAAATCCAATGACATTCCTTGAATACCTTTTCAAAAAAAAAATTGAAAGAAACTTCCACTTTGTATATGTTCAAGTCACATTTCTTTGAAAACTCACTGCATAATTTAATCTATTTCGAATTTTTAAAGTTGCAATAATCCATCTACAGTAGCTCAATACTCATAAATTACTAGTTTGAGTCTCCAATATTGCAAATTTATTATCTATTATTGTTGGAATATTCATGTGTAAGAAATGTATAAAGTTGGAGTGTAAGAAATGTATAAAGTTGGAGTAGTGAAGTCACACATTGGATACTAATGACAAAAATAAGCAGTTAATATAGCATAACTAGGCTCAAACCCATATGTTAAGCTTTTAAGATAAGTGGCATCTTATATGTTATATTAACTACTCATTGGGCAATTGCCCCCAATAAAAAAATTTTTAAGACTCTTTAATTTAGAATCTATCATCCTTTTGAAACTAGTAATTTTAAGGGGTTGGAAACAGAAAATTGGTCCAATGTGTAACATTAATTCAGACTTTCGGAAAATTATTAAAAATAATAATAAAAGTTTGTTTCATATCATTAAAAAATAAAAAATTCCCCTGTAGTTAATCAACTGCATGACATCAATCCAAAAGGAAATTAGACTTCCTAGAATCAAGACTATTGCATCAATTTAAGTTGCAATGCACTAGATAGGTTGAGGAGATATTAATTCTAGGATAAATTAACCTTTTTTATTTGAACCCAAGATATATTAACTTTTTTTCAGCCAATAAATAAAAGACTTCTTAAAAGATTTACTTCTCAACTATTTAAAAAAAAAAAAAAAGGGTCCAAGTGCTACCACTACTCCCCTATAAGATTGTTGGATGAGTTTAACTCTAAGAAAAACCAAACCACTAAAAGACTTTTAAAAAAAATATATAGAAAAAGAATGTACCCGCGATGCAAGTTATAGACTTGTTTTAATAAAGGAAAGATTAGAAGAAAATTAAGACCAATTTCGGGAGTCGCCAAGTAACCTTTTGTGAGATCAGAAGCTTTAAGCTGCAATTATATGAAAATAATCCTATTGCACATGGTAGCGTGTATGTACAGTATATTTTGTAAGAATATCATGGGGACAAGTTTAGTATGTTAGTTAGAGACAAGGAACGGTGCATCATAAATTTGAAAACAATTTGTGTGAAGCTATTTAGTTAGTCACATGCTAGATTGAGAATGAGTTTGTAGAGAAGTGCTTAACTTTACCAATCTTAAGATGTGGCTGCAGTTATTATGCCTTCTATATTCATTTCGCACTCTTCAACAAGAACTTCCTACTGCAGCAGGAATTGTGTCACTGCTAAGAAACACAATTCTTAAATCAAAGCATAAGAAGTTAATGGCAACGGTTCTGTAGGTTATTTTTTTAATTGGTTCAACCTCTAAAAAGAGGAATGATTTAATAATAGGCAATCTATAAGCATTGGCATAGTGAGAAACTATTCATGGCAGCAAGTTTAAATGGGAATGCTAAAACAAGAGTTTTTGGATACTTATAATTGAAATGTGTTTTGATGTTATGATGCCCTTGAAACTCTGTTTTATGACACCAATGCACCCATCTATATACCGGAAAACCAAGCTCAACATGATGAACTAAACAGATTAAGGTGATTGTCAAACTATTAAGGTAAAGTTTAAATCCAAAGAGATTTGTTTAATCTTCTGAAGACAGTAGTGTGACAGTCTGAAAGATGCTGTCTGTTAAACTTAAAGAGTAGTTAGAATTCTCTTGCCTAGTATACTAAGAAATTTTCATATAATTGATACAAATACACCAATTTGATATTTTTAATGTCATTTTAATATTTTTAATGTCAATTTGGGCAGGTTGACAAGGCACTTAATATACGCCAACTGATGAGATCAGAAAACTTGAGGTTTGGCGCTGTGACTCTTGCATCCTTGTTGTCTGCTTCGGCAGATATAAGCATTATGAAACTTGGTAAGGAGGGGCATTGTTATTGTATTAGAAACAACCTAGAATCTGATGTGGTTGTTGTGAGTAACATTGTAGATATGTATGTCAAATGTGATAGAATTGATTATGCAAGACAAGTTTTTAACTCCACAATTAAGAGAGATATTATATTGTGGAACACTATGTTGGCCGCTTATGCAGAGTTGGGTCAAAGTGGTGAGGCCTTGAAATTTTTTATCAGATGCAGCTAGAGGGCGTGCCACCAAATGCTATATCATAGAATTCTGTAATTTTGGGTTTCCTTAGAAGTGGCCAGGCTAATGAGGCTAGAGATATGTTCTTGCAATTGCGTTCCCTTGGTGTCCAGCCTGACTGGATCCCGTGGACTACTCTTATCTCTGGTCTAGCTCAAAATGGTTTTCAAGATGAGGCAATTTTGGTTTTCCAGCAAATGCAAGAAGCAGGGATTACACCCAATACCACTAAGCCTTTTTTCTGCACTCTCAGCTTGCACTGATATGGCAACATTACATTATGTAAAAGCTATTCATGGCTATGTTACAAGGCATAATATTTGCTTCTATCGATTGAGTTGTCTACACTATTATATTTGAAAATTAGAATCTTTCACATAATCACCTATCAACAATGTTACTTTCAGCATCTAAAAATTACAAAAGCCCTATTAGTGACACACTGCAATATATTCAGACATATCTTTGAGGATTTCTATCATTCACCTAAGCATAAATCTGTAATTTTTCCATGATAAAAAGTTAAATATCTAACAATCACTCAAGTTGCAGCTTTTAATCTGTTAAATGTTATAAATTTTCTTAGCAATAAAAATAATAAAGGCTATGGATTCAAATGTTCTTTTCACTCATTTTACCAGCCACCATTATTTAGCTTTTGACTGGAAGGTCAGCAAACACTACAAGTGATCACCCTGATATATTCAAAAAAAAAAAAAAAAAAAAGAGCACCTAACAACGTATCTTCATAGACCCATGAAAGTAATGTCACTTTGAAACCAAGAAATTGTTGCAAACAACTTCAAGTGTAAAAAAATCACAATTTTTTTTTCTTTAAATTTTCCATAGAACAAAATAAGGTATCAAAACTCTAAAGCCCCAATTTTTTTTTAAAAAAATCGTAATTATAAACCAAGAACAAAAATAAAAGCACAAATTTCCCTAATTTTGAGCCTAATGAAGAAATTTGCATCATTTCTACGCATTTTATAAGTATTACACTTTGGAAGAGTTCTGCAACATTTGCAACCACCCCATAACAAAGATTATACTAACATTAATCCCAACAACTAAACACATATCAAGCATTATTACCCAAAAACAAAAACAGAATATGCCAGCAACCCAAATCATACAAAAAGTAACAAAACAAATTCGTCTAACTTAAATCTTACACTAACAAGAAAAACTAAAGCACTAACAACGAAAATTATCAAACACAAACACTTGGGCTAAACCCAGATGGAATAATTATTTAAAAAGCTCAAATTTTTATAAGAAAAACATACCTTCAAACTTTGGTTGGTAGGGACAAAAGGGATTTTGAAGGTATGGGTGAGGGGATCGTTTGAAGCCGATTGTGAGGAAAGAGGAGACCGTTTGAGGGTGAGGGTGATTTTTGTTGCACGCCGAGGGGTTGAGGGTGACTGGTTTAGGTGTTTGAGTGAGAGTGTTTGAACTTTGAGTGAGTGTTTGAGAGAGAGTGTTTCAGAGTTTTTGAGAGTGTGAGTGTTTGAGTGAGGTTGAGAGAGTGTGAGTGTTTAAGTGAGGCGTTTGAAAGTAGCTATGTGTGTATAGTGTGTTGATTTCGAGTCTTATAAACTCGATTTCTACGTGGCTAAATTCCCTCCATGTGGAAAATTTGTCCACGTAATGGTATTGACAAACACCACAAATCGAGTTTTAAAAGCTCAAGTTTTAACTTGATCTTGAGTTTTAAAAACTCGAAATGCTAGTTTCCAACATTCTTTTGAATAGTGACAACTAACGAAAATGTTAGATATTTAAGGGTAAATGGGAAAAAAAAAATCTTTTACAAGCTAAACACCATTTGACTGCTTGCTTGGTACATTTAAAAAAAAAAAAACGGTTAACATTTTCTCTCTCTAAAAGAAAAATGCCTAGCAATACTGCGACACAAAAAAAGGGAAGGAGGAAAATAAAACTTACGATCCAGTTGAGATTTGTACTGCCGGCTAGACTTAGACAACCAAACGATGAAATCGAGAGAGAGGCTATGACGACACGGAGAAAGAAACAGAAAAAGAGAGAGGCGATGAAGACAAGGTGAAACAAACAGAAAAAAAGAGAGGCGATCTTGGTACACGGAGAAAGAAGAGATCGCCTCTCTGTTTCTGACAGAACGCCTCTCTGCCCACAAACAATGCCTCTGATGGGTTCTATTCTTTCTCTAATTTTTTTTAGGTAAATTAGATCTATTATATGCATTCGATTTTTTTGATTTGGTTCTAGATTTGGATTCAAAAAATAGGGCTAAGGAAATTAGGTTTTAATATGTTACTATTCTTTTTTTAAATTTTTCGGTAATAGATTTTTTTCAATTCGTCTATTTTGGAATTAAATCATTCAATTTCAAAAATTAACCGGTTAAAATACTATGCACACAGAGATAGAAATAGAGAGAGAGTGGCGGTGAGGCCTAGGACACGGAGAAAGAAACAAATTTAGACCACCACCGTCTGTTCCCTTTCCAGATTTAGACCACCAGATCGCCGGAACTGACATCGGCAACGGTACTTTTTTTTTCTCAATTTTGTAGGTTTGGGTATAAATTTTAGATTTGATTCGTTTTTGTTATGGGTTTTTGGATTCTCTATCAAAATGTTTGTTTTCTCAATTTTAGATATTTGCTTTTGTTTTGTTTTTTTTAGATTAAAGAAATCACTAAAAATATTGATTTTAGTTTGGGTACTTCTGTTTCTAATCTTAACAAAATCTTTGGGATTAAATAAGTATAGAGTTGAATGTTGCATTGATATTTATTTTAGGTTTTTTTGTTGTATACCCATAACTAGTAAAGTTCTTGTTCCCCCCCCCCCCCCCCCTTTTCTTTTTCAAATCCGGGGATTGAATATGATTTATGGCTTGTTTGGAAGGTTAGAGAGGGAGGAGAATAGAGGGGAGTAGAGGAGAGGAGAGTAGTGGGAAGAAGAGTAGAGTAGAATGGTTATCTTCCACATTGTTTGGATGTTTTTAAAATTAGTAAGGAAGAAGAGAGTAATTAGCCATTCCTTTTGTTTGAATGTTTTAAAAATTAGGATGAAAATGAGAGGAAATGATTTAAATAGACAAATTTACCCCTATTTGAAAATGAACTTACAACATTGGTCTATAATTAATTTGTTAGATTAAATCATTATTTAATCAACATTCTCATTTCATCGTATAGCACTAATAAAAGTATAAAACTACTATTAACTATTATAAAATAATTTTTGTTACCTCAAAAAAATTATAATAAAAATAAATTCAAAAATTCAAAACCCAAACTAAAAACAACAATATCAAAACAAAAAAATCAAAATCAAAATAAAAACGCTGACTGTAAAACACTATGAAATTTTTTTTGATTCTCTCGTTAGCTTCAATCTTCTACTTTTCTCTAAGCAATTCCATTGAAGATGATGTGATGTGCTTGCAAGTTGTGAAGAACTCGCTCTCCAACCCGACCAACAAGCTGAGTTCATGGACCTTCACGAACTTGTCCGTTGCTTCAATCTGCAAGCTCCAAGGGGTTGCGTGCTGAACGAGAAGGAGAACCGACTCATCAGCCTTCAGCTTCCGACGATGCAGCTTTCTGGCGAGGTTCCGGAGATCGCAGACAGTTCTGAAGTATTGCCAAAGCCTCCAAACCCATCTTCAGTCCAATCCCTTCTCAAATCTATACTAGATCTCTCCAGAAATGCTCTCGCCGGATCGATCTTGCCAGAGATCGCAGATTGAACAGCTTGATTTTCAGTAACAACCGCCTCTCCAGTCCGATCCTGTACCAACTTGATTTTTTTTTTACTTTGTTGATTTTAGTTTGGGTTTTTTGTTATGGATTTAGTAGAAATTGTGTTTGGATTGTAAGAAAGCACTGGGAAAATTTGTCATTTGTGTTGTAAAACCATTTGTAGCGAAATAGTGAGATTCAATTTTTTTTTTTTCATTCACCTTCAATTTTGCCAGGAAACAATCAAAATTATTTATATAATCAGTTTGTAATTTTTTTAATTTGGATAGGGTAAATTAGATAATTCATTTTATCAATAATTTATCTACTTTACTCTCCCTCCAAATCTCTCTAATTTGGGGGAATTAAAAATGAGGAGTTAGAGGTAGTTGAAACCCTTCCAAACCCCTCCAAACTCCTCCCCTCCTTCCTTAAAAAACTTCCAAACAAGGTAATTGAATTACTCTCCCTCCCTCTACTCTACTCCCCCTCCTTTTTTAAACTTCCAAACAGGCCATTAGGTTTGAATTTTTTGGTTGGGGATTGCTTTACCCTTGCCAGACTTAGACCACCGGAACCACAATCACAAAGAGAAATGGTTCTTAAGGCGCACATCAGAATGAGAGAAACTAAAAGTTTTAAGGAAAAAAAATCAATTCTAATTCTTATTTTTTATTTTTGTATTCCTTTTTTTTGTTAATGCTATTGTTCTCTTCTTTCTTTCTTCTTATTCTCTGAATTCTATTTGGTTTTTCTTTTCTTTCTTCTTATTTATTTATTTATTTTTTTTGTCTGCAACCGTTCTGTGGAAGTTTCTGTTGAAAGGTAAAACCTCAGTTGTTGTAAAAAACTGTTTCAATATCAAACATGAAAAATTTGGGGCTTTGAGAGTAACGACTAGAGATTTGAGATTTTAAAGTAGAGAAAGAAAAATCAAAGTCTTCACACACAGTCAGATTGCTGAAATCGTTACCTGTAAAGTTTTGTTTTTAATTCTTAAAATCTTTGAAATACTTTGGTTTGATAGGGGCACATTTGCATTAGACGAAATTTTTGAAGAATGAAGTGGATTTTAATCAGAAAGTGTTGAAGCCCAACTGAAGATTTTTGGCAAAAACAAGTTTGAAGAGAAGCCAGTAAGCACCACAGTTTTGAAATTTTCTAATTTGCATTTTTTTAATAGAATAATTTGCATAAGTTCATGATTTGTTTTTAGCATGGCTCTTCATTAAAATTTATCTTTATACTGTTGAAAGCAACAATGTGTGCTAATTAAAAAGTAGATTTGGGTGTTTTGTCATTTGATGAGTTGCCTTGAATGTGTTTGATTATAGTTGTCAATCGGACTCGCATTAGAGTTGTGGCTGAGATTTATACTACTTTGATTCAAATGAACAAAAAGCAAGCCCTCTCTCAAAACCCTTTTTAAAAAACAGAAAATGCCGAGAAAAACCTGCACTTGACCATAAATTAGGATTTTATTTACAATTATTTTAATGAATGAATTATGTAGACTGCTTAAACTATCTTTTGGAATTGTCTTCCCAGTTTCAGGCTTTTTTTTTCTTCTTTCTTGGGTAAGCAATATTGAACTTCTTCTTTTCTTCGTTTGCAACTTCATCCTGATGCAAACTCAAGATTTACCCTCAAAATCAAAGGGATGTAATGTATGTACGGCCATTCTTGGTAATGCAGTGGCTGAAAAGAACTTAGCATCAAAAAAGGATCAGAGGGAACATCCTAACAAACCTGCAAGATAGCCTGAAGGGGATATTCTATGTAGTTGAGAGGGAATTAGTAGCTAGAAAGTGGATGGTTTTACTGTATTTTGTATGTTGATAGCAATTTTCCATTTTGACTTGCAGGAACATGCTCACAAATTTGGAGACTACTACCTCCCTCTTGGCTCATCTGATATGTACTGAGTACCTACTTTACAACAAGCATAAAGCATGATATTAAATCTATATCAATGAAAATGGTGTTGTCACACACTATATATAAATGAAACTGAGGAAACGTTAAATTTTTATAGTTATATTTTTCCAGTTTCTTTCATTCTTGTTGTAACAGAAAGACAAAGCTAAGTTAAACATGCAAAGGGTTAAACTTTATTTGAATTTTCATGTTTGATTAATAATTTTGTTGTGTCTATTGCTATGAAACAAATTGGAAAGCTTGGAAAGTGTACTTTTTACATCTTTGATTCCTATGTTTTTAGTTATTTTTATTTTTCAACTGAGTCAGTATAGTGTACTTAATTGTATTGTGACTGTCTAGATCAGCTATATATTTGCTTGAATGCATCAAAATTTTCCTTATAATGTCTATTGAATTTTGCATAAGATTTTGTATCATGTCTATAATGTAGCGATGTTAAATTTGGTTCACCAATTTTTTTCAATATTTTCAAGGTAAATTGTTAAAGCAATAAAGCATAATCTTGATATAGAAGTTTGATAATCTTATACAAGTTATTTCGGTATTACATGTAATATTACATACGCTATTGTTCTTCTCATCATCTTTTGAGTAGTAGAGTGCATGCTTAATTGCTTAGTGGAACACTATGGTGTTTTACCCATAACGACAGAATAGATTATAATTGTTAGATAATAATGAAAAGGGTAATGATAAGTGCGAGTGATTTCTCATCATAGTGTTCATCAAAATTTGGTTCATATCATGTTCAGATATATAGATCTAGCAATCCAACTCTTTCTTTCCATTGCTTCTCTTCTCTTCCTTTTTTTTTTTAAAGAAACATAATGATATCAAAATCTTATAAGTTTATTGCTTCTAATGAAACCATTTTTACAATTATGTACAATCATATATACTCTCATCATTCCACGTATTTCTAAAATTATGCACAGGTTATCATTTTCACAACTCTTTGAAAAAATTCATATCCAAAAACAAAAAAGGAGGAAAATTATAAGTGAAACTCATGATCAGATATAAAAAATTCCGTTAACAAGCTTTTACAATAGATTGATTATAATTTTGTTTTGTTTTTGCTTTGGAATGCTCTTCAACATATATACTTGGTCATGTGTGACTTTAAATGAAGCTAATCATTTTTGGCAATAGAAATTTAATAGCAGAACAAATGAGAACCCAAAGCAAAAGCTATTTATCTGTCTTAATTTGGGAGTGAGAACTTGGTTTTGCTGCATTACTCAATCAAGGTTTAAGGTTTGGCTACCTTTTTCCCAAATTTTCTTTTCTTTCTTTTCTTTTTTTTCAATTTCATGAGTTTTGTTTTCTTCTGTTTTCTTGAACTGATTATGTTTTGTCGATGACTGCATGCTAAATACTTGACTACCCAATATCAGAACATAAGTTGGCCTAAAAATTTTGAGGAAAATGTTTTTATGTTGTCACTGCTTTCACTGCCATCTTTCTGACTTCTGTTTGTGCTGATGTTGGTAGCATGTACAGTTGTGCTCTTTTTTCTTTTATCAAAGAAAATCTTATTATTTCATTGTTGTCCCATAAAATTGTTGGAAATTTGGAATTGCTTTAGGTTTTTTACCATTTTTGTAGCAGCCTAATAGAAGGTTGGAATTCTCCACAAATTTTTTTCACTACAATTCAGACTAGCTCAATCATGACATTGTGTGGGTTTTTGAGAGATTTTAGTTTGTAATAGTGAGGGTTCTATAATTGCTAATTTCAATTTTAAGCTAGTTTTGTATATTTAATTTGTGGTCTCTAGCATTTTATTTTTTTCAATGTTTGTAGGTTTTGTTGTTTCAGGTTGCTCTGAATAAGCATATGATTCATAAAGTGTTTCATGTTCACATAATTTTTCATATGTGCGTGCATCCACCCTTTGGTGTTAGTTCTTGAGTTTTTATTGACAATTTTGCTTCGCAACCCAATGAAGAGATAAAAAGAAGGTAGTGGGCTGATTTTCTATTGATGAGTAATGGAATCTTAGGGATGTGCTTTAGCAATACAGCATTTTGAATCAAAAGAAGGGTTGATTTTCTTAAATAGGTTGTACCTTTCTTTTAACATCTTGTTAAATACTGTTTTGCTGCATTACTCAATTAAGGTTTAAGGGTTGGCTACCTTTTACCCTAATCTCCCGTTTATATTTTCCAGTTTATTGATTTTTGTTTTCTTCCATTGTTGTATTGGTTAGATTTTATTTTTGTTTGGCAGATTTTTGTTAGGTTTGCACTTTTTTTCGTTTGCCTTTACGTTTTGTCGATTACTGTAGAGTGTAGATTTATTGATGATGTTCCTCAAACTAAAATTATGGTTTCCCTTGAATTATTTACTGCATTCTTTAAATAGAAACAAATAGATAGATAACAAATTTTTTGTTAAATACTGTTTTGCTGCATTACTCAATCAAGGTTTAAGGTTTGGCTACCTTTTTCCCTAATTTCCTTCTTCTTTTTTTCCAATTTCTTGAATTCTGTTTTGTTTAGTTTCCTTGAACTGATTATGTTTTTTAGATGACTGCATGCTAAGGGATTACTAAATCAAAGTCTTTTTTTCAGTTTATCTTAAGTCTTTAACTTCTCATTCCCAACTACTTAATGCTACAAAGGGTCCTCTCACTGATAAGACCATTTATTATACTTCAATAAGAGTTATTGAATTAATTTGAAAGGTCAAATTCTGTTTTCTTTTTTACATAAGTGCCTGCAAAGTGCAGAGTGACATGATTTGGAGGTAATAATAGATGAAGCTTTTTCTTAGTGTCCATTAAGGTTTGATTTTCTTAATAGGTCATAGCTTTCTTGTAAGGTATTTTGCGTTGGCCTGTAATGATTTTTCCTAAGGGAATCTTTGCCTATATATATATATATATATAAATTATCAATATATATTTTCTGCTTCAATTTTGGAGTTTGGG